>LR737402.1:113290-151453 GCA_902655005.2 Marronus borbonicus
TCCTTCTTCAAACAGCGTAATAATGCGTGAACGTTTTTCTACACTGGCAGGCTTGCCACGTTGCCATTTTGAAGTCAACTTTGATGCACACCAACACACGTTTAACAGTAAAATGAAGCAAATTTATGTCTTTACGCCCGTGATAAATAAACAAGAGTGATCCTGCGGTATATTTCCTAAATGTATTGTTCGTTAATAATCCCCAAACAACCCGTTTCGAAAGATCGGCACTTCCGAGAAATTCTTGGAATGATAATAAAAGGGACTTTATTGTCGCAATATTTCTACTTTACATAATTTATGGCTTTGATCCCTTAGAAAAGAGTGTATGCTTAATATTTTTCTAATTTTATGTATTAATAATTGTATACAGTGTGATATAATAGATTTTTATTGTATGATCGAACTTCACTGAACGGCAGTGTACATCCATAAACTTCAATTAAGGGAGTTTCCTCTTTCATTCTGCCCTTCGACTCCGATTACCTCCGATTAATATACATGTTTTTTTTTAATTTTAAGCCGTAGAAAATTATAGAGAAGATTATCAGATTCGATTTGAGAACTTACCCAATACAAAACCAATCCTCTACGTATTCATTTAACAAAATTCTATTACTAGTGCTGTTCCGAAGGAACCTACTCGAATCAACTTGTATATTGCATTATTACTTATCTGAGTTGAACTCGAGTTGGCAGTTAAGGTTGGCTTGGTAATGGATGTAATAGTAAAGTTTAATGAGGGAAGTTACGTAATTAGGAACTCGTTCAAATTCAATTGTTACGTTGATATAACACCGTATTTCCTCTTAAATGTTCTCACGAAACTAATTCGTTATTGTCCGAGGAAATTTTTAACATTTCACTTACCTCCTACATCCCAAGCTCCTTCCACCTGATATGCAGACGTGGCTACACCGAACTTGAAGTCGACACCAAATTCATAATCCTGTGCCTCAATCAGACACCTAACAGAAAAGATTTCTCATCGAAAATTTGTTATTCCTGTGATAGATACTTACACCAGGAGAAGTATCGACAAGAGTTGTTTAAGCGCTACCATGGCGAATTTAAAGAAAATCATCCTCTTTCGGCAGTTTTATATATAACCTTCCGCTATCCGAATATTATCTGCGGATTTACTTTATCATTCGAGTGAAGAGATAACATCGGGCGATATTTATTATTGCTGTGCTATAACACCTATTAATTTAAAGTCTATGGAAATGTTTGCAATTTAAGATCGTATCTCGAAGATCAATAAAGCGAAATTTGGGCAGATAAGACTGTTGTGCGAATGTCCATTAATATTATGAATAATCTACACGTCCGTAATTTGTCTCGTGTGTGTATAGTCGTCCACAAAAGTATATCAACCGGGATAGGTTCTTACAAATTGACTTGTCTTGAATCCATTTACGGTCATGGGGAACACTCTCATTGCAGTGCTTTAAATTCTACGCCGAGGATTTTTCTTTTTTTGTGAAAGAGTCAGTTAAAACGAAACGTGTTCCGGGTTCGGATCATGTCATGGTTATACAAAAACTCGACGTGAATAATATTAATATTGCGCCAAAACCATTTTAAGAATAGCAACATAATAACCGTGAAAAACAGACATGTTGCCACATTCTTTTGCGACGTGGTATTATCTAAAAATAAAAGCGCATTACGTTTTTGTCGTTGCATTTTTCTGTCAAGCTTCATCCACCATTCAGACATAATATCGCGTGTCATCCATGCTGTTTTATTGAATTTCCACTCTACGGATAACTTACCTTGAAACACCGTGGGTTCTTGGATTTTCCAACCAAAACGGCTTTCCTTTTCTCCAATCATACTCGCACAAAGTAGAATTGTGAGATGATCTTTTGAAGCTTTACCACCAATGCACTTTTGCTTTTTTTAAGCAAAAGTTTTTGTAGGGAACGATTTCATGGCCGTTAAAAATAACAGGTGACGAAACTTGGATATATTCGGTCCAGCCGGAAACTAAGTAACAATCAACTGTTTGGGTGTTCCTAGATGAACTGAATCCAGCAAAAGTTGTTCGTTCGTGAAGTACCTCCAAGAATATGTCGAAGAACCGAAGAACAGTTAATGCTGAATGGTTATAACAATTTCTTTGCTAGAAGTCATCAATAAAATGAAGAAAAACCATCGACAACGTCGCATTATGCTTCAACATAACAATGCCACCTCTTACAGTATAGTAATATATGCGCGTATTTGACCCGATTTGCAGCAAGCAAAACATGCGTGAACAGCAATTTTAAACACCTCAAAAAGCTGCTGAAGCCATCAAGAACAATATTTCAAGACACCACTTTCGAAGTGGAAAAGATGTTTGGAGATTGATTCGAACGAATGTTCTTAATGGCGAATATTTTGAAAAACAAACAAATTTTGTAGCAAATTGTTTTTGTTAAAACTTAAAAGGTCTCCCTCCACCAAAAAAATCTGCAGATAAGATATTAACGTTCACCATGTAAAATACGTCCACTTCAATGGTGTTTTCCATTTTAGACGTCTACTAAGTGCTTCTTCCGATGAATTTTAAACAACTTCCGTTTGCTGTTTGGAAAATTCCTAAAGCAAATCCTACATTTTGAACATCCTGTTCATGCCAAATAATTCCAAAATGGCTAGCGAAAGGTGCAAAGTCATCTGATGAAAAATTGCCTTATTCCTAGTAAACCAGAAGCCCAGAATTTATAGAAATGTTCCACATTAAGAAGTGAGGGACAGCTAGGTATATTCGCGAAAAAATGAGATTTTTTCAGACTGATGTAGAATAGCTTTAGTAACTAACACCTATTAGAAAGGCGATCAAAACAAAATATTTGTTTGTTGTTTGTATTTATTTAATTTTAGTCTACACAGAACTTTATCTCAGTATATAGATATATTTATCACTACATTAATCCATATTATTCTCTAACATAAATAAATAACCATGCAAGAGCACTTAAGATCAAAGCACTCGCGCTAGATAACCCGCAAGCCGCACACGGCTCATAACCTTCAGGGGCGTACGATGGGTCAATACTTCTAGTTTCGATGATGTTCTTGTAGACGTAGGACGACAGTTTTGGCGTTCTCGGTCTGTTTGAATTTGTGAAATCAACGCTGTGCATTCCAAACGTATATCTGCAATTGGAACGTCAACTCAGTTAAGTTATAAAATAAATTTTCGACGCTATGTCGTACGTGTGTCCGTATTCCCATTCGAAGAGGTCGAACACGCTCCAGGCTGTATAGGCAGTCACTCTACATTCATCATCAATGATGGCCGCTAGGAGTTGCTCCAGATATTCCTATAAGAAATAACTAAGAATTAAGGAGATAATTGTAATTTTGGTGATTGATCGCGGTCATTTTGTTGGTGTTGGTTTCTTTTCTATAAATGCTTATTTCCAATCGGCTTCTTAATTGACTAATTGGCGAAATTCTCTTCAAAAAAGAAGTTTTATAACATTTTACTTTTCTCTAGATGTCGATCGCATCCTTGGAAAAGTTACATTTTTACTGCTTCAATTCCAGCAAAAGCCCACAATAAGTAACACTGTGTGTAGCATGGTTAAATGGTAAAATATTCATCGTCAGGCGGTATACCATTTATCAAGTTTAGGTACCAGGGTGGTTCAAGAAGTCCTTAGAAAATCTAAGAGATGGCGCTCGTAGTATCGAAAATCGTTTGTTTCTAATAAGGATCATTAATCATTAGACAGCTGTCAAAGTCTCAATTATATCCATCATGCAGTTTCATTTTTATTATCGATTTAAGCAAAGAATTTTTGTTTATGTAGAAAAATGGAAAAAAGTGACTTCCGAGCGGTGATTAAACGCTTATATTTAAAGGCTTAACACCGCAAGAGATCAAAGTTGAGTTGGATGAAGTTCATGGCACATTTGCTCCTGTGTTAGCAACTGTTTCCAATTGAGTAAATGAGTTTAAATTTGGTCGTACATCCGCAAAAGGTGAACATCCTTCTGGACGCCCAGGGGAAGTAAATATCCCCGAATTGATTGATAAAATCCACGGTAGGGTTTTGAATGATCGACGAATCAAAGTGCGCAAAATAGTTGAGGCCACAGGTATTAGGTGTAAAAAAAATCTCGGCAAGATGGGTGCCGAATTGGTTCTCAGTCGCAATCCTGAGGAGTTTGTCCGACGATACGTAATTATGGACGAAACATGCATACACTACTATACTGAGGAGGCACAGGGACAGTCAAAACAGTTTTGAAGATGAGCCAGCGCCGAAGAAGATGAAGAATCATCTGCACCGACTACTTGGAAAAAGGACAAACTATAACTGGGAAGCATTATGCGTTATTATTGGCCCGGTTGGGTGAAGTAATCGAGAAAAAACATCCTCATTTGAAAACGAAAATGATTCTCTTCCAGCAACACCTGTGTAGTTTCGATGGGCAAAATTATTCGAAGCCCTTCGAAATCCCACTTTTTGGAGGGCTAAAAAAGCCAAAGAAATGCTTGGAAAAGTGTATAAGTATAGGAGATTATATTGAAAAGTAAATAAAAATCTACAGAAAATACTTTGTTTTTCTATCTTTTTCCTACTTGTTGAACGACCCTCGTATATCTTGTAACATTACCTAACCTACTATAAAACAAGGATAAACAATACAGTAAATACGTAAAAAAATAAGCGTTACAGTAAGAAATATACAAATTTCTTGGAACAATTACAGTCTACATTCAAAAACACATCATTGGGTAATTACTGGCACGCCATACTCCATTGAAGACCCTGTCTTGGATGTCTTCTTTAGTTGTCGGATGTGCATACATTTGGGAGATGGTTTAGTGCTTCCCCCGCTACGTTTTGCAAAGTATACAAATACCCTTCCCGAGTTCAATTGTCGTCGTAAAAATATCGCCTAAGAAACATTAAACTTGCAGGATGCTTTTGTCCTCGTCCTCGTTTAGAATTTTCGTCTGCCTAAAAATGATTGATTTGTCGATTATATAAGCCGTTCTAGGTAAACTTAACTTTATCAGTCCCTATTAGTAGCTTTTTCTTGAGATTTTGTCAAAAATTCTATCTTTCAAATAGGATAATGGTTGAATTTGGTGATATTTAAGTAGTAGCTATTTGTATTTTAATAAGAGCCTATGAATAATTTTCGACGTAGTCTTAAGAATAATTTCCGCGTCCTCGAGCGCAGAGTTCATTATTGCTGTAACGTTATAATCAACATATGATTTTATTCTCTGTTGGCGGTCTTGTTCTTTTCTATTTCTATGGCTTCCCTTTTTCCGTAGTTCTTGGTGGTGGCTAGTCCATTTTATGCCCAGTCTTGCGCATACGTTCTATCACGGTCGAATATAAGAAGAATATCGGAAAACGGAGGATCAGTTCAGTTATCCTGAAGAAGCCGTCAACATGAACGGTGAAACGTCGCGTGAAAATTTTGACGCATGGCGAAACCCGGAAAAAGTTAATAGTCGTAACAGTTATACCGGCCGTGAAAGCCTACGCAGTGTTAGGTAACAATATTGTTTAAAAGGAACCCAAGTTTGTAATAAAATAATAGGCATTCGATTTAAAATAAGAAAGTTGACATCCACTTCCGACATAATCGGAAGTAATATGTCTTTTTTTATATAATCTTTGTAGGGGCCAATATCCACGTTCGTAAAATTTTGATTTTCTTTTCTACTTACTTCTTTTAAAACAAAAGATTTTGAGATAAGAACATCAGTAATTTATTTAGACGGCTACAACACAACTTCAAACATATTCACAACCTGTAACTGTAGTTAATCCTACTTACTATATTCACTTTTCAATATCGAGTATTTTGCTAACGACTTGATATTGGAACACATCAGAAAACGCCTAGAAACAATAACCAAAAAATAATGCTAAGATAGCTTAGCTTCCTCATGGTATTGATGGAATAAGTCACGGCAAACTCAACAGAAGGAGAGAAAAAAAATTACACTAACACACGGACATGTTTCTGCCTACCCGGCGTCATCAGCGTGGTTTCGAGAGTAATTTTTTATCTCTACCTTCTATCGCTGTTGCCTCACAACTTTCAAAACGACAAACTCGACGTCTCTTGGCGCCCTCTAGTGCCAAAGAAACGCCTGCCTACCGTTCAGGAAGCAGCGACATAAACCGGGTACCGTTCCCCAAACCATCCCTCGAACAGTTCTCTGACTGGTAAACACGAGATGGCGACGCTGGTAGCGTTTACTCTCAAAACCACGCTGATGATGCCGGGTAGGCAGAAACATGTCCGTGTGTTAGTGTATTTTTTCTCTCTCCTTTTATTGCGTTTGCCGTGAATTATTCCATCGATACCATGAGGAAGCTAAGCTATCTTAGCATTTTATTTTTTGACTTGATATTGATACACAATCAATTACAGAGCTTTTATATAATTATATCAACACCTAATACATGTTTCACTGTAAACAATTTATATTTTATAGTAAGAGAAGCCTATTTAATCCCAAGTTAAATCAGCGGCTTCAATTAAGCGAGTCATACATTTAATTTAAAGCAACAAGTGTTTTGAGATAACATCCTACTTAACTGGATACAGTACATTTACAGGAGAAAAGAATATCTTGTGTGAAATAAATTGGATTAGGCCAACTTTCTAAGTTCAAGAGAACACACTCTTCCAATCAAATAATACACTTAAGAAATTCAATTTTCTTGTCCATGTGGACATTCTTTTTCTATTTTTGCCCAACAGTTACTTAAATTATGTTCGTAAATGCAATTACTTCTTCTTCCCATATATTTGTGTACATTTTGGATTCGTTGTTGCGGTTAATTTGGAGTTTTCGAGAGATAATCAAACGAATAACTAAATGTTTTTATTATTACTTTCCATATTTGTATTAGCATACATAGCTTAATGGATTTAGTATGTAGAGGCACTAGACAATTAATTTTTATTGTTGCTAAATTGAAGGCCCGTGAACCGTTTATGGAAATACATGCCATTGTTATACCAATACACCACAGACTTCTATCGTAAATTAACTATAAATCAAGATAGTGTTATAGGTTTCATATAACTAAGGCGTGTGGTTTCTAGAAGAATAAATGGAAGAAAAAGTAATTTCGACACTGGGTCCTTGAACAGAGGTTGGAAGGATAATAAATATAAAATTATCCAATAGACATCGAACGCAATGTTCAACGGTTCGATATGCAACAACTCTTTTATAAATTATATAATAGTTATAATTAAACTACAAAGAAATTGTCGCGAATCAAGATTACAAGGAAATTGGTGCTCCATTCCCGGAAAATTTGGGTGAACGAGTGGCGAGCAGGACGAATGCCTTCCCTAAGATTTGCAAAGAATTGAGAAGAACCAAGGTTACCAACGTTTTTGATTATTATACGTGTTTTATTAAATAAAATGGTCCTTTTATTTAGAAAATACCAAAAAGCAGCTTTGTCCTTCATTTTAAAAACTTGACGATTTAAGAAAAAACGGACTGTAGATACGGAATTAGTAGCACACCTCGTTGGCGCAACGTTAATTCCCGATCACGGATCGCTCGGCTTGGCGTTGACAACGATATTGGCATTACGTGAAAGCGGGAACGTTTTACACTTTTGGCTGAAGTTTAGCTCACAACGTTCTCGCATATTTACCCGATCTTTGGGAAAACCATCTACTTTTGTCGATTTTTGTCCTTTAACGAAAATGCCCTGAAAATTGGCTCATTGTTGTTTGTCGATCATAACGTCACATGATTACAACGCTTGGCAACTGATCTTCAACCAACGCTGCACTGATTAAATTAGTCACTCAAGTGTTTACTGCCAAGTGTAATTTGATTATCATTTCCCGATAGTCGACCAACACTTAATCGATTTTGCTGTCTTAAAGCCGATCAATACCCAACGTTAGAAAAATTCCACTGATTGTATTGACACTCTACCGACCGCGTTTAAGCGTCACCAACATTACGCCGACTGTGCAACGTTGTACCAACTAAAGGCCAACCATCAGCCAACCAACCGTGCTACTAGGCTAATAATAATAATAAATGACCTTTTAATCGCAGGAGGGAGCGATATACACCATGCTAGAGCGAGACCCTGCTTCCCTTTAACTCTAAATGTCCGTAGCTCTAAAATGAAAGGGAAAAGAAATGCCTATAACTATCCTACTCACATTGTGATAGTTAACTCTTCCACAATCTTGTAATTGGCTTGAATTGTCGGCGAATCCGTTCTCCGTAATAATTACTTCTGGATTTCCATACCTATCCTTGATCCAGTTCAATATCTTCCTAAAACCATCCGGATTCGACTTGTACCATGGCGCCGCTGTATCGTTCCAGTCTGCGTGGAAATCGCATTCGATACCCATATCGAGCGCATGGGATGGACTCTCGTAATCGTTGTCCCCCTCGATGTTTCTACAGTTAACGGAACCGTAGTGATTTAGACCGAGGAAATCCGCCGATCCGCCTAACATTTCCCTCTCTTCGGCGGTAAACTCCGGTAGTCTGGATCTTTTGAATCCTTGCGAATCGCTCAGGTTATCAATAGCTTGCCTCATATCAGCGGGATAGTCGCCGTTTCCAAATATGGGATCCAAAAACCAGGCGAACTAGAATTTAAAATGATAGATACGTGAGAAGATTGAGAGTATTACGTAATTGCATTGTAATTACATTCATACTCATATATGTGTCCGCGATATTTTGGTCTGCTGCCGAATCCGATAATGGCTCTGCCCAAACTCCGTTGACGGTAATGCCTACTACTCCTATAAGAAAATGAGAAAAAAATAAAATTAAACGGGGGAAATTCTTCACTTCTCGGAACTTCTTTACGCATTGCAAATAGGACTTTATAACGTTAAAGAATCAATATGAAAAAGAACCTAATTTGCTCATCGACTATCCTTGTAAATTTACATCAACATTTTCTAAAGTGCAGCGTACATTTTTTAGCTAAACTTTGATATCATTCATGACAGTAGATTAATCTAGAGGCTTGTTCCTACAAAAATCGCAAATTTTCCTAAACCGATTGGATTGGGTAAAAGTATCCTAAAAATTGTGTTCACAGTGTATGATTGGCTCCGTCAAGTGATTTCAGTTGGAAAAAAACTTAAATAAGCAAGTGATCGTCAATCATACAAATTAATTACGTGACCGGCCATAAACAACCTCTCGAAAATATTGCAGCGAATATCTTCAAAAGCGCATCGATTACGCGCAGGAGTTAAATCGGAGGTGATAATCTTTTGGAATTTGCGTATACATGTTCATACGCGAGAGATGCAATAACTTCGATAAAGATTATTTTTGTACGTATTGAATGGAACAATTGCCGAGATTGTTTTGTACTTAACGATTTACAATCGAACGACCAGCTCTTGGAATCCGCCAAAATAAAATCAACTCAATCTTATTCGACGACAACCTGTCAAGTTGATAATTACGTGTTCACAGACCTATCTTCCCACTTCGATAGAAAAATCGATTACATTGAGAACAGGAGATAAAATTTTTTGTAACGTACCGTTTTGCGTCGCTCTGTACTTCTCTTGGTATATCGCGTAGGCTTTTGCGTGAGCACGCAATACCGTATGAGCACATAGATAGCCACCGATGCCCATCTGTCTGTACCCTGGTGCCAAGGTTCCATCGGAGAATCCTTGCTCGCAAATTTGATAGGGTTCGTTGAAGGTGATCCAATTCTTCACGCGATCGCCGAAACGCTCGAAGATCTTGTCGGCGAAATCGGCATAGTAATTCGCCATCAGAGGATTTGGCCAACCGCCAAGTTCCAGTAAAGGTTGCGGCAGATCCCAATGGTATATTGTGACGAAAGGTTCGATCTCGTTTTCTTTAAGTTTGTCGATCAAATTGTCGTAGTAAGCGAAACCGGGTTCGTTGGGTCGATACGTGTGCCCTGTAGGATAAAGGCGCGACCAAGAGAGGGAAAATCGATAAAAATCGACGCTCATGTTCTTAATTAGTTCCACATCTAGATCCACTTTATTATAGCTGTCGCACGCGATATCTCCGTTGGTTCCATCGACCACGAAAGTCGGATTGCTGTGCAGAAGGGCATCCCAGATATTTTCCCCTTTATCTAAGAAATTTGCATATCGCTTAATCTTTGTTATAATTCGAATATTTGATGGGTGTAACTTACTAGAAAGGTTCCAAGCTCCTTCTATTTGGTAGGATGCCGAGCCAACGCCGAAACGAAAATCTTCCGGAAAGACTTGAGCGTTTATCGAACATCTAAAATTATTATTTTATTTCTTAGGGTTATTTTCACATTTCACTTGATGTAAATCCTACTTACACGAAAAGAACTAATAGAGTGTAAAATTTCATATTATATACATATATTCGAAAGAAACTGTAGCGAGTCCTACGCCTGTCTACCCAGAATGGCAATGATTATCGAAAAAATCATTTTTTATAGCTACTTGTCGCGGGAATCTTATCAATTTTTCGCACCTAACTTATCGCTTTTAATCTGCATATACCAGCAATATAGCGAGTGTATTGTGGGCCAATTAAATAAATTACAAATTGGAATATTACTTATCGTAAATTTGGGATAAACAGGATCAATTTTCAATTTTTTTTTCTTTGACAAAGAGGACGGGGAATTCATTCTTGTGCTAAAATATTAATCTTGATCTGCGCTATTACTCATGGTGTTCATATCGCTTACAATGTATCACGTGTAATCTATGCATATGTGATCAGCCACATTTTGTAGATATAAAATCTTATTTAGCATTGTATGAGATAAAAATTGCTTCTTGGGTGAAAATTAATGAATTTAACGTATTGAACAGGGATATCACCTGGAAGAAAGTTGATTGGCTCAGCTGCATCAAAAATTCGGTAAAAGCTATGGGTAAGAATAGGCCAGCAAGTATAGTAAACAAATTTACGTTTGGGGTAAATTTTGTCAAGTGGGAGAAAACTTCCTTGGGGATGAGAAGGCTGAAAGTTACAAAGAGCTGATTGAGGACATGTTACCTTTCTTTCATGAATTCGACTGCAATATGTCCTTAAAA
Source organism: Marronus borbonicus (assembly GCA_902655005.2). NCBI lineage: Eukaryota > Metazoa > Arthropoda > Insecta > Coleoptera > Scarabaeidae > Marronus > Marronus borbonicus. The sequence continues at coordinate 124,358 of LR737402.1, forward strand.
ATCTATTTACTTTACTCCTACTTGAATTTCTTTCTTAATAATTGGGGCAAGTGATAAGCACAGCGAAAGCTTTCATCAGGACATTGCTAAGATGGAGAAACGATACCAAGGTAAAAGATCCACGTGAATGCTGAACGCTCACAAGAGATGCCTTCCTCGTCATCTACAAACGACAAGCTGAAAGAAAATAGAAGTCCTGTGCAGATTAGGGCATTTTTTCCTCAAAAGTACGTACTTACAACGAAGAAACTGTAGTCAATTAATTTTTTCTTGGTCATATAGATTGAATGATTATTATTTAAATAATTAAAACTGGACTTTAATGCAAGTTCATCCTTGAGGGATTATAAACGAAATTTACCAATAACTAATCGCCAATACCGATGCCTTCTTTCTGGATAGGTAAAACGACATTGGAATGTATTTGCAACTTCACAATAAGTTGAAAGAGCTGCACGGAAGGGACAATCAAATGGCCGCGTATTGGGAAAGTGTTCCAGGCAAAGCCAAGCGAAAGATAGTGTTCAGCAAAGGAGACCTGACCCTTACTGACAGGATTTTTGATACGTCATATAGCCCTAAAATACGTATTCAAACTAGGAAAAGCTGAAGATAAAATCTATCGTCTATGCCAAGAAGATCTGGAGAGGGCGAACAGAATTTATGCAGATGTGTTGCGTCCAGTCGCACATTTCAGTATGTCATTCCTTGCATCTACTAAACTAAAGGAGGAAGTTGCTAAAGTAGTATTAAGGTTAATTAAAAGCCTCCATCTATCTTAAATCGCGGTGACTAAAGGCATCAGTGTAATAATTATAATAATATTTTTCATCCTCGTTCCTCTCGCCCAGACTCGCCTATCAGAACAGGAATCCATATTTTGTTGATATATCAGAACAAAGTTTCATATCAGAATTGGAGTGTGCATCGTCACTTTTAAGATAAGGATATCAGCATCGGACTTCAAATAGAACAGTTTTAGGAGAAACATCCTGCAGGTACCGAAAATTAAATATTTTGGCCGAAATAAACATAAATTCAATTTAAAAATCTTTAACTTTAAAATTCATATTCAAAAACATCGCTATAGGTAGTGATTGTGATAAGAATTGATATTTACATTTTTTAAAAGAAAAATACCACTAAGATAAACAATTTTTATTAGAAAAGTAAGGTCTCATACCCCCACGGTGGGTGCTAAAATATTGATGTTTTGAGACCCTTTCCTTTTAATAAATGTAAGCCAGAGATAAAATCCTAATCTGGGCAAAATTGAAAGGAAAAAGTCACCAACCCTGCTTCCGGATGCAAAATCACGGACCCAAAATGTACGCCTCTATCGCTATTAACTCACATCGTTTAAAAATTTGTTTATTTACTGCTGCATAGTTTTACGAAGCGATAACTCATGTACACTGCCGTTCAGAGAAGTTCAGTCGGTTGGTAAAAAACATGAAAAGGTTACAGAAACAAACGAAACTAAAAACGAAATGCAATTTTATTGTATGTACAGGTAAAAAAGACAAAGATAAATAAATAAAAAGTTATTCTGGCCTAATATAACATACTGAACATTATATTTTTTTTTCATCGAAAAAATCTCCTTTGCTGTTAATCACCGCTCGAACTATTCTAGGCGTTCTTTCGATAAGTTTTGTTAAAACGGATTGTGGAATATTAATCCATTCATGTTGCAGAATATTCCGTAAATGTTCTTGTGAAGTTGGGCATATTTTTCGGATCCTCCTGTCCAGTTCATCCCACAACAACTCTATCGGGTTCAAATCTGGGCTTTGTGGGGGCCATGTCATTACTTTCAGGATGTACTGTTCTTCTTGCTCCTTTAGATAGTTCTTACACACTAACGCAGTGTGTTTTGGGTCGTTGTCATGCATGAATGTAAAGTTAGGGCCTATTATACGCAATCCTGATGGCGCTGCATGATTCTGGAGTATTGCGAAATAATTTTCCTTCCTCATTACACCCTGCACTCTGCATAAATCTCTCGTCCTAGCAAAGGAGAAACATCCCCACACTAACACAGAACTACGCCCTTGCTTCACTGTAGGCACAATGCAGTTCGGGATCACTTTTCGGTTATAGGTCTTCGGACATAAACTCGTCGATTTTGCCCAAAAACCTCAAACTTTGACTCGTCACTCCAAAGCACGTGTTTCTAATCATCTAACGACCAATCTAGATGAGAACGGGCCCACTGTAGCCGTTTTGCTCTGTTGCCCCGACGTAATAAGCGTGTTCGAATGGCAATGCGTCCATGAAGGTCCGCTTGTTGAAGTCGACGTTTTACCGTACTCGCCGAAACTTGTTCTTCACGGCCGCGATTGACTTCGGCTGCTATTTGTGGCGCTGTTAATTTTCTATTGCGTTTGCTTAATAATACAATTCTCAAATCTTCAGCTTTTGTTGTTTTCCTAGATGCTCCGGGACGAACACGATATTCTATAGTTTCAGTTGTGCGATATCGCTTTATGATGTCATTTACTGTTGAACTTCTCGTATTTATTTTTGCAGCAATTTGTCGCCCCGAATATCCTTCTTCAAACAGCGTAATGATGCGTGAACGTTTTTCTACACTTGCTATGTGGTTGCCACGTGCCCTTTTGAAGTAAATTTTCTTAAAACTTCGCGCAAAAACGACAGATGCACACCAACACACGTTCAACAGTAAAATGAAGCAAATTTATATCTTTACGCCTGCGATAAATAAACAAGAGTGATACTGAGGTATATTTCCTAAATGTATCGTTCGTTGATAATCCCCAAACGACCCGTTTCAAAAGATCGGTACTTCCGAGAAATTCTCGGAATGATAATAAAAGGGACTTTATTGTGGTGGTCGCAATATTTCTACTTTACATAATAATGTATTGCTTTAATCCCTTAGAAAAGAGTGTATGCTCAATATTTTTCTAATTTTATGTATTAATAATTGTATACAGTGTGATATAATAGATTTTTATTGTATGACCGAACTTCACTGAACGGCGGTGTACTTTATGACTCTAATTATATCAAAACAATCGAGCAACTACACGACAAATAATTTTTATTATTCACATGTGATATTGTGGGTCTAAATAAAAAGCTGGACAATACTTATGTTATTGTAGTAGCAATAATAAAAATAATAGTGGAGTACACATAAAATATATTTCGATTGACTCATATTTAATAATATCCTACCTAAAGATAATACTTTTGATCACGAAAGTATAGAGTGGAATGTAATTATCAGTTACATACGTCTTATGCAGATAGCATCGCTAATATTGTATTATAAATTGGCAGGTTACTTGACAAAAGCGTTGTAGATTTTTTTAAATCACTTTCTGAAAAGATATTTTCGCGAAGGCAATAAAATTAATGAATTAATTTAAAACTACGCAAAGATGCATTAGGCATCTATGCCTCAAACTAAAGAAAACGTATATTTATTAAATACACTAACGGGAATTTTAAAACTTTGTCGTGAATATATTTCTTTTCTTCCACATGGATCACTACAGTCCAGCTTTGTTGTCCTAAGGCTTAAAAGTTTCGTGGTCTTGGAAGTTTCCCTTGCAATCCAGAGTTCAATTCTTTTCTTTTCTTTTCTTGTTTAATATCACTGTTCCATTTCTGACTCCGTCTCCTCTTTTGTGTTGAAGCCCAAACCGCCTAAATTTATTCTCTTCCAATATTCGTTTTACAGATTTTGTTCCTTTCTTACATCTTCATTTCTTCGCTTGCCGATTCTCTTCACTCTTGGAACTTTTCTGAGGTATTTCATTTCTATTGCTTGTAATCTCTTTCTCTGTTCTTGTTGATATTTGTTTATGTTCAAACATTTCCTTTTATAGTAAATAGGAAATCCTGTTTGCTGCCTATATTCTTCTGTTTCAAGATATAGAATCATACAAAAGACCATTCACAAACTGAACGGCTCATCGAGGTGATCACATCAGTACTTCAAAGAAGTCGAAATTTTAGTACAAGTTTCAAAAAGAAACAGAAATTATTGGAATACTTCATAAACAGTTTAGCGTGACGGACTTAGTACAAGATGAATTCCAAGAAAGCCTACCTCGTCGCAAAAATAACAGGGTGTTGCATGTTGATATGAAGATTTCAACATCTGGAGTAAAGAAGCGGATGAAGTATTAAATTGTATTCTTTCAAGGTTTGAAAGAGTACAATTTGATCCATCGTTATTAACCGGAGTGCAAGCAAGTTCTCAATTACAAGTGTGCCTTTTTATACTTGTGGTTGAGAACTTGCTTGGACTATTAAAAAGGTCAAGTTGCCTTAGTCGTCGAAGAATCAACAAGGAATATTGTCTTTCTATAACGTAGCAGTTCTAAAATCTACTAAAGAAGAATGAAGGAGCAGACTAGCCAAAGGTGTCCTACTCTTGCATAACAACAAACCCGGATGCAGGAGTAAAGTTGCATACCCTTCACAAGGTTGGTTTTGAAACCACCTAAGTTACAATAGCCAAAATAACGCTGCTAAATACAATTGCTCGTAGCATTATTATCTAAATAAAAAAAAAACTAACAAACGAAATTCTATTCTGGGGGACTCAAAATATGTATATGGGAGGGGTGCACACGTTCATCCTTGTCAATCTGTAATGACGCCACTGTAAAAATGAAAGAAAAAACCGGAAGAAAGGCATTTGTTTCTCTTAAATTAATGTACGCCAATAGTACAACCAGATGTGATGTGATAATCTTCTACAATCGCATTTTAACTATGGTGATGTTATTTCTGGTGCGTGCATAACGGGGGAGGACTGCGTCGGGATACAGAAAGTACAGAATTGTTGCGCTACAACAAAGTTAAATTCCGCCATGAACAGCATAGTTGGAACGTCAGTCATAAACACGTCCTAACTATTCCGAAGCATAAACGCGAATGCGTTTCTCTTTACTGTGGTGGCAGCCCAACAGGGTGTATAAGCTTGTCATAACTTCAGGAGCCTTTTAGTGTGTAAAGTCTTCCGTAGCCTTGTTACTATTACCCCTGGCCGTAAAAGGTAGCTCTTTTTTCTTGCTTACAAGAGCTATGCAACTTAGCCTATTTGGCAACTAATATACCATGTATTATGTATTCTTTCTCTTTGGCCAAAAAAACAGATTATTATTATTATTTATTTATTATTTTCTACAATTCAAAAATATGCTTTATCGAATTAATTGGATTTCTTAGAATCGTCCCACTCGCATGCCTCAAAACCATTCGGAGTAAATCCCCAGTCTATCTTCCGCGTCTGTATTATGTTTTTATAGACTCGGGATGACATCTTCGGTTTCCTTGGCCTATTTGGATCTTCAAAATCGACGAAATGTAACCCAAATCGTTCCCTGAAATAGGAATATTAGGATGCTTATTAATATCTTCAATGGGTACCATACGTATATCCCTGATTCCATTCAAAATTATCCATAAAGCTCCAAGCCGTATAACCGGTAATATTGCATCCGTCTTCATGTATAGCGTTCAAGACTTCCGTCAGATAACTCTGCAAATTGTCGTTACTTAATCTTAACCTATTAGAAGAAGATGGTTTACTTACATTGTAATAATTGATTCTTCTACAATCATTTAACCCATCTCTATCGGAAAATCCATTCTCCGTGATGATGACTTCAGGGTTTCCGTATTCCTTGTTAATCCAATTCAGCAACTTCCTAAGTCCCCAGGGGACCACTTTCAGCCAACTCGACGCTCCTCCCTCCCATTCCGGGTTTTGTTCGCAATCCGCGCCAATATCCAGATTATGCGATGGTCCTATCAGTTCCCATTGCATAGTAGTGCATAAGTTGGTAGTATAATGGTTCAGGCCAAAGAAGTCCGATGAGCCATTTAGGAGTTGGATCTCATCGTTGGTAAAGTAGGGCAGTCTAGATCTCGTGAAACTCTGCCTCTCGCTCATGGCGTCCACTTTCTGGCGCATAATCGGAGGGTAATCGCCGGATTTCGAAAAAATGGGATGGGTGAACCAACCAAGCTTTAAATTATGTCAAGATCTAGATAATATGTTAAATTGTTCTAAAGAAACTCAGTTCAAATGCTGTTTAAAATTATAAATAGAAGGGAAGTCGGGAGGAACGCATCACGCTACAGGAAACTATTCTACACGTAAAAATTGTTCAAATAATTTATCAAATTAAAATAAATAAAAATATTCTTACGTTCATCTGAATACTATTCTCCGCCATTTCTATATCCCATTCATCCCCATCCGTCTTTGGTTCGAACCAACTACTTTCGCATGTAATACCGATTTTGCCTAAATAACAGGATGCTTGGGTTTCTCTTCGGATTCATTGTATTTTATTCGTTTACCTTTCTGCAGCTCCCTGTATTTCTCATCATATAGCTTGTAAGCTCTCCCATGCGATAGAAGGAGATTGTGGCCGCACAAATAATCACCAATTCCTTCTTGGGTGTACGCAGGCGCCATGGTACCCAACGCATAACCATGTTCGCAAATCAAAGTTGGCTCATTGAAAGTAATCCAATGCTTGACTCTGTCGCCAAAATTCTCGAAGACTATATCGGCGTAATCTTCGAAATGGTCGATTATTAACGGGTTGGTCCAACCGCCAAGTTCTTGCAACGGTTGTGGTAAATCCCAGTGGTACATGGTAACGAAAGGTACTATCTCGTTCTTGATCAATTCATCGATCAATTCGTTATAGTAACGGATTCCGTCGGAGTTAACCTCATTAGAGTGACCTGTAGGCAGAATCCTGGACCAAGATATGGAGAAACGGTAGAAGTTCACACCTAGATCCTTAAGGAGTTGCACGTCTTCCACGGTTTTATGATACGTATCGCAAGCAATATCGCCATTGCTACGATCTGCTATGTGTTCTGGTCTTGAATGCGTTAGTCTATCCCAGATATTTTCACCTTTGCCTAAATAGGAAAAATTAGCGGATTTTTGGTTACAGACTAAACAACGCATGGAGGTTGGCAATTGCAGCTTCGACGCATACAACTCATATAATAACAGATTCGATACACCAGAGTAAATGCGGCATAAGTCTTTGAAACATTGCTGAAGAGTTCTGAAAGGATATAAGGCGTCAAATACTGTATTGCGACAGATACGACAAAATCCAAAAGATGCTACTTATGGTAAATGAAGCGCAGCCATAAAAGCGTACACTCCAATTATTGTTTTTGAAAGGAAAATATTCAAAAGGAGTTTTGCTTGTGGTACATCTGTGCAACATTGAGGAGCCTCCCCGTGGATTCGTGGTGACCGAAACCAAAAATAAAATTATCAGAGGAAGCTAAAGCCATTGATCTTATGCGAGTAAGTCAATTGAAGAAAGAAGGAGCTTTTTTTAGTGACTTGCAAACAAAATTTGAGAAAACTACCGCAGTTTGTAAAGTATACAGGGTATTTGACAAAACTCGTCAAAGTCATCGTGGTGGAATTTCCTTTCCTATCCAATAGTATAGCTAAAGATATCACAATCCATTTGAAAAAAAGGAGTTTCGTGAAATACCCTGTATCCTTCAATATACGTATGCAAATATGCACTCACTAGTAATAAACTGAACATGAAGTGATAAATGATGACCTGATTTAAATTTTATACCACAATATTGAAAGAATTATCTTTTGTTTACGCTAATACGACGGCATATGAAAGTCAAACCCATATCTAAAAATCGTGTGTAACATTTGAAAACGTCCTTTATATTCTTCATACAAGAGGCTTTAATTATTTACGCACGTTTATTGAACCTGACCTAAAAGAGAGCGCAATTAAGAGTCAATTTAGTAGGAGCTCTTTCAAAGGAGATTAATTTTACTATAAATGAATAACGCTCAAAGAATCGGCATATTTCGCACCTTCCAAAATTTTCCAAAAATTCTCATCTAATTTTCTTTAGTTTGCCCTTTAGTTTACGCTTGCAGGTAACCAGATTAGTTTGACCATTTATACTGCCCTACAAGTTTTTCGGAACGGTTATAATTGCAAGTATTATTCAATAAATAGATTGAAGATTTGAACAAAATTTGATGATGGCAATAAACATTTTTTAAGCAAGTTTCCATCGGCACTCGCTGCAATGTAAACATATGTGCACTGAAATACTGTTTCTTTTATCGTCATCTCCTAAATCATTGCCTTGCTGTTCTGTTCACCGTCTAGATCTACTATATAGAATCCTCGATCCCCTTTGTTCCTGAAAATCCGTTGAGGTCTTTTTTAAATGAATTGCTTCCAACTTTTGAGCTTCACCATTGGAGCCAAACAAAATGAGAACGCTAAGAAAACAGGAAAAACCTAAACAGAACACATCAGAAAATGCCTAGAAACAATAACCAAAAAATATAATGCTAAGATAGCTTAGCTTCCTCATGGTATTAATGGAATAATTCACGGCGAACGCTACAAAAGGAGAGAAAAAAATTACACTAACACACGGACATGTTTCTGCCTACCCGGCGTCATCACTGTGGTTTCGAGAGTAATTTTTTATCTCTACCTTCTACAGCTGTTGCCTCACAGTTAATGCCACAACTTCCACATACATCATGGTATGGCCATGGTACATCATGGCCTGTCGGAATATTCACATGTGCGGTTTCCCAAAGCGCTACCAGGGTCGCCATCTCGTGTTTAGCAGGCAGAGAACTGCTCGAGGGATGGTTTGGGGAACAGTACCCGATTTATGTCGCTGCTTCCTGAACGGCAGGCATGCGTTTTTTTGGCACTATAGGGCTCCAAGAAATGTTGAGTTTGTCGGTTTGAAAGTTGTGGCATTAACCGTGAGGCAACAGCGATAGAAGGTAGAGATAAAAAAATTACTCTCGAAACCACGCTGATGACGCCGGGTAGGCAGAAACATGTCCGTATGTTAGTGTATTTTTTTCTCTCCTTTTGTTGCGTTTGCCGTGAATTATTCCATTAATACCATGAGGAAGCTAAGCTATCTTAGCATTATATTTTTTGGTTGGGAAAACCCTAGGATGAACTTATCACATTTTGCGGTATTTGCAGAATTGGTCGCCCAGTGTCTAGTGCTAACGCGCCTAGCAGTCACTGGGTACTGAGTTCGAACATCAGGCTCGCAACTCTCGTTGTAAGACTTTCCGTAGTTTTCTTTACTTCAAATTTGACGAATGCTAAAGGTGAACACCTTGAAACGTTCTATGGGCGCAGACGAAGTAATAACTATTAAAATTTAAAAATTAAAGGAGTACGCCCATTACACCCACGTTTTAGCTGTATACAATTAACTTGGGTAAATACCGAATCGGCCATCGGGTATTTACCTAACTACCATCATTGACCATTAGAAGAGCATTCAAAAGTGGACTTGAGAATGTGGTTTTAGTTTTTCTGCAAAGGCCAAGCCAATGTGCTGGAGTTAAAAGGAAGAAAACTTTGTAATGGTAGTGTATTACATCCATGGTAAGCGTTGGCTTTTGCAAAAAAAAATTTCGCGCTATTATTTGATCGCTCCGATTGTGGTGACAACTTTATCAGATTCATCTTTCTCCAAATTTTGAAACAATCTAATAGAAGATAATTGTGTAAATTGTAGATTGTGGAAGAATTAGTTATTCGATGGATTTATTAAAAATTTCTACTTACCACTGACATTCCAAGCGCCTTCTACTTGATACGACGCCGTAGCAACACCAAACAAGAAACCTTCGGGAAAATCATAATCAGCAGCATGTGATAGACACCTAAACAAATATCTTTCGATGCACGACAATAATATAACCACATAGAACATCGCAAACTTACAACAGACTCGCTGCGATTACGAAAACCTTCATTTTCTTCTCACAAACGTATAGAATTATTGTCTAAATTTCAACTGTTGCTTTATACCTTTATGATCTCTTTACCGTTTCCCTATATCTTATCTTATCTTTATATCTGGCGACTTTTATCGGGGTATACTCGCCTAATAAAAATTATATTGCATTATATATGCGTTATATTTTTCCAACGCTAGGATAAGATTAACAACAAATTATCATATAAGTACATGTAAAATAGCAACTATTGGTAACGTTTTTTGTTAATGAGGTGTTTCGTAGAAGTGTCGTGTAAAAAACATGTTTCGTGTTTATATTTACTAAATTAACAATTGATTATCATAAATTACCATTAATTTGTTATTGTGACACACAATTGTGGTGTTTATTAACTTTGTCCTACATCATTACCACCATCTAAGTAGGATTAAAAAAAAGAATAACACTTTGTTTCAAATATATAATTAACAACCCTTACAAAGAGCGAAAAGGTACTCCAAAAATATTGGTATTTCTCATAAAGAAAATAAAAGGTCAACATTAAAGGTCTTTGAAACTTTTTGCCTTTCTAATTTGTGGAGTCAGGCAATGCTGTAAAATATTTATTATATACACGTCGCGGAGCAACAATACCATTATTTTTGTCGTGTAAACATAACAAAAAAACTGAAATATTTAATTTGGCACCACGATAAAATATGGTTCACTTAAATTTTTTTTTTTGTTTTACAGTTTCTTTGTTTCTTAGAATTTATGAGCAATAGTGTATGAAGCATGCACCAAGAGGTACTGATGTACACTACCCGACAAAAACATAGACGCGGTATCGTTTCAAACAACGTTCGAAATAAAGTTTATTAACATTATATAAAATGTAAATGAGGGTTATTAATACTTGTTATGTAAATAGTCCATTTATAGATATTTCTGGGTATTTATTGCTTTATGAGGGGTAACTGAGATTTTCGCAGGTCAAAATAGGAATTTTAAATGGGACAAAAATTTAGACCCTGCGCATTTATTACATTAATATAAGCGAAAATGTTTTAATTTGAAACTTCTGTTTCTATGCAGCGATTGTGCTGGTAAAGTGTACACATTTCACCGCGAGAAATTATATCTTATAAAGTGTTTGCAATATGGGTAGAAAAAAAGCAATTATCTTTGATAGAAAGCGGTAAAGTTCTAGTCTCGCACCAGGATGGTGTTGGTAAGAAGGAAATTGCTCGTCGGCTACGAAGAAGCGATCATTGCGTTAGAAATTTCTTAAAAAATCCGGAAAATTACGGCAAACCAAAAGGCCAGGGGCGACCGAAAGCTGCAAGTGAGCGGGACAAACGCGTGATATTGCGGTGTGCATCCAATTCTTCTGCATCGGCGAGAGTTACTGCAGAACAGGCGGGCGATTTTAAAGGCGTCACCGGTAATATCACGGAAGAAAATGTTGAGAAAACCGCCACTTTCGGCGAAACACAAAGAAGCGAGGTTGAGATTTGCCGAAGAACACATATCCTGGAAGAAACAATGGGAAAAAGTTATATTTTCCGATGAGAAACGTTTTAATTTGGGCGGACCGGATGGCTACTCGCATTATTATCATGATCCGAGAAAGGAACCAAAAGTGAAAATGACCAGACAATGAGGGGGTGGATCTGTGATGATATGGGCAGCGATTGGATTCCGCGATAAAAGTGGGATAGTGTTTTGCACAAACAAAATGACATCTGTGACGTATAAAGACTTATTGCGTGACAATCTTCTACGTTTTGGAAACCGGGCCCACTTTTGTTTTTCAGCAAGATAACGCGCCAATTCATAAAGCAAAAACCATTACTGAATGGTTTAAAGGGAAAAAGTTTAAAACTTTACAGTGGCCGGCCCGGTCACCAGACTTAAACATTATTGAAAACATGCGGGGTGAATTGGCACGTCGCGTTTATGGCGAAGGCCGTCAATATTTCACGGTACAGGAACTGAAAACTTAACAATAGTGACCGAATAGCAGAATATCCCTCAAAATTATGTGTTAAATTTATATAAATCTATTAATAACCGACTATTGGAAGTGGTGAAGGATCTACGCATTACTGATCACTCAGTTGTCGATTTTTGTTTTACATTTGCAACAGAGCGTCTAAATTTTTGTCGCAGAAATTGTTTAAACATTGGAGTAATAATTTATTATTTAGTTCATATATTACTGGAGGAGATATTTTTAAGTTTATTTTACTTTCAAGAATAAAAACTTAATTAGATATCTCGCTAGTTTCGCAAAGAAACGTTGTAACCTTTAAAACCCGTAAAACATCTTACCGCGTCTAAGTTTTTGTCGGGGAGTGTATATAGTCTTAAACTACAATTCGTAAATGCTATTGATTAAGTAAATATGTGCATAAATGATAAGTATATGGAAAAAACTTACTTTTTATTGATCGCACCTACCATTATTGAAAGAACTTTCTACAACCGTATCAAATTTATTTATACATACTTGTAAATCCATAAAAAACGCCAGTGTTAGAGCGGTGATTATATGACAACTGGTTATTAATCGACAAAACAAGTTTTTTTCATTTTACACAAACTACTGCTAATATATCTCTCTTATATAATATATGTAGTTGGTATGATTATGTTAATTAATTCGTCAGTAAGAGCAACCTTCACAACATCCGTTTCTTTGAAATTACGCAATAACATGCATTTTAAATTCCCATCATATATTAATGGCAAAATAATCCGTCCAGAATGTAGAATGTCCCAAAACTTAAGGAAGTTATTCGAACTGATGTTGCCAATCGCCAAATAAAACTTATTTTCAAAGGAATATTTACCAGAAGCGAGCACTTTCATTAACCGGCCTTGATAGAAGTTAGTGACATGTATGTAGGTTTCGAAAGTCAATACAACCTACGAAGTTGAAAGAAATGGGAGGGAAGAGAATGGAAATGGCAACGAGCCATGTATTTTTTCGTTGTGTTATTATTTCTGTTATTTGAATTTAATAAAGTTTATTTTTCGATTGTACAATTAATTCTAGGTATTCTTCATACAGCATGTCCTATCTGTCATGTCTGCATCTGCATGTCTGCATGTCTGCATCTGTCATCTGCATGTCCTATACCTTCAACGGTATTCTGGATTTCTAAATTTCTAAATTTTTAAAAACAAAATAGGCAAACGACGAAGTCATGATAAAAACTAAGTTATAAGTTGAAGAATTTTTCATGTTTATGGGTTTAAATTTAAATTTTTAGCGTGTGCCCATAAAAAGGTCTAGAAGTTGAAATCGGGCCACTCCATTGTTCCTCGTCTACTAATACATCGCCGCGGAAAAATTGTACTTATGTAAGTACTCCCGTACATAACCTGCTTTATACGGAAAAGTACCATCCTACTGAAATCATAAAGTTGAACTGTGAATTAGAATCGTTATCATCTAGAAGGAGAGTTGCTGAAGCTGAAACTAGCTCATTTTGAAGGAAATTTAGATATTTTTCTCCGGTGAAGCTTTCATCAAAGAGAAATAGCCCGTTTGATCTATTTTCAAGAATGACCCGCCAGACATTAATCTTTTCATTCTAGTGGGTGTGATTTCTTCCATCTAGTGAAGATTTTCTCCCGTCCAGTGCCTATAGCTTTGGCTATTAACCCGACCTTAGAGAAAAACAAATTCTTTGATGGAATCTTTCCATTTAGTTCAAATTACCGTTGAGTAAACACATTTCCAAGCGAATCCAAGAGTTTACTGCATAATTTTTTCTTGGTTTAAAAGGTTAATTCAAGTTTTGAGTATTCAAAAGTACGCGGGATTTCAGTGCGTGACGCGTTACCATGGAGAGTTCGCGTAACGTCAAAATTTGAGGCTTCAATTTCATTTTCGTAAAACATTTACCGTATATTTTTATTTTAAACTGCCGAAAGAATATCTAGGGGACACTCTCGGACCTCAGGATCGGAAAAGATCATTTATGTAATTTAGAAAAAATATTTCTCTGTAATTGTTTTAAAATATCTCAAAAACGACACGAGCATAAAACCATCCTTTTGCGACACAAATCATTACAAAGCAGGCACAAGACATTGACACTGACTCTCAGTCCCAAACATTTCGAAAGGGGAACGAGCATAAAACGAAATTTTTACGTTTGCCATTATTAAATTCTTACAAATCGAAAAGCTGGTGCGGCTGATAAATAGAGATCTCTACAAGCCTTTGTTTCCATATATCTGAGTTCTCCATTACTAGTAGGGTAACAATTTGAAGCAGTGCTTCTTCCCGTATATCTCGCTTTTTGATTATCTCGAGCACGAAACAAAATCTTTACATCACAAATTAACATAAAATGTTGGCTTAATCAAATTTTAAAACCGTGAAAATGAAGGGGCACAGTGAAGTTGTCCGCCACTTTTCAATCTCGATCCTAATGAACATACGATAAAATTTTTACGTGGCCCAAATTCACGCACTTCTCGGGTTAAACACTTGTAAAATCAACATATATGAAAATGAAATCTTTTGTTTAGGATCCATTTTCAAAAACAATTAGTGTAAAATAAAAAAAAATCTTTTTTTTTCTTTTTTTCGTGCTATGAACAGTTTAGAGAATTTAGCTCTCGTAATTATCTATTATCGATTTCGTATCAGTGAATTCATGCATTTTTCTACCATCACAACAATTGTTTTCGAATATGTACCAACTTTCTAAAATATACGTTCCTGATATTGAATGAATATTTTTTGTTATAAATCGATAAATGTAATTGGATACTTATATAAGTTATATAGATGCCATCAACATTATTTATCTACATCCGCGATCTTTAAGCCCTTGACCTTTAATAATGAGTATCAGCAAAAATTTAATCAATTTTTTGATTTATCTGTACAAAATTTGAGCTCCAGCTAACGATAATTTCATTTTGGAGTTAAAAAAAAGACGAATTGTTATTTTTGAGATCGAAATTAAATAATTCGGACTGAAATTGCTCGATCTCTACCTGTTTTGTCCTTTTTTTGTTGCTTATTTTTAATTCAAACAGTGGCGTGAATCATACGACATGATTTATTCTTGAAAATGGGACTCCCGAGATTGATTATATTATGTGCAACTGTTATGTCGCCTGCATTAGGCAATGTTTTCTCGCTCTGCTGGTGGCGATGGAGGCTCTAGTTCACGGCTCTCCTGACGACAATCAACTTCGCTTTGGGCGCTTATTTAACTTACATAAACCGTGTACTTTCGTACGATATAACCATGGTGCTGTATTACGTAATTCTTTTATACCTCGTCCATGGCTCTTCAGGCCATTACGAAACGCCAACAATATCTGCCTTCGCGAGGTGGGGATTTCTTACCTTTTCCTCGACTTATTGGGCAGCTGGGATTCGATACAACGAACCGCCGATGCTTGGACGCTGGTCACACGCCCTATCGCCTTGGTCGCTAGGAGAAAACTTTTTTTTATAATTCTTATAATGCTCTGGTGCACACAGAACGCGCACAGAATGTCATATATAATACTTTTCTCTCGGCCTAAATTTTTCATATAGCATATTAAGAGAATATGCAACGAAATTAACGTGTTGCAACCTGTTCTTATCGAACGATTTATTTAATTTTTAAATCGTCAGTCTATAGCTGTATGACCAACTTTTCATATATAAAATTCCTTCAATGAAACTGTGTTCGGACTTCCACTTCCTGTTGCTAAGTGTTGCTAAGTGAAGGTTTAAGATTTATTACACTCTATTAAAATCGAAAGGCCATATACAAGGTGTTAAAAATTTATACAAAAAATCCATCCTATTAATTTACTATTTATATTATTATCCTCTCTCCTCTTTTCAAATAAAACTCTCTATAACGTTTTTCATTTAATTTAATAACTTTCAAACATTAAGTACGATAAATAATTACATCACACTTCAACCGATTCGTCTTCTTTCTACCAAACGCACGGTGTAAAACCGGGCGGTGTATAATCCCAATCAATTTCACCCGTTTGCATGATGTTCTTGTATACATGCGATGACATCTTCGGAGTTCTAGGTCTGTCGTCGTCTTCAAAATCGACATGGTAAATACCGAATCTTTCGCTGGAATATGATATCGCTAAAGGACGGAATTGATCATGATGCCTTCGTAACTTACGTGTAGCCTCTTCTCCACTCAAAGTTGTCCATGAAGCTCCACGCTGTGTACCCCGTAACCTTCACGTCGTAATCAAGGATCGCGTCGAGAACCGCTTCTAAATATGACTGGAAAAATTATGCATAGTAATAATGATGTGGACATTAGTTTCTTTTTTTGTTTTTTACTTTTGTACGTTAATCGAATAGTTAGAGTTCATAGGTCAATGTTTGTATGATTTTCTCGATTAATAACGCCCTCTATCAACAAGGTAAATGGACTGCATCAGGTAACAGTCTAGAGTGCAATTAATGTTAAAAAAAACTGTATCCAAATACGTTCTACATTACGCGTTTTGCAGATTGGTTTGCACCACATTTAGCAGAGCCCAGCAACATGAAAGAATTTATGCTTTTCGCAGGATTTTGTAACTTTTTGCAGTTACTTATTCTTGTGGTGATTCCCGAAGATTAATACGCCTCATTAAATAACTGTGACATGGAAGGATCTTGTTGAAGGACAAAATAAGGCACTAGGGCACTTCTCTTAGGATAATCTAATCTTTCCAAATTTAGCTTTACTTCTTAACTATAAAGTAACTTCAAAATTAATCTACTTAGTTTACATTATTTACATATGCCGTAAGACCTTCAAGTGCAGAAGTAACCCAAAAAAGACACGATACAATTTTTGAGGCTAATTTAACTTTAATAAACGTTTGCTGTTATAGCTTTGTTTCGTAATCGTACATTATCAGTAATTGCAGTCTTATGCTTCCTTATCTTCCAAATTGTTTAATATTTTTAACAAGTACTTCAATTTATCTCCGATTTTGGATTTTAAATGATTACGTTGCGCTCATGAAATAACACAATAAGATCCACCATCTGCATTAGTTCAATTGAAAAATTACAGTTACGTCACGTCAATTCCAATTTTTTTGAACTGTTACGTATGCAAGTACGCAAGCGTAGTATGTTCATATAACTCAGCACTTACTAACTTAGACTTGTACAACTGGCAAATGAAAGAGAACATTGTTCATAATCGGATTCAAAATTGTAATTGTCGAACATTAAATGAAACGGTGTGCCATGTTAAGTGGAAAAGCTTCAATAGATAGCCACAGATTGGAGAGATAAATGGAACTAGGTCACAGACATATTCGATCCGGAGCGGCGTTCCTCAAGAATGCGCATGCTTTGAAGAATATTGTCGAAAATTTCGGACATGTTAGACGCTCAATTGTTGTTTCTGTAGAAATTGAATAAATCGAATATCGAACCGTCATTAAATTCTTGCATTTGAAAGGCAATACTCCTACACAAATGAAGGTCGAGACGAACGTTGTTTGCGACATCTCTACACCATCATTTGCTTTGGATAGCTGAATTCAAACGTGTCCGTAGCAGCTTGGTTGGTGGCGAACGTTTAAGACGGCCAAAACTACAATCACCGCTGATATCATCGAAAGAGTTCGTCAAGAGGGAGGCATCTTGAAAAAACGAGTTTGTCATGTCGTAGCTAATGATTTGGGCACGAAAAACAGCCAACAGCCTCAGGACTAAAAACCGCATTCAAATGAATATTTCCAAAGCCCTGTAGGAGGAGTTAGGAGTATAAGCGGAACAACTGTATATAAAACTTGAATGCACCAATACACCTTTGAAACGAAGCCACAACCAATACGGTGGACTAGGAAGGGTGAATCAGTCCCAATAAAGAGAGTTTCATCGGTCGAGAAGGTGATGTCAACTGTTTTTTGGGATAGTCAAAATGGGAAAACAATAACGAAACAACACTACGCTAGTCGCTATAGCAAAAATCAGCGAATAGGGATCAAATTCATAGACTACCAACCCTATTCACCAGTTTTACCCTTTGGTGACTTTTCTCTGTTTGCTAGGCTCAAAGTTCCGTTCGGAGGACATTCGTAAACCCCTATTTTGCAGAACAAGATTCCAACTACTCGTGGAGAAATTGTAGGCTTATTTGCACAGACCTATTTCAACTGTTGTCATTGCTGTTAAGTTTCAAAAAATGCGGAATTGAACCTTACGATCCTAATATCTTTGAAGAGGTAGACTTTGCACCAGCTGTGATTAGTGAACGTGAAAAAATAAGTATTTATGAGCTAGCAAAAATACCATCAAATGAATTGTCAAGAGTTTCAGAAGATAATTTTGCCTCAAGCGACGATGAAGCATTGAGTAGTTTCGTTGTAAAAGAGAATGTTCCGGAGCAGGGCCCGGATTGCAAACACCACCCAAAGAATCGATCTATAGATGTTGGACCAATGCCAAAACATGATTGTCCTCAAACTATGAATACAAAGAAGCCAAAAGCTTCCATATCAACTTCCACTCCCAATAAAACAGAATTAGAAGAAAGAGAATGAGAAAAACAACAAAAAGTGGGTAGAAATAAGAAACGATGTTTGAGGGTTAAGCCAAGCATTGTTGAACAAAATGGTTTGTCTCACAAGGATACTCCAACAGGCAAAGAAGGGGCGAGCTGACTAAAATTAATAATTTTTTTTCTCGTACTTCTTTATGTAGTTGGAAAAAAATATATTTTGCGTTAATTCATTATGTAATCGACATACGTACGAAATATGTGGGTTTATCCTTTTTTTTCAAAGGAAACTTAACTTAGCAACCCTTCCCTACGTAATTTTCAGTTGACTTATTGTGTGGAGGTTGTTTTTGAGAACTCCAGTGGTAATCGTAGCGAATAAATTCAATCCTCTTTTTTTTTAACTTAATGAAGGTAATACTATTAAATAAACATAAAACACTGAAAATATTTGTCGCAAAACTTGAGATTTTGAGGTGTAGAGGCCAATAATGCGTTGATGACTCGATAAATATTTAGCAAACACTTCGCTCCTGTTTTTACACGATTTACACGACCACTCGCTATCTTGTTTTAACGCAGTTCATCCACGGTATCTTTTTTTTTTCTTAGTGAAGAACATTTACGCAATTAGTATGGAACGAATTCCAATATTTTTTAAAATATTGGAATTCACTATTCCAAGATCTTAGAATATGAAATTTACTACTTACGTTATAATAATTAATCCTCCTACAATCGGCAATCGGCAATGGGCCGGTATAGGTATCCGAGAAGCCATTTTCCGTAATTATTATTTCCGGATCGTCATAGTGATCCTTTATCCAGATTAGCAACTTTCTTAAACCGTCCGGATACACTTTTAGCCAGAATGAAGCCGAGCTTTCCCATTCGGCGGGCTGCACACAGCTAACCCCTACGTCCGCCTTATGGGACGGTCTCGTTACGTCCTCGCTTCCTGGTGTTGGAGAGCAAACGCCCGACGTGTAATGGTTTAAGCCCAAGAAATCTGAAGAACCTTTCAACATTTCGATCTCTTCGTCAGTGAAAGAGGGCAACCTCGACTCCGGAAAACCTTCTTCGAGGCTTAGCTCGGCTATTCTCGTCTTCATTATTTCTGGATAATCTCCATCAGCGGAGAAGATCGGATTCGCATACCAGCCATACTTGAAAGAAAGAAGGATGATTTCTCCGTAGGTTTGGATTTATTTTAATATATTTACATTCATTTGCATGCTTTGTTCCGCTGCTTCTTCATTTTCCAGCGAATCGGTCTCTGGCTCGGCGAAGCCAGTATCGATGGTAATACCGACACGACCTATATGAGGGGTAATAGGAACATATTAAGACACTAACAATAAGTTGGGCCAGTAGGAAATTCTTCTAAAAACAGGTAATCGTGAAGGCCCTTTTCTAAGTTAAGCAGGAACTTAAAAATTCGTTACTTTTCTGTGCCGAGCGGGGTTAAAACAAGTAGACTGTGGAGTAAGCCTGTAGAAACGAATACACTCTCTGTGCGCTGCACGAAATTAGAGAGACTAGACAGACTCGTAACAAATAAACACGAGTCTGCCCAGTCTCTGCTAATTTCGTAAAACGCAACTCGTTTCCGCGAGTTTACTGTGGAGTAGTATGGCAAATAACATATTTATTACAGTCAACTTATTTGTTTAAAATGAAGGGAATTATTTACTCGTTGAATCTATGGTTCTAAAGTCTTCTTGTTCTTTCGAGTACGACGACTTAACAGTAAAGTATCGTACTCGATGAAGGTGTCAAATGGTACGTAGATACATCAGAAAAAGAATATTATTGTGCTCTTTGAATTCATTTGCTGATGTATGCATCCTACAAACTGATGCACAAAGTCTCTATAACATTTTAATGCGGAATAAACATTATGTTATAGCAATATTTCACATGAAGTACAAGATAAGTTTTCGCGTGTGACGCGCTAACATAGAGAGGGCGCGTAAAAATCAATTGATCTTTTTTGTGTGTTTAACGATTTTGACATCAATAATGTTATTTAGCTTTAGGAACTCCCCGAAATATTCTATGGTTTCTGAGACGTTTATTAGCTCTTTTTGTTCTTCTAATTCGATATTGTTTTCACTTTGCGAAGTTCGATGAGTTTTCTACATCTAACCAGAACACATCAGAAAATGCAGAAAACAGTGCTAAAATAGGCTAAAAATAATAATAATAGGCTAAAAAATCCTCAAGGCTTTGATGGAATCATTTGCGGCAAGCATGGAGGAGAGTGTATTTTTTCTCTGCTTGCATTGCGTTCGCCCTAAATGATTCCATCAATACCATGAGGAAGCTATTTTAGCATTTTTTGTTGTTGTTTTCTACATCTAGATTATCTACTTTGGCAGGTAAGCTTTTGTAAGCTAGACTTATAAGCGAGTCTAATCTTGCTACTAATGAACCCATAGACTTTCCTGAATCTTGTGACGCGGATTGTGCCGGTATCTTTCCATATTTGCCATAATGCCCCACAGTACTCACTATCATTATTGGCTATATCTATCGAAATCTCCTCACAATTACAGATGACAGATAATTTGGCAACATTTTAGATTTTAGCAATAAAATAGCACGATTTTTACGTTATTCACGACATGGGTTACCTGCTAAATTAAACAGACTATAATTCTATACCTCCTTGAGCCACTCTATACTCCTCATTGTAGAGACGGTACGCCTTTCCATGCGCAATCAGTAACGTATGAGCGCACAGATAACCTCCTATTCCTTGCTGCGTATAAGCAGGCGCTTTATCTTGTATGGAATAGCCTTGCTCGCAAATTTGCATAGGTTCATTGAATGTAATCCAATCCTTCACTCGATCGCCAAACACCTGATAAAGAATATTCGCGTAATCGACGAAGATATCGGCCAGAAGGGGATTAGGCCAACCGCCGATCTCCTGAAGAGGCTGAGGTAGATCCCAGTGGAACATCGTGACAACTGGTTTTATACCCTCCTCAAGTAATCGATCGATTAATGTGTTATAATATGCTACGCCTGCTTCGTTTATTTTGTTAGCGTGTCCGCTTGGAAGTATCCGGGACCAGGATACCGAGAATCGATAAAAGTCGACGCCCAAATCTACCAATAGTGCGACGTCTTCCTCGGTTTTGTAATAGGATTTACAAGCATCGTCTCCATTGCTTCCATCTGCTATTAAATGGGGCCGTTCGTGCGTCATACGGTCCCATATATTCTCCCCTTTTCCTACAGTCACATGAAATAAAATATGCTTAACATGGACATTTTTACGAAAAATATTCATCATATCAGACCAATTCGTTACTTTGTATTTGGTCATTGGTTAAATCAACAAAATTTCTTTTTGGATATTTTCTTTTTTTGACCATTTTAATAATTTCAACGGAGTGACAACAACATAAAGTTAGTCGTGGGCCTTTTTTCGTCAGCGCAACAAAATCTTTTTCCGTTTTTTTGTTTGTTCTGTTTTATTGAAAGAACGAAAAACGCGCTGATACGAGTAATATATTTTTCGTTGATGAAACTATGGTTGTTGAGTGTAGGCTTTCACGATCGTAATCCATTGTAGAAATGTCTTTCGGGTGATGTCGTGTTGTTAATATTTTACTTGACGTTTCGCTGACCATGCTGTCAGCTTCTTCAGAAGAGAAAGACTGTCAGTCTTTAGAAATCTTCTGAAGAAACTGACAGCATGGTCAGCGAATCCTCAAGTAAAATATTAACTGCACGACAGCACCCGAAAGACATTTCTACAACGAAACTATGGTTACTTTAGCACCACTGATAACATTTTGTCGGTTTAGTTAGCTTATTCTTGCATTCGTTAGTTAGTTTGTGTAAAGAGTAAAAATGTACAACAATGTCAAACAATTGTAGCAAGAACAAGCATTCAATCTACATTGAAAAAAGTGTTAGGAAATTTACACGATGAGAAGTACCCGTTTTTGGAAGCAGATAGCGCTTTGTGTCGAAATCTGTATCACCAAGAGAAGGTACTATTCTTTAGTCAACGTCTGTCAACATTTCGGACAAATTCATCGAGTAATGTTGTTTCGAGAGCTATTAAAAATGAGCAAGTTTATGTATTTTTGGGCTCATGGAAAAAAAAGTTGGGAAGTTTGGATGCAGCTAATAAAGGCCATGAACCTTTGATAAATACCATCAGATATTAATTTAATGAATTTCAGCGTGGACGGGCATGTGCCTTTGATGAGAAGCGACCAAGTCGTCCCATTGAGGTGACTACGGACGATATGATCAATAATCGTGTTAGCAGACCGCCGGGTGAAGAATGCAGAGATGGTAAACATTTCAATTGAGGCGGGTCAAAACATCCTTTACGAAAATCCGGGTATGAGAAAGCTATCATCACGATGAGTGCCGCGTCTAGTAACGATTGATCAAGAACGGAATCGAAGACAATTCCATCAACCGAAAAAGTTATAGCGTCGATCAAGGCATAATCTTAATTGATAATTGGAAAAAGACAAGGACGGCACTATAGTGATTTATTGGGCCGATTTGAGCCTCCACATAGAGAAAAAAGAAATTCCCTACCATCATGATAACACCCAGCCCCATTCATCGGGAATTGCGACATCACAACTAGTCCAGTTACGGCGCGAATTGATGTCTTATATTCCCCAGAATTGGCCCATTGCGATTTCTTCCTTTTTTCAATCTTAAAAAAAATGGTCTGGCAGAAAGCGCTTCACGGCAAAGGAAGAGTTCGGTAAATCCTACTATTTAGATGGTTTAAAAAGTCTCATTAAAAGTAAATCTCGACGTATAGATAGTATAATTTTACAACTGATTTTTCCATAAATTTATTATGTAATTTATTTGTAAAATACACTCATATTTCCATCGAGAACTTAATTTTCCGGATGTTGGATAATAGTAAACTAGTTTGCAGCGAATAAACTGCAAAGCTAGCAGCGGCCCATTTAATTCCGTGGTCATAAGTAGTACCCTGAATCTACTGAAAATCAGACATCAGAAAACGAAGCCAATCTACAACTATACCTAAAAGTTTACCATTTTAGATAACAACATCGCCACCGATATAATTAACAATTTACTCAAATCACATTCAGATAAGATCAATATCAAGACGATGTAAAAATCACGTGTCGATGACAAAATTCTTGGCAAACACCCAGATTAAGCTAAAACATGAGGCCCGAAGTGATTACTCAGTGATAACCCAGAAACAATAGATGATTTAGAAAACTTGAAAAGTGATCTTTTAGAAAAATCATTTCTGAACAATCTACTGAAATATTTAACCAGACTTAAGCAAAACTAATTTGAACACTCAGATGAATTTTGCCAGAAAATCTATTAGCTTCTCCCGAAATTAGCACGAGTGTATTCCTGTACAAGAAATCCAAGAATGAAGTATTCTTAAAAAATGTTTGGCCTCAAGTTCAATATCTTTTGAAAATTTTGAAGAGAATACTGTGAGGGATGAAGAATTGAATTATTCAGCAATCGATAGCACTCCTTTTAAAATAAATGTCAAAAGTCAAGTTCTTGTTGATTATTACCATTACGAGGTGCGTTTAGTTCCGGGCTAAAAAATCGGAGGCGATGGTAATTTCGTAGCAAATTCTACCACAGACATAAGATATGGTCGGTCGCCACCTTTAATGAATTACGGTGTGCAATGATCGCACTGTATATTATGTAATCTACAGCGCTACCTTTAACACAAAACGACAACGATTTCAATGTATATTATTTAAAAATTTAAGGAATATTTAATAACAGAAAATTTTAATCAAAATTGATTAATTTGAATCCGAAACCTAGACAACAATCTATTATTTAAGATATAATGAACTAATGGATATTGGACAATTATGAATTGGACTTACCTTCCTCATTCCATGCTCCCTCAATTTGATAAGACGCCGTGGCCACTCCCCATTCAAAAGTGTCAGGAAATTGACGCTGGGCGTTAGCTAAACATCTGTAAGAATAAGCGATAAATTTGCGGTAGAATTATATCTATTAAAGCCACATTATTGAAATCGTTTGACTTTTAGAATTGTGTTAAACTAAGATCATTTACGTAATTCGCACTTACACCAACACGGAGATGACAATTGCGGGCTTCATCTTCGCATCTTGGGAAAAAACTGGCCTGTCTTTCAATTTATATATAATCTGATTATCGACGCGTTCGATCTGCAGATATTACTTTTTAATTAGATGGTGAGGACTTTATCGTATTTTTCAGCTGTCAATAGCAATAACTGATCAGGGCGACTACGTAACGTAAGCGATGGAAGATAGTAAAATATATCGTTGACTGTACATTGTTATGTGTGCACTTGATAACGATGGAAAAATCTTTTGATGTAACCAGTGCCACTATTGGTGCATTTGGTTCCACTCTGCAAAATAAAAACTAAACGGTTTGAATTTTAACTCTCAATACACAGACAGTACGTCCGATAAGGCTGGAAACGCCCAAATAACAACGTAATCAGTGTAGGGTTTTTATAATGAGCCTGCAGAAACGAGTGCCGCTTCACGAAATTAGCTAAGACTAGACAGACTCGTGTTTATTCGTCTCACGAGAATGGGTTCGTGTTGCCTACTGGTTTTCCCAAGAGTCGACAAAACACGAGTCTGTCTAATCTCTCCTAATTTCGTGGACCGCACGGAAAGTGTACTCGTTTCTGCAGGCTTAGGAATCAAGCACGTTTTTTCTTTACAAAGCATTGATTACGTTGTTATTTGTTGTAGTTTGTATGTGTTCAGAGAAGTGCGGTCGGTTAGTAAAAAACATGAAAAGGTTATAGAAACAAACGAAACTAAAAACAAAATGCAATTTTATTGTATGTACAGGTAAAAAAGACAAAAATAAATAAATAAAAAGTTATTCTGGTCTAATATAACATTTTCATCGAAAAAACCTCCTTTGCTGTTAATCACCGCTCGAACTATTCTAGGCATTCTTTCGATAAGTTTTGTTAAAACGGATTGTGGGATATTAATCCATTCATGTTGCAGAATATTCCGTAAATGTTCTTGCGAAGTTGGGCATATTTTTCGGATCCTCCTGTCCAGTTCATTCCACAACAACTCTATCGGGTTCAAATCTGGGCTTTGTGAGGACCATGTCATTACTTGCAGGGTGCGCTGTTCTTCTTGCTCCTTTAGATAGTTCTTACACACTAACGCAGTGTGTTTTGGGTCGTTGTCATGCACGAATGTAAAGTTACGGCCTATTATACGCAATCCTGATGGCACTGCATGATTCTGGAGTATTGCGAAATAATTTTCCTTCCTCACTACACCCTGCACTCTGCATAAAACTCCCGCCCCGGCAAAGGAGAAACATCCCCACACTAACACAGAACTACGCCCTTGCTTCACTGTAGGCACAATGCAGTTCGGGATCACTTTTCGGATTTAGATCTTCAGACATGAACTCGTCGATTTTGCCCGAAAACTTCAAACTTTGACTCGTCACTCCAAAGCACGTGTTTCCAATCATCTAACGACCAATCTAGATGAGAACGGGCCCAATGTAGCCGTTTTGCTGTGTTACCCCGACGTAATAAGGGTTTTCGAATGGCAATGAGTCCATGAAGGTCCGCTTGTTGATGTCGACGTTTTACCGTACTCGCCGAAACTTGTTCTTCACGGCCGCGATTGACTTCGGCTGCTATATGTGGCGCTGTTAATTTTCTATTGCGTTTGCTTAATAATACAATTCTCAAATCTTCAGCTTTTGTTGTTTTCCTAGATGCTCCGGGACGAACGCGATTTTCTATAGTTCCAGTTGTCCGATATCGCTTTATGATGTCATTTACTGTTGAACTTCTCATATTTATTTTGTCAGCAATTTGTCGCCCCGAATATCCTCCTTCAAACAGCGTAATAATGCGTGAACGTTTTTCTACACTGGTAGGCTTGCCACGTGCCATTTTGAAGTAAATTTTCTTAAAACTTTCGCGCAAAAACGACAGATGCACACCAACACACGTTTAACAGTAAAATGAAGCAGGCAAATTTATATCTTTACGCCCGTGATAAATAAACAAGAGTGGTGCTGCGGTATATTTCCTAAATGTATTGTTCGTTAATATTCCTCAAACGACCCGTTTCGAAAGATCGGTACTTCCGAGGAATTCTTGGAATGATAATAAAAGGGACTTTATTGTGGTTGTCGCAATATTTCTACTTTACATAATAATTTGTGGCTTTAATCGCTTAGAAAAAAGGGTATGCTTAATATTTTTCTAATTTTATGTATTAATAATTGTACACAGTGTGATATAATAGATTTTTATTGTATGACCGAACTTCACTGAACGGCAGTGTACAAGAGCTACAACGAATTTAGCGTAGTCTTTGTAGTCGCAGTAACTTTCCACAATTGTTTTGTGTTAACGCCACTATAATCAGCGGAAAAAAACACTACAGTATCGATAATTTACTCATTATTACGATAGTACGTCGATAACTTCGAACAGCACGTACGATACATTCTATGTATCATCTGCAATCAATATACATTAATTTATTCAATTCGGTTGTAGTCACTCAAGCCGCCAGCGACGAAATATCCTTTTTCAGTAATCATTACATCTGGAATATTGTATTAGCCTTGATCCATTTCAGCAATTTTCTGAAGTTCCACGGTACCACGTTTAAGCTGCATAAAGCACCTGCCAATTCGATCCGCTACATGCGAAAGTCTTTCGGCCTTAATTGTACCAACACCCCTGCTCTGCTTCAGCTTCTTCTGAAGAAGCTGACAGCATG
>LR737402.1:161453-188426 GCA_902655005.2 Marronus borbonicus
AGGTTTACATCATATTGTACACTCGCCCGTATCGAAATCCACTTTTTAAACCCACTTATGAATTTTATCTTTCTCTAAACTTGGGTGAGTATGTGTGTGTTGCTAAGCGATATATGAACATCGTTTTTTTTTTAGAGGGAAATTATACCATTGATTGCTCCATATATACTTTATAAAGGTTCTCGCTTGCTCTAAAACTCACCAATAACATTAGATTTTTGAAATGGTTTTCTTACAAGGGCAAAACATACACTGCCGTTCAGTGAAGTTCGGTCATACAATAAAAATCTATCATATCACACTGTATACAATTATTAATACATAAAATTAGAAAAATATTAAGCATACACTCTTTTCTAAGGGATTAAAGCCATAAATTATTACGTAAAGTAGAAATATTGCGACGACCACAATAAAGTCCCTTTTATTATCATTCCAAGAATTCCTCGGAAGTACCGATCTTTCGAAACGGGTCGTTTGGGGATCATTAACGAACAATACATTTAGGAAATATACCGCAGTATCATTCTTGTTTATTTATCACGGGCGTAAAGATATAAATTTGCTTCATTTTACTCTTAAACATGTGTTGGTGTGCATCTGTCGTTTTTGCGCGAAAGTTTTAAGAAAATTTACTTCAAAATGGCACGTGGCAAGCCTACCAGTGTAGAAAAACGTTCACGCATTATTACGCTGTTCGAAGAAGGATATTCGGGGCGACAAATTGCTGAAAAAATAAATATGAGAAGTTCAACAGTAAATATCGGACAACTGGAACTATAGAAAATCGTGTTCGTCCCGGAGCATCTAGGAAAACAACAAAAGCTGAAGATTTGAGAATTGTATTATTAAGCAAACGCAATAGAAAATTAACAGCGCCACAAATAGCAGCCGAAGTCAATCGCAGCCGTGAAGAACAAGTTTCGGCGAGTACGGTAAAACGTCGACATCAACAAGCGGACCTTCATGGACTCATTGCCATTCGAAAACCCTTATTACGTCGGGGCAACAGAGCAAAACGGCTACAGTGGGCCCATTCTCATCTAGATTGGTCGTTAGATGATTGGAAACACGTACTTTGGAGTGACGAGTCAAAGTTTGAGGTTTTTGGGCAAAATCGACGAGTTTATGTCCGAAATCTAAAACCGAAAAGTGATCCCGAACTGCATTGTGCCTACAGTGAAGCAAGGGCGTAGTTCTGTGTTAGTGTGGGGATGTTTCTCCTTTGTTGGGACGGGAGATTTATTAAGAGTGCAGGGTGTAATGAGGAAGGAAAATTATTTTGCAATACTCCAGAATCATGCAGTGCCATCAGGATTGCGTATAATAGGCCGTAACTTTACATTCATGCATGACAACGACCCAAAACACACTGCGTTAGTGTGTAAGAACTATCTAAAGGAGCAAGAAGAACAGCGCACCCTGAAAGTAATGACATGGCCCCCACAAGGCCCAGATTTGAACCCTATAGAGTTGTTGTGGGATGAACTGGACGGGAGGATCCGAAAAATATGCCCAACTTCACAAGAACATTTACGGAATATTCTGCAACATGAATGGATTAATATTCCACAATCCGTTTTAACAAAACTTATCGAAAGAATGCCTAGAATAGTTCGAGCGGTGATTAACAGCAAAGGAGGTTTTTTCGATGAAAAAAAAAAATATAATGTTCAGTATGTTATATTAGGCCAGAATAACTTTTTACTTATTTATTTTTGTCTTTTTTACCTGTACATACAATAAAATTGCATTTTGTTTTTGTTTTGTTTGTTTCTGTAACCTTTTCATGTTTTTTACCAACCGACCGAACTTCTCTGAACGGTAGTGTACATTCAAGCAATGCCTTTTTCTATACAATATGGTTCAGCAAGGACGTATTTAATAAACAACATTGATCCAGTTGTAATTTTGCAACGCTACTTTTTAGTTTGGCAATATACTATTTATATAGTAAATTAAAGAAATTGTGCTTCTATTATTTGCACTAATTTTTAATAGATTACATAATAAATTTAGTCCCTTTAAATCGAAAGTACACTTTAACTTTAGTTAATTAGATGGCTAAGGTGACCCGGGCCCGGAATACCAGGACACGAAGGACATCGAGGGAACATAAAGGCAGACAAACTAGCCCGAGCAGGCTTGTTAACTGCTGAATATCGCCCAATGCACTCGGTGGGTAATAAAAACAACCACTAAACAATGGAAAGATAAGGAATCTCAAGACTGGTGGAAGTTCCAGGTCAGAGACAGATCAAGCAATTTCTGTTTAGACACAGGCCTACATTCACAGCGGACTTACTAAGCAGAGACAGGAAGTCTGTTAGAACAATAGTGCACCTGCTAACGGAACACTGTGTCCTCAAGAAGCACATGAGTAATTAGGACCTGGCAGAGGAAACAGCATGCAGATTCTGCCAGGTGGAAGAAGAGACTGCCGTCCATGTGCTGTGCGAATGTCTAGCACTGGCAGGCCAACGGCTCTCAGAAATGGGCTCGGATTACCCAAAAGCCGAAACCTACAGAGAGGGAGCACTCACAAGACTGCTAAATCTAGCGTTGAATTTACTCTTGACCATATTTTTTGGTCCAACTGATTCTAATCTGTATTGCGTTCGTACTAACAAAATTTCAAAATTGATGAGCGTCTACAATTTGAGCTTCCTTTACTAGAGTTCTACTTTATGTTGTATCCATGATTTTCTCTTCTTTCTTCTAATTTTTTTTCTAAATAAAATTTTATAAGCAATGTTCTCGCAGGCACCCCTCACAAAATTATTAAAGGCGTAGTGTGGACACAGTTCTTAGAGTAGTTGCACTGTGCGAATGCTCTGTAGTAGCAAGTACCTATCGAAAATGCTCAAGAATTACTCTCTGGTGAACAGCTACTTTTAACAATACACATATGTATTTAATAAGGGAAGGAAGGAAGGACTGACTGGTCTTCTAGTGATCAAAGCGATTTTGCACCAATTTATGAACAATCGGAATATTATGCTATAGCACAATAATTCTTGTTAAAGAAGTTAAAATAACTGTTGCCAATAACTTTTAATAAATGGGGTTTTAATATAAACAAGTTTTATACCACTTTACGATTTTCTACAAATTCTTTCATTTTTTTCGTTATTCAATTTTTTAACTATACTTGATAAAATGCTGCTACTAAAAATTCAGGTGAACAATTCACATTATTTAATCGGTTTCTTTTTATCATAACACCTTTTGACGCACTACAGTAAAATGTATGACGCTATATCACCCATAAAGTCATCTTAAAAGATTCCTTTAAAATCTCGCCACCTGTATCTTTATGAATCTATTTAACGGAATTAAATAACCTGTAAGATTTGGATAACTCTGAGGATCGTTTGGATTAATCATTGCGCGTCAATAAAAAAACAAGAGAATCAAGATCAGGTCATAAATAGCGCGAGCAATTGTTTTTCAAGTGAATAGATAAGAACAACGTATGTTCGGGTGATAAACTTCCTCGAAATGTTTTGTTCAGGAACGTTGTTTACGCCTTTTTATTTAGTAGGTGTAGATTATACACGGTTCCCCAATAGTTTAAACAATTAAAACGTTTCAATTCTTCGCTATTTTTTAACTTGCAATTTTAACAATCTGATTTTATATTTATTGTTAAATCTGATCTATGTGAATATACTACACGTTACATTATTTTTGGTTTATATCGTTTTTTTAGAATTTTGGAAGTATTCAAAATTAAATTGCACAATTACCAATTATTGTATGCGTTCGTTTTTTTCATAAATAAAATAATAATAATAATTTTACAATAATATTTCTTCAATTTTCACAGCTTTAATAATAAGAAAGATTAGTTTATAATTTACACAATATTATAAAAGAATACATGAAAGTTAACCTCGCTTCAGGCATATCAATGAAATGTCAAGCAACGGGGAATATCACTTGCAAATGAACGCTAAATATGGAATTCCCCAACCTTCAACCAAGACAATTGTATGTAAATTGGATGTATGCATATCGCTACATAAAGAGCAAATCACATACTGCGGGGAATCACTCACAGCAAAATACTAGAAAGTAGTCGAAGATTGATCACATGTATTAGACCCTCGCGACAACACACAATATGAAATACACAGAAAAAAAAATGTTAATATGCAAGAGAATCGGACTCCGATATGGCCAAAACGAATTGGTGACAAACAAGAGAATTATTTCCAAGTAATGTCTTCATCGCAAATAGAAAGTCAACAACAAAAAGCAGAAACATCTGCCAAAAAAAACAAAAAAATAGTTCGCAAATTCAAAGCTACGACTAAAAGCGGAAATGCAATGATAAACTTACAAAAAATTAAAAAGGAATGAAGTCTTAAGTGGTCTAAAATATTCTTTGGCCCACTGCACGAAATTTCCGGATGTTACAGCTTTTTTCATCGTTCTTAGGTATCTGCCAATAGTAAACGTCAGAAATATTCTCCTATCTTCCCCAACGTTACATTCTTAAAGTGAATTCAATATAATCGTCCAAATGGTAGTTGGCATCTCGTTCTACAAAATAGGCCTTTACGAATGTGATAACTTCCTCCTTCGAGCGAAACTTTGAGTCTAAAAAACTGATGAAAGTCGCTGCAGGGCCAGATCTGGTAAATAGAACCTAATTCGTGAATTTTGAGCGTGGTGACAACAGAAGTGCCAAACGGTGGGTTGTTTTGATGAAACAAAACTCTCGTCAAGTAATAATGCATTATTGTATTTCCTTTTTCAAGATAGTTGATTAATACAACTCAGTGATTATCCCAAAAAAGCATCACTTTCTCGACCCATGGAACAGTTTTCGCCTTTTCACCCTTCCCAATACATTGTTTCAACTGTACCTTGGCCTGGCGTATTCAAGTTTCGTCTATAGTTATCAATCGACGCAAAAACTGCTCCAACAGGGCTTTTGGAAATCTTCATTCGAATGCGCTTCGGCTTTATTTTGCTCTACCTTCCTTATACCCAAATCTTCAGTAAATATGTGACAAACACGTTCGATCAAGATACCCACGGTTTGTGCTATCTCTATAACCTTAATCCGATGGTCGTCTAGCACACCAACTAGTCGATGTCAACTATTGTTCTGGTCGATCATGACAAGGAGTGACTCGGCGCGGTGACCGAACTAAAAGAGGAGTCTCGAACATTTTTCGAATAAGGCGTTCGATGTCGCCTCGTACTATATAAGCCTGGTCTAGCTCCATTTGATGAACTTGGGCATCATGGTGTACAAGTCACACATACGACCGATCGTTATCTACGACAGTCCCGTCTGGCTCACGGCACTGACACACCTGAGCGAGACTGAGCGGCTGCAGGAATTCCTGGCACGGCTCAACAAAAACTTCTTCGAGAAGACCCTAACTAGCGAGAATCCCGCAATGAAGAACGCCACCATTCGAAGAACCCCTTCAGGAGCGAGGCACAAGACTACCTACGATCACCTGAGTAGGCTGGCATAAGTATCACCATAGCGTATACTAGTACCATACTAACGTATATTTTTCTGTTTTAGGAACTGAGGAGGGAGTCCAGGAAGAAGACTCCGAGGACCGAAGACCCCAGGAAGGTCATCAACTTGATGGACTGGAAGGAGAAGGACAAGGCTCAAGACAACCAAGGACATTTGATGAACTTTTCCGGTGTTATCGATAATAGTTGCAGTTTTTGCCCATCGCAAATGTTCATCGTCAACCAAGCTGGTACGATTGCGTTTAAATTCAACTGGCCAAAGTTTAACTGTGGCAATTGAGAGTCCGTCCATCTTGGCACTAATACTAACATCGACAGCCACAAACAGCAACTGAGCATCCAATATGGCTGGAATTTTAAAAAGTATCTTATGCCATCTTCATGTTGGGGCTTGAATCTTTTTACACTACCTTCATATATAATATTTTGAACAGCAGTGTGTCCATTATCGCAGTACACAGGTACTTAATTAAATTTCTGATATTATCTACGGAATCAATATTTAAAAATAAAATATCCATCGTAAATTTAGAACGTGTTACTCACTACACCGGCCAGTAAAGCAAGGGACATCAATTAGAAATCGTTATTTATTTTAAAATAATGATTACCTTGTAAGGAATAAATTTAAAAAATTGTAATACGTATTACATGCGTTACATTATGTTCTTACATATGTATAAATGTTATTACTATATTAGGCTAGTACTAATAAAGCATTGACATTTGTTGTCGGGGTCAGGATAAATAAACTTGCGCTTCCAAAGTGTTTACACCGTGGCCTAAATAATCTTAAAAAAAACCTTGACTGGAACTACTTTGTGTTTCACGGCAAGGTCAAGTTGAACCGCTCTGTTGTTGGGAATGGTCTAAATAATCAATTAGAAGAGGTTTTACCGGATAACAAATTCTAAGATACGATTACCATTTCATTAATTTCCGACTATGTAACGAATAGAAACGTTTTTATGTAATTTATCTATTGGTAAATTTAAATTATAAAAATATTATGCAATGATTACGCTATATTACTCGTATTTTAGAGATGTGTCTAATTATCTAATTATACGATAACGCTAAATATCGTAGTCTGATTTGTCTAGATACCAAAAAATATGTTTGATCTAGATATACATAAATAGGTTGTACATCAATGTTTTCAATGCCAAATCGGTAATAGTTAACGCAATATTATGATGCGTTTAATTCGTTGCGCTTCCTTCAAATAGAGGTGGAAAATTAATTACTTTTGAATTGAATTTCCGCCGTTAATTTTAATGCGAAGTATTTCTTATTTTTTTAAGTTAAAGATACGTTCCTCTGTAGGATATTATTCGAATTTCGTAACAATGGGGTGCAGGTGCATGAAAAATACCGGGTGTCTAAGGATGGACAGCAGCTCTATCTGATGATAAGTTCTACAAAATTAAAAAAAAAATCAACCATAAAAGGTAATCAGGAGCTTTTAATGAAATGATTTTGCAAAACGCAACTAATGTTAAAAAAAATAGAAAAAAAAAATTCTCGAAATATTAAAATGGAATATGCATGACCCACGTGATGTTGCATAGATTTGGCCTAATATTTAATGAGGAATTCTTTCGAATAAAATTTGCAATAACTTTGGTTTGTCTTAAGGGATTCTTAAGAACCTGGATTTATTTTAAAGAGGAATTTGAGAAGATTAATAAATGCTATTCGATTGGAGGATGTGTTTTTTTAATCAAGGGCTATGGGGCGTCGTTTGAACGTAATTTTTTTTAGATTTGCTTTTTAGTATTTGGGGGTGGGGGCATGTTTATTGTTAGTTATTATTGATCAAGTCTTGAAATAGAAGAGAGAGGCGAAAATCGGAGATTACTATCTCACTTTCCTTTGCGAATAGGAGGACTGGAGAATCAGGTAAAGACAGAGTTGTTCAACTACCCATGTAACAATAAGAATGTGTCTGTAACTAGGAAGGAAGTAGATATACTGAAAAAACTAGTAAAAGTTGTCTATCCTACCAGGGAAGTTTATGACACATCAGCTATAAGCTATGTTGTTGAGTGTAGGCTTTCACGACCGTAATCCATAGTAGAAATGTCAGAAATGACATCCCCGAAAAACATTTCTACTATAAGCTATGTTCTCTCAATACTAATAAAACACCCATTATTATTATTATTGTTATTACTATTATCAAATAATAAAATAAATAATTCATATTTAATTACACGCAATCAGCATGAGAAATAAATCCAATATATTTCATGCTGGTAACGCGCTATTTTTCTTATTTTTCATAATTTCTACTTTGAGCAAACAACATATAAGTATCGGCACCCTCTGCACCACACAAGATTAATTAATTACATAAGAATTAATTTGGGACGACCATTTCGAGGACACGAATGGTCGTCATCATCAACCGGTGACCAAATGATGTGAGAAAAAAAAATTTTTTTTTTTTTTTTTTTCTAAAACTAAACATGCATGTACTATCCCTACTTCTTAGAACAGATATTCTTTACAAGTGCCTATTTCTACCTCCTGCACGCCTTGAAGCTACGACGTGCGAAAAAATAACATGCATTATTATCTACTTTGAGCTTTTATTAATAATAACTCATAAACAAAAATATATCCTTTCCTTTAAAAACTTAAATATGTGATAATCTTAATCTTCCCAAATTTCTCTTTAAAACGAACCCAAGTTCTTAAGAATCCAATAAGACCAACCAAAATTATTGCGAATTTCTTCGCATATAATATAACCTCATATTTTCATTTTATTTGCAAGAATTCAGCAGTATTAAAGCAAGTTTATACAACATCACGACCCACCTTCGATTTGAATTTTTCGAGAAATTACATCAATTGCGCCCTCAATTCCGAACAATAAAACTTTTTTTAATACAATGATCTATAGTTGAATTTTTTTTGAGCTCTGCAGAACTTCCATTGCTGAAATGGAGCCATCCTTAACCGCCACAACTTTGCTAATCATCGTCTGCTAAAAATAATTGTGCGATTTCATTGCTGATTGCATCTGTTTGAACAACCCACATTGCAAATATCATCATCATTTACTTGATGGGATTCAGTATCCTCAGCATCCTGAATATCTAAAAATCTAGGTCGTAAACGAGTTAAATAGAATC
The DNA here is from genome assembly GCA_902655005.2 of Marronus borbonicus. NCBI lineage: Eukaryota > Metazoa > Arthropoda > Insecta > Coleoptera > Scarabaeidae > Marronus > Marronus borbonicus. Next base: position 170,105 of record LR737402.1, read on the forward strand.
CTTATTTTCACCAATGTAACATAACATAAGTGTGAGTTTTCATATTTTTTTTAATTATTTAACACTAAACAAAGATCATATCATTTTCAAAAAAATATCAAAAACACTGTATTTTCCAAGTAGGCATCGGGATTGCTTCACCAATTACCGATTACATTATGGAACAACAAACCGGTAGATACATGAATAATATTTTGTCGCGCCAGCCAACATTGTACAATTTCAAGGTTCCCCTCGTAAACATGGATGACTAAACGATTCGCTTATCGTTCAAATGGAAGCGCTACAATACATATTCATTTCGTAGCGTAAAATCCGTTCAATATTTCATAATAAAAATAATTGTTACTTGGAAACTTGTAGATTGTCTGGGTGACTTGTCAAGTAGCAACTTGTACGTGTATGCTTCTGTTTTATTTTATTACAACTGTTCGTAATATAAATAATTTTTGTTACATTCATCTTTTTTATAAATCTAGTTTTTGTTCTAACGAATTTTAGCTGTAGTTATCGACTAATTCGAGCTTAATTGCGGTTAATTTTTCAGATTTTCAATCGATATTTGAATATTGCAAAAACGGCTTTTTGAAGTTGGAACAGTAAAGTTTCTGCGTTCGAAGTTGACGGATTGCCAAGCTGCTAAGAGATGCAATTCGTATCACTTCGCTATCGCTTTCTAAACATATTATAGAGTCCCTGCCCAGTTAACTTTCTAAGACGAATTCAAAATTATGAAGATGGCTTCACATAACTTTGATGCGATAAATAACAGTAGCAAAGTCAAGAAGAAGGACGAAGCAGGACATATTTCGACACGATGCCCTAAGAATGGCCAAGGCAATCCTGCGAAGGATTAGAGCACATTGCAGCAAAGCGTTTGAACAAAATCTCTACAATATCCTGGTAACTTCCTCGGTTGTCCCTCAGTACGCAACAAAAAGAATTAAATTGAAAAATGAAGGAATATGAAAGGAAATAAACTTGATCAAACTCAACGATCACCTCAAACTAAAAGTGGAACCTTTGAAGAATGATGCAGTTTGCTTAATTGGTTTAGGATCGAGTATGCAACAAGATCATAAGGAAAAAGTTGAAAAAATTTAGAAAAGAAAATATGAGATAAATGTAGAAAATAAATAGATCAAAGAAGATTATGGGATAATAACAGGAGAAATTAAGGAATTTAAGAAAACAATACAAAATACTCCAGAAAGAATTAAAACAGCTCCACAAACTAAAAGACGAACATCAGAAACCTAAGGTGGAAGCAGTAAAGATGTAAAATATTCTTAAAAGCTTAATACAAAGCTGCCTTTGTGGTGTGATCCTCTAAGCGAATACAGGAGATTCAAGAAGTAGCAAAAATGTACATAGAAATACAGCCATAAAAAGATCGCGGTTCATTGTGGACAAGGGAACTACAAAATTTGTATCGCTGTTGCAAGGTTGTGACCGGTAAACGTTGAGAAGGTAGGCGAAACCGAAAGCCCAAAAAGAACACCTACAGCAGCTGACTTTACGGAACATCATCCTGAGGAAGTCCCGAGACAGTGGCGCACCCTGCGAAAAAATGTTTAATGAACCGGAAGAGAACACGAACAATATAGTGAAGAGAAGATTACGTAAGAGACGTTACTCGAAGACGGACGTCAAATATCATTTAATCGAGAAAGATGGCGGAGGTTGTGACAGGATGTAAAACTGTTACTTTTTTGTATTGTTCATCGAATTTAAATGAAATTTATGTAATAAATAAATAAATTTAACAAGAGTGTTGTTTGCCGTTCAGAGAAGTTCGGTCGGTTAGTAAAAACATGAAAAGGTTACAGAAACAAACGAAACTAAAAACAAAATGCAATTTTATTGTATGTACAGGTACAAAAGACAAAAATAAATAAATAAAAAGTTATTCTGGCCTAATATAACACACTGAACATTATTTTTTTTTTCATCGAAAAAACCTGCTGTTAATCACGTTGCAGAATATTCCATAAATGTTCTTGTGAAGTTGGGCATGTTTTTCGTATCTGCCTGTCCAGTTCATCCCACGACAACTTTATAGGGTTCAAATCTGGGCTTTGCGGGGGCCATGTCATTACTTTCAAGGTATGCTGTTCTTCTTGCTCCTTCAGATAGTTCTTACACACTAACGCAGTGTGTTTTGGGTCGTTGTCATGCATGAATGTAAAGTTACGGCCTATTATACGCAATCCTGATGGCACTGCATGATTCTGGAGTATTGCAAAATAATTTTCCTTCCTCGTTACACCCTGCACTCTGCATAAATCTCCCGTCCCAGCAAAGGAGAAACATCCCCACACTAACACAGAACCACGCCCTTGCTTCACTGTAGGCACAATGCAGTTCGGGATCACTTTTCGGTTTTAGATCTTCTGACATAAAACTCGTCGATTTTGCCCAAACACCTCAAACTTTGACTCGTCACTCCAAAGCACGCGTTTCCGATCCTCTAACGACCAATCTAGATGAGAACGGGCCCACTGTAGCCGTTTTGCTCTGTTGCCCCGACGTAATAAGGGTTTTCGAATGGCAATGCGTCCATGAAGGTCCGCTTGTTGAAGTCGACGTTTTACCGTACTCGCCGAAACTTGTTCTTCACGGCCGAGATTGACTTCGGCTGCTATTTGTAACGCTGTTAATTTTCTATTGCGTTTGCTTAATAATACAATTCTCAAATCTTCAGGTTTTGTTGTTGTCCTAGATGCTCCTGGACGAACACGATTTGCTATAGTTCCAGTTGTCCGATATCGCTTTATGATGTCATTTACTGTTGAACTTCTCATATTTATTTTTTCGGCAATTTGTCGCCCCGAATATCCTTCTTCAAACAGCATAATAATGCGTGAACGTTTTTCTACACTGGTATTTTGAAGTAAATTTTCTTAAAACTTTCGCGCAAAAACGACAGATGCACACCAACGCACGTTTAACAGTAAAATGAAGCAAATTTATATCTTTACGCCCGTGATAAATAAACAAGAGTGATACTGCGGTATATTTCCTAAATGTATTGTTCGTTAATAATCCCCAAACGACAAGTTTCAAAAGATCGGCACTTCCGAGAAATTCTTGGAATGATAATAAAAGGGACTTTATTGTGGTCGTCGCAATATTTCTACTTTACATAATAATTTATGGCTTTAATCCCTTAGAAAAGAGTGTATGCTTAATATTTTTCTAATTTTATGTATTAATAATTGTATACAGTGTGATATAATAGATTTTTATTGCATTACCGAACTTCGCTGAACGGCAGTGTATATAATGACTTGACAATAGATTTTCATGCAAAAATTGTACGTCCACAAACGAGAATTATCCAGTTTGGATAGCGATAATCATCAGACGTTGTCATTATCAAATTATGAAACGCAAAATGCGGATATCATACGCACACACTAGTATCATGCCGGTAATTAATTAAATCGTAACAGAAACAAAGAAAATTAATAAACACTGCCAGTTGCGCATCACACTAACCATATACTGTAAACACATGAAAAGAATGTCTAGATTGAACACGCCCATTTCGAGGTACAAAAAACCAAACAAAGTATTATTTAAACGTCGCAATTTGATATGGTGTCGTTCGTGAATTATTGTTTATCTGATATGCAAGTTTGTTATTGGTTTAAATAGGTTAAAAATAGATCTGCACGGTTATTTTTTTTTTCTAACTACCCAAGCGTAGCTGTGCACAATTAAACTACAAAAATAGATTTTTTTATTGCATTATTCAAATGTAAACAAGTTAACTGAGACAATGTGTACCTAAATAAACATCAAATAAACATGAATCACTATTAGAATTCCTGTTAAAACTGGTTCTTAAGTACTTCTCACTTTCTTATTTCCGTTTAATGTCTGTCATGGTACTTGAAAGTTAAAATGAAGTAGCTGTTGATCTATTTCAGTATTTGTTCATCTTATGCTTTGATTCACAACTTTATCAGTATGCAAATACATACAACAAAATCCCTCAAAAAAAAAACGTTACTCATTCAACACGTTGTTTGTACAACTCTTTGAATGAGGATAGCGCACGTTATTTGATTGGCTCCTTCAAGATAAGCCAAATAGCCAACATTAATGAGATTCCAATCCGCTATAAGTTAACAATTGAGCCATAAAGTTGGTATCAGAGGGAAAAAAGGTTTAAGATTTTATGAAAGATGCAGTTGTAGCAAGGAAAAAGATTGAAATTTTGTGAGCAATAATTTTTCATTCAACTTGATGAAGCTGATTCGGAGCTCGATCTGTCAGACGAAGATGGTTGGGAATAAGATTAGAAAGAAACCAACAACTAAATGAAGATATCCATAGGTAGTAATGCAAAGCTCATAGGAAGATTGGTGGACATAAATACATATGTAGTTGGCTAAACGCACAGTACATGGCGTTAATGGCAGTAGTACAAAAACATAACTTGCGCTAACTGGGGTAAATTTATTTAATTATTACTATGATTATTGCGACTGTTGTATGCCGTTATAGAAATTTAAGTCGCGTCGTAGGTATTGATTGTTATTGCAGGCAAATTATGAGTTTTGTTGAGAACTTGCGCCTTCAGCAGCGAATTCATAAGATATTAAAAAATATCAACAGGAAACATATTTTTGGACTTTGAGCTAGACTAGAACTAACTTATAATATCAAGGAAATCGTTCAAAACTTGTTTTTTTTTTAATAACATTCCTTCCAATTTTTATAAACTTACAATGTTACTTATAATCCTATCTTTCGTTAAATACATCCTTAAAAGTCAATTTAAAAACAAGTTTGGGCACTGCGCGATTATGCATACCTCTACCTTGATAACAAAAATTTTAAGTGAAGTGAGACATACTGAAGTTTGGACTCGGCAATGGTTAATGAGTCACATAGCAGTTGTAGACGACAAGGCCAAACATTGAATGTCATTCAACACTTCTGCATTATTCACTCATTCAATTACTTATATCTAGAGGTGGGTTGCTAAATAACAACTGCTATAGCACTTAAGCCAAATAGAATATCTAATAATTTTTATTTTATCTTTAATTAGATAATAACTAACAAATATATATTTTTTTATTGACAAATATGTTTATATTTATTAGGTAAATTGATTACAAAAACATGTTATAATAGAGCCTGCAGAAACGAGTGCGCACTCATTGGCGGCGGTGATATATTTCGAAAGCCGTCGGACATACCCGGAGTTGGAATTCATACGCGTTCGGTTAGTATGTGTATGAATGGCAGGTTGGATTAATGATGGTGAATCGAAGGCGTACTTTGTTACGTTCGACGAGTGTCAATAGATTTCTTCTATTAGATGTACTATTTGCAATACCAATATTTCACCGTACTTGTGAAAGACATGTTAATAGCAACCAGCACCTGTTAAATGGGAAACTTGATACACCATATTATTAATTTCCATATGACTTTATTTTTATATTAAGTGTAAGCAACATTCCACAAATTATTGTAGACAATGAAGAATTTCGAAAGTTATAGAGGAAACACATTCCGGAATGGAGATTGCCAACAAGAAGTTAATTACAGTGTAATTTACCGCGACTGAAAGACATGATTACGGATCAAATCAAGGCAGAGTTAAAAAATAAAAAAAATATGGCTGATGGTGGATGAAATAACGGATGCAAGAAAGAATTATATTTTAAATGTGTTAGTGGGCACTTTAAAAAGCGATGTGGCATCCGTGCCTCTTCTTTCACGTAGTACAATATTATAGAAGACAAACGCGGAAACTATAATAAATACAAACACAAGCTTCCACGGTCAGAGTCAGTTGAAACATGTCAGTTGAAACATGTCAGTTGAAACAAGTTAAACATGTTCCGGGTTTGAACCGTGTCATGTCGTTGGTTAAAATAAAACTCGACGTTTCGCCCACAATCGTATGGGGCTTCTTCAAGAAAGTGACGGCAACAGTTAGCACGGTAACTCAACGTGTGAACCACGCCAGAGGCTAAACTAACTGAGCGGGAAGCAGTTGATCACGCGAAAACCAACTGCTACATTAACAACACAATCAAACTAAAATACTAAGTAATTACATACATTATTTTTAATATTGTTAATAACCGAACCGTGCGCTACTGGGAAAGCACTCGATTCTGCAGGCTTAGTTATAATAAATAGAACACGATAATTTAATAAATTAATGTATAAAAAATAACATAAATGATATAATGTATTGAGGATGGTGGCCACAAATCTAATAGAAAGTTTATAAAAAACATTTCCTTTTCCTTTTGATGTTTCACTTCACAAAGTTAAACTGTTAAATTCCACAGCGATGACAGGTCAACACAGCAGCTCAGATTGCATTCCTTTGAAATTCTGTAAAATATTCAGGGAAAAACCCCAGGTAACGGCCGTTTGTATTGATCTGACGTGGTTGTCGGTACCTTTCCTCAAGCAAGTTCAGCCATGCAAATAATTTTGCGGAAATCAAATAAACACATTATCAACTTAAATACCTTCTCCAAAATACTGAGTGCGTATCGATACTTTAAATCATTATTAAATCAATTACGACATTAGGTAAATAGCCTTAAGGTATTATGTAAATAAATCCATCTCATTTAACAATGCCGTTTACTTACGATTATATAACTGATACCTGGAATTTCCGCCGGTGAAAGTGATTGACGCAGGTGCACAATCTTTCGAAAAAAAAATACCTTTACCGTTGTATTTTATGTTGAAATAACGTATCTACTTAGATACCCTATATTCTGTTTAAGTGGAAATAAGCTGTGCGTGTTTTCAGCACTAAGCGATCCGTTTTTTCGTTCTATAAACAATTGACTCCTAGAAAGCATAAATATGGGACTGTAGTTTCTTGGAAATTGTCGCAGGATTTTATTAGGGTTTAATGTAAGCTTTGGATGTAGATAACGAGTCATATTCCAAAGCGAATATTGTGCGAATACCTGTTTATTTCAGGCAAATAATAAAAAAAAAAAACAATTGTAAAGTCTTTCAGCATTTCAGGCGATTCGTGTTGACCTTGGTGTATTAATCATGACCGAACTTTAGATGCAAAAGTATTTCTTTACCAAAAGAAGATTAGTTTCTTTTAAATTGTTACACAATAGCTTTGCTCCAGCAAAAATCATAAAGTGGTCAGAACCAATCATGTGCTGCGAAATCAAAAAAGAACAGGTTCGGATTTCTTTCAGCCAATCTAATCGCATCTGATTAGTTTCTGATTTCTTTTGGAATAATCCTAAATTGACATTTGAGCTCAACCGATCAATTACATTTTTAAAATCATTCAATGGTTACCGCGTTTGCAATAGCGCGATCGGCTCTGAGGCTCTTTTGACGTGTTTTCCGTCGCGTTTCTCCGTCGATACATAACTATGGACGAAACATGGATACACTACTACACTCGGGAGACAAAGGAATAGTCAAAACTGGGTTGTTGAAGGCGAACGGGCTCCGAAGAAGGCGCAGACGGTGGAATCGGCCAGCAACGTGATGGTCTCGGTTTTTTGGAATATACGCGGAATCATCTATACCGATTATTTGGAAAAAGGAGAAACAAACGTGGAAAGTATTATGCGTCGTTATTGGACCGGTTGAGCGAAGATATCGAGGAAAAACATCCTTATTTGAAGAAGAAAAAGATCCTCTCGCATCAAGACAATGCACGGTTGTACACCTGCGCAATTTCGATTGTGAAAATTATGGAATTAATTTGGCCCACAGTGACTTCTTTTGATTTCCAAATTTGAAAGAATGGCTCGGCGGACGATGGTTCATGTCTAACAAGGAAGTTGTCTCCCAAGCAAATGCCTACTTCCAAAATCCTATTTTTTTGGAGGGCTTAAAGTGAAGTGTATAAAGTTAAATGGAGATTATGTTGCAAAATAAATAAACAACTACAGAAAATACTTCACCCATTAAATTATCATTTTTCACAGGATTATTACAATTATTACCAGCTTTCAGGCTGTTCCATTTAAAACAAAAACCTTGATATTTTTTTTTGACTCATCCTGTATAATTACAGAAACGATTTTACACCTCCAAGATATGCCATTTTTAACTGCATTGATATGCTAATTTTCAATATAAAACATGCAGCAGTTTTTAAAATATTTGGAGAAATGGATGCAAATCAAAACGCCTTGCAAATGCCAGATGTCTTACTGCGCAAAACTTCTACTTTTGGACATATATTGACGTCAATGTATAAAAGACGCTCAAGAATAATACAACTATACAGCCGCGCGCAAACTGATACTTGCATTTTGCAAAAATTATCATCTTATAATTACTTATTTAAGTAATTACCGGATAATATTTATAAAGTCCAAAACTGAATGCTATTTGGCGTTTAGTTCCGAACATATGTATAATAAGCAGCTCAAGGTAATTATGATTAGAGATGACAAAGGCAGGTGAAATTATTCCTTTTTTGCAGCGACTAGGCAGACTCGTGTTTTGTCGACTCTTGGGGAAACCAGTAGGCAACACGAACCCTTTCTTCTGAGACGAATAGACACGAGTCTGTCTAGTCGCTGAAAAAAAGGAATAATTTCACCTGCCTTTGTCATTTCTAATTATGATGAACTGTATGTACACTGCCGTTCAGTGAAGTTCGGTCATACAATAAAAATCTATTATATCACACTGTATACAATTATTAATACATAAAATTAGAAAAATATTAAGCATACACTCTTTTCTAAGGGATTAAAGCCATAAATTATTATGTGAAGAAGAAATATTGCGACAACCACAATAAAGTCCCTTTTATTATCATTCCAAGAATTTCTCGGAAGTACCGATCTTTCGAAACGGGTCGTTTGGGGATGATTAACGAACACTACATTTAGGAAATATACCGCAGTATCATTCTTGTTTATTTATCACAGGCATAAAGATATAAATTTGCTTCATTTTGCTGTTGAACGTGTGTTGGTGTGCATCTGTCGTTTTTGCGCCAAAGTTTTAAGAAAATTTACTTCAAAATGGCACGTGACAAGCCTACCAGTGTAGAAAAACGTTCACGCATTATTACGCTGTTTGAAGAAGGATATTCGGAGCGACAAATTGCTGAAAAAATAAGTATGAGAAGTTCAACAGTAAATGACATCATAAAGCGATATCGGACAACTGGAACTATAGAAAATCGTGTTCGTCCTGGAGCATCTAGGAAAACAACAAAAGCTGAAGATTTGAGAATTGTATTATTTAGCAAACGCAATAGAAAATTATCAGCGCCACAAATAGCAGCCGAAGTCAATCGCGGCCGTGAAGAACAAGTTTCGGCGAGTACGGTAAAACGTCGACTTCAACAAGCGGACCTTCATGGACGCATTGCCATTCGAAAACCCTTATTACGTCGGGGCAACAGAGCAAAGCGGCTACAGTGGGCCCGTTCTCATCTAGATTGGTCGTTAGATGATTGGAAACACGTGCTTTGGAGTGACGAGTCAAAGTTTGAGGTTTTTGGGCAAAATCGACGAGTTTATGTCCGAAGATCTAAAACCGAAAAGTGATCCCGAACTGCATTGTGCCAACAGTGAAGCAAGGGCGTAGTTCTGTGTTAGTGTGGAGATGTTTCTCCTTTGCTGGGACGGGAGATTTATGCAGAGTGCAGGGTGTAATGAAGAAGGAAAATTATTTTGCAATACTCCAGAATCATGCAGTGCCATCAGGCTTGCGTATAATAGGCCGTAGCTTTACATTCATGCATGACAACGACCCAAAACACACTGCGTTAGTGTGTAAGAACTATCTAAAAGAGCAAGAAGAACAGCACACCCTGAAAGTAATGACATGGCCCCCACAAAACCCAGATTTGAACCCGATAGAGTTGTTGTGGGATGAACTGGACACGAGGATCCGAAAAATATGCCCAACTTCACAAGAACATTTACGGAATATTCTGCAACACGAATGGATTAATCTTCCACAATCCGTTTTAACAAAACTTATCGAAAGAATGCCTGGAATAGTTCGAGCGGTGATTAATAGCAAAGGAGGTTTCTTCGATGAAAAAAAAATATAATGTTCAGTATGTTATATTAGGCCAGAATAACTTTTTATTTATTTATTTTTGTCTTTTTTACCTGTACATACAATAAAATTGCATTTTGTTTTTAGTTTCGTTTGTTTCTGTAACCTTTTCATGTTTTTTACTAACCGACCGAACTTCCCTGAACGGCAGTGTACATCTCCATAACAATTTACGGACCCTATTACACATAAACCTATTACTTACTTTAAGTTAATACATGTACGCAAGCATGTAACCAGGTTACCTTATTTGTTATTGGAACTTTAGCTTGTTTACAATTTTCGATCGCGCCAAGAGACAAGGAAACAAACAAAAGTCATATTATCGTCAATGTAAGACGGTTGCCGTAAATTTTTAATTGTCAATAGGAATTATCGGCAATTATGTGCATCAATGCCTTATCTAATCGTCGACGTATTATTGCCGCTTGGACGTGTGTTTTACATATGTGTGCGCACTACGTATGTCCTGTACGTAATTAGTATTGTTATGCATGACCTCTTAATAACTGTATATATTTAAAAGTTGAAAATACGTAAATAACTCTACATTATTTATGAGAAGTATACGAATTCTCTCACGTACTATTTCAGCGTAGAACTAGTTTTCAAGTGAAATCGTGAAGTATTGCATGGCGTTGATAAGAGATAGGTTTCTTGTTGCGGGTTAATTTGTTTTATTCAACAAACGCGTTTGTGTGTGCACTTCTGCGGAATTTGGCATTGTTTAGTTGCAGATTATGCCCAAGGTTTCACTGTAGCGAATGAGCGTCGGACATAGCATTTTCAAAAACATCTTTCAATGCGTAGCGATATTACTAGAATATTTTTGACGTGCCCACGCAAGATGTATTTACTGAAAAAATACAGGATGTACATGATGATGGAATCGTTTATGATAAAAGCACGGACATGTCTCTGCATACCCGGCGTCATCAGCGTGGTTCCGAGAGTATTTTAACTCTACCTTGTATCTTCGTTGCCTTACAAGCAGAAACATGTCTGTTGGTGGTGTCTTTTTCTCTACTTGCATTGCGTTTACCGTAAATGATTCCATCAATACTACGAGGAAGCTAGTTTAGCATTATTTTTTTTCGTTAACATCTGTTTGCATAAACACAAAATTACGATGTTATTTTATACTATAGCGCCATTATATACATTGGCCGTCTTTACCAAGTTAATATTCAAAGGTAATCAAAATTGAAAGTAAACAGGCAATAACCAGGCAAACGGTATTGCGCTCGACGAAGTCCAATTCTGTTTTGCCCTATTTTTGTAGGAAGACGTGAATATTTTAGTTTTATATTAGATGTTAGCTTGTACATGTGTATGCAAATCCTCTTTCCGCCCAAAATCACACAAATGGTACAATTGAAATCCAAACTCTGATTATGACGGTGTCTGTAACTTAATGCATTAATTTAAATATCTGAACATTTTAATTGCTTATAAAACGGCAAGATACTTCCAGTTTATATAATGAATGATAAGTCACGGTTATTAAATCAAATATTGTTTTATACATAATATACTCATATCTTGTCTGATCGCCACTCTGTACCCGTGAATTTCATGAGATAACTTGTTTAGTTTGGGACTACCTGTTACTAATCAAAATTACTTGAACACTCGTGTTAGATTGCTGATAATGTAGGTGATGAATAATACCTAATAAGTCTATTGTTGAAAGATACATATAAGTGCAGTATAATGGATAGGATTACAATTACATAACTGTAGTAGCCTAATTATTTTTTTAATCAAATATTAAAAAAAAAACTGAAAAATAAATTTTCTCTATATTTTCCGGTATTTCGTTACTATTAATTGTAAAAATTATGGCTAACAGCGCCAACCTCCGCACCGCACACAAGTTTAATTACATATTTTTATTTATTTAGGAGCATAAAATATACTTCAAAATGAAGTATTGCACTTATGGAGATGCCTTAAACGTTGCCAGGTTTTTAATAGAAGGGTTATATAAGAGAGTACGTTGGTGCTACTTGTCATTGGCAGTAAACATTATCAGCAGTGCAGAAGAGTATGGTACTGTAACTTTACAGGTTATTGTTATTTAAGAGTATGGTGCAACAATTCCAAATATGAATTAGAAGTTTAAATGTACAAGCACCAAATTTTAGCTCGTATCTCCCTTACTTTTGGGAGTACCAGTGCCAGTAACAACCGTTCATTTAATTTTTTTTTTTTTTGGAAACCTAGCGTAAAAGACTTATTCAGATGGTGAGAAAATTACCCGGTATTGGGGCTTACTTCGTCACCGGTTTTGAGTGTTCTGGTGCAATTTATGGCAAAGTAACCCCGAGGTTAACCAGCCGAAAACAAAATGTATCATCTTATGTATGAAAAATAATTTTTTCAATTCGGAAAGAATGTTTTTCTTTTCTAATTTGACTAAAAATAACAAAAGAAACAAACAAAAAAGTAATATCCAAATGAAAATCTCCAGTTAGCTACCCAGTCCGAACAGCGTCCACTGCTTGGGTCAAATCCTCCTTAGTGTGTGTAATTGCCGTAATTCAGACTACTACTCTTTCATGGATTCTCATGGTTAATGATGTTCAGTTAGCTCAAACAAAACGTTAGAGCAAGTGTCATAAAATAGATTACAAGAAAAAAAAAGTAGAAATTATTCCGGTATACTGGGTGACAGAGCATCCCCGTAATGTACATATTTCTTTTAATTACAGGAAATATATTGTGCCCAACAAGTAAACTGAATGAAGTTATCCAATGATATTGTTTATTATTGAAAGAACATGTATTTACAGGTTACATATCATTTACAAATATCAAAAGAGGTATATATTTATTTAAATTTATAATAAATCAACGTTTCAATATGCGTTAGAGGAGTTATTGGAACTTACATTGTGGCGTAATATGGCTAACAACAGCAGATGTTAGCGCTTCGGCAGATTTGATTCATCAAGCGTAGCCTAACACATAAACGAAATCGGACATCATATCCAATCAGAAAACTTGAAATTGACTAAGAAGGTAACTTTGGTACGGGAATTAGACGCGTACGAAACTATTTAGATAAAAAGCAGTAATTTAAATTTGATGAATAGAGAGAACGGACCGTTGTCGTACTCAGTTCTATTTGATGTATTGGGGTAAGGCTTGCGTCTCGGGCTACAATAACAAGAGACCCCTTTCCGTCTATTTGTCCGTCTTAGTTTTAAAGCATGTAGGCGGTAAAAGTAGGTATTTGTAAATAATATTTTTCCCGGAAGTAGGAATAGAACATTCATGTTAGATTTAGAGGTTTCTCACATCATTCGGTCGCCAGTTGAGAATGTGGATCCTCATATCCACGAAACGGCCGTCCCGGACTACTTTCCACCACTCTATACCTTCGTTTTAATCAATTTTATTTATGTATTTCACAGAAATATCTCAGCCTGGTCTTTATCATTGTTTCAAGAATAAATATAATAAATAAAAAGTGCAAACTTCGATTGAAATCAGCTTATAAAATGCTTGACATATTTTGATTATTTGGATTGTACCTTATCTGAAATGCTCCACATTTCAAGTTATTTTAAGTCTTTTATGTACCTTTGTTATGTGTATGAATGATGGTATTACATTTAACCTGTGTGTGTGTGTTAATTATTAAATAGAACAATAGTAATAAACAATTAATTTGAAGCAGTGACTCGTTAATACTTAGAATAAAATTCCCATTTCTTTCTTTTAAGAAATGTCGTGAATGAATGGAAGATAAGACGAAAGTGAGGGATTTGCCTTGACGTATGTCCATTGATCCTGGTTTGTTGATGATTTGGGATGTTTTTTGACGATCTGGGATGAGCTCCTTGCCCAATCCCATTTTTTATTCTACACATGCTGTATGCTGTTTCAGATCGAGGGGGATTACAATAAATTGGCAATGTTCCGCAGTCTTGTGTGCTGATTTAAAATCTGCTTGAAAAAGTTGAAAATGTCAAATCCCATCGTATATAACACAGTGTTTTCGACAAGTCCAATTGAAAATGGCGGTTCTTGCAGTACACGTATCAACTTTCTTGAGTTAAATGGGCGCCATATTTTTAGGTTACCAAATAGAATTTTTTTGTTTTATAAGACAAATGATCATCTTGTTGGTACCATAACTCAATTTTATCTCCCAAATCTCCTAAATAACCTCGAGCAGGTTAAAGTTCCATTGGACTTCCCATTATGCATATTCTTGTGTAGTATTTTAAACATTTGGTCTTCCCCGAAAAGTAGTTACATAAATTAAGGCAGCAAGGCGAGGAATTTTTATAACACTTGATAACCGTGTAAAACATAGCTTTTAGTGTAATTAAAAAATTTTCCATGATTGTCCGCATTATAAATAACTGCAGATAACACTTTAGATAAGTACCAGCGTTTTGATAGATTGCCTACTTGATTGAGCATTCGAAAAGTAATATTACGATATAAAAACGTAGGCTTCCACGGCCAGAATCAGGTAAAACCAAACGTGTTCCGGAAAGACAACAGTTAACACGGTAATTTAGCGACTAGAGCATGCTAGGCGTAATTCAGCATGTGAATCATGCCAGAGGCGAAAATCAACTGCGATCTCACTTAATCACAGACACCCGGTATAAACAAATTCTTTTCCTGACCAGTGTCCTCCAGGCTTGTTAGCAATGTGCTAACTATGTTAGTATCAGCGGCATAATGATCATGTTTTTGTTATTTCAAAAAATTTTCGAATATAAAATTTTAAATATAAACATAGCAGTGGCAAAGATATGCGAATTCCAGTAACTGTTGTTTTTCTTCGGCTTTGAACTGTTTTGAACTATTTGTTTTTCGCTCAAATCGCCTCCGTATACACATTTATATTGCGCCTATATCCTGTGTTTATCGCGATAAGGCGCAGTTATCATTTATCATATCATTCGTTATTGCTTCAGCTGTCTTTATAAACAAAAATATTTACCGCAGGAACAAATACATTTTTCCAGATCCTACCCAGTGTCAATAATTTTGTGCAGAACATGTATTAGATGTACGAGGGTAATCTGAAGCCTCAACAACAAAAAGGGGACGTTTGCGATTTGTTTTTGCGGTTGTTTAAGTCTAGAGTTAAACTATTGCTTTCTTGTTTTTCACTATCCTTTGTTTCTTGTCGAATTGCAAGTGCTGTGCCACGTGTCGGTTCTGAATATCTATTTTGGAATTTTTTTCCTGGATTTTGTCGCTTGATTTGTAAACGCCTGCAAAAAATAAACAACAAATAAAAAAACCATGACTAACGCCGTGTAAACTAACATGGTGAAACCTTGCTGTTTCACTATGTTAGTTTAGCGAATTGGTCACTTAACAACCTTTTCTCTTCGATCAGAGATTATAGTTCAACCCGCTTCTTAACATTATTTATTACTAATTAATATTAAACGTCCTTGATAAGCCCTCACCTTTAAGAAGCATTAAATCATCGCTAGATTATACGTACAGTGAAAGAATTTAATAACCGCGGTGTTTACCAGTATAGAAAGAGATATGTAAATGTACTGACGTGTATCTCATCTTTGTGGGATGTATCGTAAATACCTTCTCTATTGAATACAAAATAAAAGGGTCCAAAATATTTATATATTAATTAGTGTTGAATAAAGAATTTTAGGTAAACTCGAACTGTTTAAGAAACTGGATAAGCAGGCGGCATAGTAATACATACATATAAAGGTTATTGGAAATATTTGGTTTACATTTAATACGTATAATTTTACTATCTTGATAATTTCTTGCTTGCAAACTCTGAATCTCCCAGAGATGCCCGTAATTAAGACGAGATTTAACGATTTCGAAATATGTTCGAAAAATACTTTGAGTGGATCGATATTACATTGAACGAAAAATTATTTCAATGCTGTTTGTGTGTTTATAAGAGACATCATTAAAAGTAACACATTTCATTTCATAAGTTTGGAGATATTTTATAAAACGGAGCAAAATGATCTATTTTACTGCTAAATATAATAATGACAATAATAATAATAATAATAATAATACAACACGAAGTATGCAAATACATATCATGGTGTGTCGACGCACAATTCGTAAATATGCAAAGAAAGTTTACCAACAATTTCCATTTCTTGAGTAGAATATGAATGAATATGAAAATTATCTATTCAATGGTAATTAATTCTAAACGTAATATTAAGTAAGTAAATACATAAACGTTAAATGCACATATAATATTTACCAATTACCACTGTTTTATTATACCTACACCTGTGAAGATGGTTTCATGCAGTCCTATGGAAGCCTGCAGAAACGGGTGCTTTCCCAGTAGCGTACGGCTCGGTTACTATTAATATTAAAAATATTGTAATGTTAAATGAGATGGATTGGAATACCTTAAGGCTATTTACCTAATCTCGCATTGATTTAATAACTATATGAAAGCATTGATATAGATATGTATTTAACTTGGTAATCTGTTTATTTGATTTCCGCAAAATTATTTGCAGGGGTGAACTTGCTTCAAGAAACGTATCGACAACCATAGAAACGATCAATACCTGGTTTTTTTCCCCTGAATAATTAGGGAATTTTAAAGTTTTTTTAAGAAATTTAAATGCAATATGTGCTGCTGTGGTGTTTAACGTGTCATCGTTATGGAATTTAACAGTTTAACTTTCAAATGAAACATCAAAAGGAAGAAAAAATGTTTTTTCTAAACTTTCTATTAGATTTGTGGCCACCATCCTCAAGACATTATATCATTTGCTATTTTTCATCTACTGATTTATTAAATTGTCGTGTTTTATTTATTATAACATATTTTTGCAATCAATTTGTCTTATACAGATAAATTTGTTGTCAATAAAACAAATTGTATTTGTTAGTTATTATTAAGCCTGCAGAAACGAGTGCTTTTGCAGTAGCGTACGGCTCGATTACTATCAATATTAAAAATAATGTATGTAATTATTTACTATTTTAGTTTGATGGTGTTGTTGATGTAGACTGATGCAAAAATTCGCGGTAGTATTGTATCATTAGCATGGCTTGTATTGATGACTCACTCATACTCCTACGGCGGGGTGAAAATATGTTGGTGTACTTGGAAAATGAGCGCTCTGCGTCTAAATGATGTGATGTTCGCGAATTTATTTATTCTCTAATTTGGAAATGGTATCTAAGAGAATTGAATGATTTTCGAAAATTCGTTCTATTTGAATATGAATTTCGGTACCAGTGAAAGCAACCGCTGACTTACTGAAATTGCTTGGGCTTCTTGCGGATTTAAATTCGAGATACAAGGTTTAATAATGCGCAAAAATTTCTCATAATATAAAACAGCGTTAAGCCACGTTCCCCATCTCGTTAATACCGGCTGTGGTGGCTGAGGAATGCCCCCACAAGCCTGTTTAAACTCACGAATGCTGATTTATGCATTCCATAATCATCGCATTAATTGATCTACTTTTGAATAACTGTTTCTAATAAATTCAGCTACCAGACGACATGCATGGAGCAAACGAATCCCGACTTCGGTTATATCCGACCGCTTTCAAAATGCATCAAGGCCGCCAATGAGTGCGCACTCGTTTCTGCAGGCTTATTTATTACACGCTGTATTTACCTGGCTACTTCTATTTGTATTTATCCGCCAAGGATCGATCGTTTTATTTTACGTTCAATAGAGTAGATATTTACAACTTATCCAACAAAGATCTCTTTCATTACCGGCAAACACCGCGGTTATTAAATTCTTTCACTGTACCTGTATTCGTATTTTATACAAATACAAGAAGTGCAGTGTCATTCATTCCAGAAGACAAACAATTTTTGTAATCCGAAAATATTGCGCAAATTAAGGAATTTGTATGGATGCTTGTAGCTGTATAATGACCTGCTAGTTGTCGGGATATGATTTGCATATTTCTAAAATGCGGAGTCATGTTGAATTATTTGTTAACGACGGCGTGGACAAATCAACAGAATCTTTTACCTTTGGAATTACCTGTATCGACGTGGTCTTTGTACTTATCAATATATGTGCTAATGCATTGTAACTACTCATAGAATATTCAAGCAAATTTTTAACAATGTTAAGTGATTTATATGTTTCGCAAAATTCGCAAAGATCCCAGTAAACGAATGAAACGGAATATATTCAATAGCATGAAAAAAACCAAACGATTAAACTTATAAATTTAATTGCATTGTTATATGAACATTTAAAACGGCTCAACAGAGTATTTCTGCA
>LR737402.1:218426-251606 GCA_902655005.2 Marronus borbonicus
ATGAAAAATGCACATATGTAAACATTCGTTCGAAGTCTTATCGCGCTGCGTACTTATTTTATGTACAATTTAAATTTTATTTCATTAGAAACGACCAATCCAAACATACTGGTGATATGTGATAAGAGGTTAAGAAATTCTATAATAATACGTTAATCCCAACACAATGTTCGTGTTTTGTCAGGCAACACTTAATGTTTTTTTTTTACTTTCGATGCAAGCTCTGGTCCAATAAATAATCTTGTTTTATTACGCAAAACAGGTTGGTTTATATTTTTTTATTATTTATTTTTTTATTTGGAATAACGCCATAACATTTCGAAGAAAAGAAGTAAAACAGAAATTGGATTTTTTTAAATTTGCGCAGTGCTTGATTTCAAGAACAAGAAAGTCCGACAGCGACAAAATCATTTAGAGATACAATTTGCTCATCAATGCAATATCAAGATCATTGATCATGCCGCGGGATAGCATTTGACAAGAATGCACTATAGACAAGGTTTCCGAAATCTCTGTAGGTCTTTACATACGACTCGGTACACGATGGACCGAGCACACTACAGCATCATATGAATATTCCCAAATTCCAAGATTCTTTGAAGGGGAGAAGCACCCCTCAGAAAGGTGGCGTACTTTTTTCAGTATAACTCTAGACCAAGAAAGAAATGTATGCGATATTTAAGAGCCATTTAGAATAGATGTTACGTTTAAAGCTAACTAAAAAAAAAATGTTTTAAGTAGTTTTTTTTTAAATTTTGCTTATATGCCGGGCTTTAAAGCGATCAATCTCAAAAAACTTAAAATGTACGCCATTAAAATGAGGTATTACTCGATGCCCCTTTCCATTCAAGATTTTTAAAGAGGGTAGCCCCTGGGGCTAGGTATTAAACTGGGTGAATCAATTTTCGCATAAAAAGTTGTCCCCCTCGATAATACTTCCTAGGTGTTTCAGGAAATTTTTAATAAATTTCGAGATTTCAATAATGATAGCAAGGACTATGGCGTAGTATGGTAAACAACACATAAGTATCGGCACCCTCCGCACCACACAAGTATAATTTATTATATAGTAATATAATAAAAAGTGCGGGACGGCCGTTTCGAGGACACGAATGGTTCTCATCATCAACCGGTGACCGAATGATGCGAGAAAATTTTTTTTTCTAAAACTAAACATGCATGTACCATCCCTACTTCCTAGAAAAGATATTCTTTACAAGTGCCTATTTCTACCTCCTGCACGCCTTGAAGCTACGACGTGCGAAAAATAACATGCATGAACTATCCCTTCTTCCGAGAAGAAATATTGTTTTACAAGTGCCTATTCTATCCTCTGCGCGTCTTAACATGCGACATGCGAAGAACACGGCCAGATAGACGGGAAGATCTCTTTTATAACCTAAAATATAAACAAGTGCCAACCTAGACAGAGTACGACAACGGTCCGTTTTCTCTGTTCATCAGATTTTTATTACTTTTTATGTAAACCGTCCCGTACGCATCTAATTCTCGCGGCGACGTTACGTTTTTAATCAATTTTAAGTTTTCTAATTTAATACTATGTCCGGTTTCATTTATATGTTGTGCCACACTCGACGCGTCCAATCTGCCGTAGCGATAATTCCTTATATGTTCTTTGAATCTAGTTTCTATCGCTCTTTTTGTTTGACCAATATAGGCTTTATTACAGTGACTACATGCAATTTTATAAATACCCGACCTTTCTTCCATTTTCGGTTTATCTTTAGGATTACCGAGAAGATTTTTAAGTGGGTTGCGCGAACCGAAGCATACGTTCATAGCTTGACTCTTCAAAACCTTACGCACGCCTTTCGATATTCCGTGAAAGGGGAGTTTCACGAATTTCTTACTATTAGTGTCTACCGGGGTTAAGGTCGTGGAATTCCTTACGTAAAGCCTATGTTGGACTTTCTTAAGCATGCGATCGACCTCTATAGAAGAGTAACCGTTATAAATAGCTACGTTTTTTATGAATTTAAGTTCTCTGTTAAATCTACTTCTACTTAAAGGGAATTTAACTAATCTATTAATATGTGTTGTGTCCAGATTTCAAGAAATTCAGAGTGGGAAGTTTTCAAATAAACACCCCGTAAAGTAAATATTTAAAAAATAAATTGGTGTTGCTATTCAATTATATAAAGCAGCCAAAATTAGCTGAAATTAGCTAAAAATCGAGAAGTAATAAGCGTAATAAAAATCCTTGGAATCTTATCATTCGTTTTTCGGAACGAAAGCTTTCTTTTTAAATAGGGAAGCTCTGATGATTTTTAAAGAAAGATTTCCTTCGGTTATGGATATAAGTACTTAATATTATTGCATTTCGCAATTATTGCACGAATTATGTAAACTTTTAAGTTTCTGATTTTAATGATTTTACATTAGCACTATTACCCGTCGTTCACTAAAAAAAAAAACTTTCTTCTCGATCTATGAAAACAACATCCTTGTTAAATTAAGATACCAAAAAAGGCTAATTACGTTGTGTAACCAAATAATCATAGTTTTGGGAATTCTCAAGCTGAATTATGTAAATAACATTAGGACGTTTAATTATCAATTAGGTATATTAGATAAGCAAAGCGCCTAATTACATAAAAGAAACATTATTATAAGCTATCTAACAATTTCTAAGTATCAGCGATAAAAATTGCAAATATTATTTTTATTTATTTATTAATGTGCCACCTTCGATTAAAATTTATAACGTAAATAAAAAGAAAATCGTAAATTATACATCCTGCCGCTTGCAATTGCCTGATTTACAAATCTATAGGCGCAAACGATTTAATACCGGCGAACTCAATTTCCCAGTCGGCGTAGTTTTCGCTGTGAGTAATGCAAGTTCCGACAAGTCTAAAGTTTGTACAGTACATACATCATTCCATGCTCTGGGTATTCCTCGTAATTCAGGGGCCACGTGACCCTGCCCCACTTGAGATCGCTTATAAAAGGCCGGCGTTCGGTTGCTTGCGTCAGTCAACATTCAACGAGTTTCAACGCTACACACATAACTAAAGTGAGAATACTCGTGCGGAATTACACAATATTAAAACACCGTTTGGATTAGTTTCATAAATCAAATATTTAGTGGATACCACTGAACGTTATTGGTGATAAACTAGTGCAAATAAAGGATTATAATTTAAGTGTTTTCAACACTAATAAAGTGGATATTCAACCAGAAGTAACCTACGCTACAGTTACCAAGATGTGCATATCCAAATTAAGCGAAGAAACTTGCAAAAACATGAACAGGTTGGTACAGTTTTCTTTTTTTTTTTGTAATCAATAATTTATTTAAATTAAAAAAAAAATTAAAAAATTTAAAAAAATTAAAAAAAAATTAAAAAAAAATTAAAAAAAAAATTAAAAAAAATTATGATGGCGCAATCATCTAATAAAAATTATTCTAATTGTTACAGAAGTAGCCTAGGACGTGCAGTCCGCGGTGTACTTGCACAAGCCAAGATCGAAAGGCGTCTCATCTGCGGCCTTTACCAAGCAATCGTTTACCTCGAAGAAAATGCAGAGGATGCCCTTCTTTGCCTACTACCAGAATCGAGACCCGGAGACGTCACCGCACACATGCAAACCGTCCTTCTCCAAGCTTTCTGCTACGAGAACTGCATTCCAGTCATAACCGTGGATAACAGTCAACGTTTAGCTACACTCTGCGGCATCACATCGAAAGCGAAAGAAGGTGGATCCTGTGCTTGTGCTGTTGTTACACGTGACCCGAATATCCCATGGGATGAAAACGGGGACCCCCCTCTTTCTCCAGGGGAAAAGACACTTCAAGATTTCTACGAATGTACCATCGAAGAATTTCCAAAACCTGTGGTTCAACTGCCCGTTTGAGCGTATTTTGGATCGCTTACATACCATGAGGAAATTGTTTATTATTGGTTATTACCTTTCCGTATAATGGAAAAAGCGGGATGTGTAAATATTGGCGGTGCCATGTGATACTACTTGGACAGTCATTAACGAGAAGCATGGTGATGTTTCATCATAAATTGTAGAATATTTATCGAATGGTCTAAGAGGGAGTTCGTAAGAAAATAGAGTTCTTCGTCGTGATGAATGTGCATACAGTTATTTCAAACGCATCTATTTTGGAATAGTTGCAGCGAAGCATCTTGTATTTTTGGGAAATATATATTTTATCATTGTTAGATAAGTTCCGAGATATATTCCAACTTGTACAATATTTGTTATGAGATAGATTAAAGATGATTAGGTTATATTAGCCAATTTGTTTGTAAAAACAAAAATAATTAAATAAATCTATGATTGTTATTTCTTCTTTTATTTCAAACCAGAATCTGAATTGGTGAATATGAATAATATTATGTAATAAGGTGAAATAGTGCATTTCTCGTAATAATAGGTTGTAAGCATCTGAAAATTGAGCATGGAAAAGATTCAACAATTCTAATTTGATGAATATGGTTTATTGAGCCATTAAATATTTTACCGAAAAAGTCCTGCGATGAAGGTGTAACTTTAATATTTAGAGTAGATGTCCATTTCTTTTAAAGACGTTGATGCAAATTTGTTATCATTTGCAGAAATTTGCAATACATCAGCTGCCAAAAGAAAATTGCCACAAGGTTATATGAAATTTCCCTCATGTGCACATATTAATCTATAATTAAGGAAAATTATAGATTAATAAACATGTTCTGTTGCTTTTAAAACATTTCTTAACCTCAAACAGATTTTGTTGTCAGTAACATAAATCAGGCAAGAGGTGCCATCTTCTGATGAATTATTACATTATATAACAACAAAATTCCAACCAAAATAGAAATTTAATGATCCTGAATTCAATAATGATAGCAAGGACTGTGGCGTAGTATGGTAAACAACACGTAAGTATCGGCACCCTCCGCACCACACAAGTTTAATAGTGCGGGACGGCCGTTTCGAGGACACGAATGGTCCTCATCATCAACCGGTGACCGAATGATGTGAGAAAAAACTTTTTCTAAAATTAAACATGCATGTACTGTCCCTACTTCTTAGAACAGATATCCTTTACAAGTGCTTATTTCTACCTCCTGCACGCCTTGAAGTTACGACGTGCGAAAAATAACATGCATGAACTATCCCTTCTTCCGAGAAGAAATATTGTTTTACAAGTGCCTATTCTACCCTCTACGCGTCTTAAATTACGACATGCGAAAAACACGGCCAGATAGACGGGAAGATCACTTTTATAAACCAAAATATAAACAAGTGCCAGCCTACTGCAAAAGGTCAAAAAGGACAGAGTATTACAACGGTCCGTTTCCTCTGTTCATCAGATTTTTATTACTTTTTATGTAAGCCGTCCCGTACGCATCTAATTCTCGCGGCGACGTTACGTTTTTAATCAATTTTAAGTCTTCTAATTTAATACTATCCCCGGTTTCATTTATATGTTGTGCCACACTCGACGCGTCCAATCTGCCGCAGCGATAATTCCTTATATGTTCTTTGAATCTAGTTTCTATCGCTCTTTTCGTTTGACCGATATAGGCTTTATTACAGTCACTACATGGAATTTTATAAATACCCGACCTTTCTCCCATTTTCGGTTTATCTTTAGGATTACCGAGAAGATTTTTAAGTGGGTTGCGCGAACCGAAGCACACGTTCGTATCTTGACTCTTCAAAACCTTACCCACGCCTTTCGATATGCCGTGAAAGGGGAGTTTCACGAATTTCTTACTATTAGTGTCTACCGGGGTTAAGGTCGTGGAATTTCTTACGTAAAGCCTACGTTGGACTCTCTTAAGCATGCGATCGGCCTCTATAGAAGAGTAACCGTTATAAATAGCTACGTTTTTTATGAATTTAAGTTCCTTGTTAAATCTACTTCTACTTAGAGGGAATTTAACCAATCTATTAATTAAGAAGCTAATCGCGGCCATTTTGTGTTGTCCACAGTGGTTAGAATCGCTCATAATGTACCTATTAGTGCTGGTTCCCTTTCTATAGATGTCAATTTCCAGTTTATTATTATTTTTAAGGCTTAGGGATCTATGTTTGGTTGCATACATTTGAATGGTTTCAAAATTCCGTTTTCTACAGTTAAGAGTTAGTTAATTGCATACATTTCAATGATGCAATACTTCATTTTATGTTGGTTCTGGACGAGAATTCATAAAAAAGAGAAAAGAACACAAAAGTATCGGCGCACGCCGTACCACACAGTTGAAGATGAGGATCCACACATCCTCGAAACAACTGTCGTGGATTAATCAATTGAACCTGCGTGGTGCGAATCGTCCCGATACTTTAGTGTTGTTTGCCAAATTACCTCACAGTCCTCGATATCATAATTAAAAAAAAAGGAACTTCGAGGTATGAAGCAACATTTCGAGTAAGTTTCAAAAAAAAATTGATAACTGTGAAATCGAGCTACGTATTCACGTGTACAAAAAAATTTGAAAACAATGCAAAAATGAAGGGAAATATGGGTAGAAACAAGAATATATGAATAATTTGCTGTATTATTGGTTCTCTACATTTCGAACTCAATATTATGTTTAATAATAATACTTATGAGCGGTAGTGTAGATGTCGCCTGTTGAGTATGTTTGAGTAGAATAGAAATCTGTAAATGCCACTGTCAATTTCGTAAATTTTCATGTACGTACTTGTTTTCAAAAAAACAAAAACAGTTTTTGCAAGCAAAAAACGCACACGTATTTAACGGTTTTTCCCGTTATGATTTCAATATTTAAAGGATTCAATGAAATAAGGTGTGTGACATAAGTAATAAGAATTATGGCAAAACGAGCAAAATTATCACCGCGCCCGCGTGCCAATAAGAAGAAATCACTAAAATCTCCACAAATTAAAAAGAATACGTTGAATAGTTCAAGGAAAATTCGTCGGCCTATAAGAAAAAGGAAGTGCAAACGCAAACAATTTCGCCTTAAAAATATTGCAAACGATAGAAAGGTAACATATGTCGAAGGTGCTTAAAATGCAATTGTTTTATACGGATTTTAAAAACAGAAGTAATTGTAGGTCCCGAAGGTCAAGTAAACATTAAAATTACAAGCACGCTATCAAGCAATGCTAATACCAATAATAATGTAGATTCAGGTGAGAAACTGGATAAAAATACAATCCATTCATCTGGGGAAAACACTTCAAATGTTGAAAAGGAAAAGACATTAAACGATATGTACAAGACAATAGATTATGTAGGGGACGATACGAATAACGACGTAATTTTAATAAACGATGACGATAGTGAAGTTGTATTTATTACGGAGTATCCTCGGAAAAAGGGAGTTCAAGCCGGTGCCTCCAACGATTCTGTTATTTTAATAGATGATGACTCGATATCGGAAGGAATGCAAGTTCATGCAATGAAAAATAATAAAAGTAATTGCTCAAAATATCAAAACAGACCTGTAAATAAACAACCTACTGATATTACTATACAAGGATCCGGAAGCAACCAAACAGGTACACTACCCTTATTATCTAGCATTCCTATCAGAAAGCAAGGAACAGGTAGCAGTAAAAGTTCTAAAAATAAGAAAAAAAAACAAAGTATGCCTTCTCCAATTCCAAGTAGTTCTAATGCAAGAGCACAAAAAGGTGAAGCTTCTCAAATGGTAACATCTACACCTATTAGAGCAGCCGATTCTAGTCAAATGTAAGTAAAATTTAAGTTAATTGTATTGCTTTTATTTTCCGTGAAGTTTGTAACGAGTTCATAATGCTTTATTGAATTTTGTTGATGTATGTCTCTATTGTCTTTGCGGGTAGTTGACTCTGGATGCAACACACTGCCTTAAATTGCTGGTGAATTGAATTTAGTCCTAATACAAAATTTTTCTCTTGTAACATTTTGCTTTTCGCATCGATTGTTAAAAGGTACTTCATTTCGAAGTGTTAGGTTTTCATCCTACTTTTGGTGTTAACATTGTTATTATTAACATATTTTGTTTCTTCTATACATCTAACAATACACTAACGTTTGGCCAATTCTTTTCTTTTGCAGTATGCCAAGAGTAATCCTCAATTTAGCAAATTTGCAGATGAGCCTGCTGAAAGTGCCACAACCCATACCCACTCCAACTACCATAAGGACGGGTATATTAAATGAACAAATTAAGCAGATTCGCAGGAGCACATCAGTCAATGCATTCGGATCAAACTTTCTAAATGCCGGTCCCATCCGGACGAGTGGATTACGACCTATTTTTATAGATGGCAGCAATGTAGCGATGGGGTACAATTTATATTGCGCTCACCTATGTTCTATTATTTCCTAACAATTAATATCTTTGTAGCCATTCGAATGGAAAACATTTTTCTGTCGAAGGTCTAAAGATTTGCATTGATTACTTTAAGATGCGCGGCCACGAAGTCACCGCCATAGTGCCGATGTTTCGGAAAAAATTCAAGCAAAGCTCTAATCCTAAGCTGTTACATCAACTGGAGAAAGAGGGTACTGTAGTCTTTACACCTTCCAGAACAGTTAATGGAAGGCATATTGTACCTTACGATGATAGGTAGGTGTCTATTTTTCGTTTGATGTTGTTATTGAATGCTACTGTCTGATATAGTACAGATTGTTAATAAAAACATTAGCCATCAAAAATACTAGTGGAGATACAGATGAACTCGGATAAAACGAATTCCAACAATTTTGCGTTTTAAGCAAGCGTCCGCTATAAAACATGCAATTTTTTTTATTTGCTTGAAAAACATTTTAGTTTTTAATAAAACAAAATGGGGAAAATATTCCGCAAGTCTTTTTAAGGCTGGTTTTTCCAACCTCGATTAAGTAAACGGTTAGCTTGAATATTGATTAAGGTACCGGTTAACAGAGGACGACGTTTTTCCAACCTCGATTAAGTTTAAATGGTGATTATGTCTCGTTAACCGTCGTTAACTAATATCGTTTAAGCAAATTTAGAATTGTTTGGAATGTCACAGCTGCACTGTTTAAAAAAACAGCGTCGTAGGGATGTTTCACACCCGAGATGAAAAAACAGTCAACAAAGGAAAGGGGAGAATCGGCTCCAAAGAAAGCGTCCCATCTGCAGGCAAGGCGTGGCACCAGCTTTTCGGATACTCCTGGGAAAAATTTCATTGGTTACTAAAGTTCGCCACTTTCCGCGCGCTTCACGGCCGTTGGTGTGGGGGTGGTCGTTAGGGTGTGTGATTCGTTATATATGCGCAAGCGCTCTTATTGCCTCACGTTGAGCGCCAAATATTTTATTGTTTTCGTGGGCTCCAAACATACTGGATGCGTTACTATTGCAATAAGATCGCTTGCGCATATATTACGAATCACACACCCAAACGACCACGCCCACGCCGACGCCCGTGAAGCGCACGGAAAGTGGCGAACTTTATTGATTACCTTCAAAAAAGAGAAACAGTAATCGGCGAGTATTATGTGATGCAGCGTTCGAGTGATAAAACCAAGAAAAGACGGCCGCATTTGGCGAAGCAATGCACCAGCTCACATCCGTTATCGCGGTAGCCAAAATCAGTTAAGTTAATATTCTTGCTTCCTCACAACAATGAAGAGATAGAGCCTGCCTCTCACTAGAAACAGTGTATCGAAATGTGTTGTCGTTTTGAGTAAAGGTATATTAGCGGGAAAATAATTAACGAATCAGGGAAAGCACCGATCCGATACATGTTCTATGATTGGTAAATCAATGGATGTCATCTCATCTGGTCCAAGTCGGATGACGTAGTTCGTTATAACTCATAATCTAGGAATTAGATCGAATTTTGCTGTTAATTTGATTGATCTTCATCATAAGCTGACAATTTAAAAACAAAAATATAAAATAAAAAAGATCTGAAACCATTTTATTAAAAAATCTCAAGGTTGAATAACATGGAAATGTATTTATAGATAGACTAACAAATCTGGCATTACCTTTTAATGCTTATTTATAAAAATCCGTCAAAAGCTTTTTGGAAATAATTCATTGCCATTATAAGATCTTATGATGAACTTTAGAAAAACTGTTTTCTTGTTGTTGTAGATACGTGGTCTTATTGGCGCACGTTTATCAAGGAATCATCGTTTCGTCCGATAATTACAAAGATCTTTTAATGGAAAATCCAAGTATACTTGAAACAATTGAAAATAGAATATTAAATCCAACATGGCTGAAGGACATGATAATATTTCCCTCCGATCCGATGGGCAGGAGCGGGCCAAAGCTGAGCGAGTTTCTTAGATTCCCATAAATAATTTGCGGCTATATATATATATATATATTTATTTTTGTATATATATAAAACTATGCAATCATTGTTAAGTATAGCGTGAAAAGCATTCTGTTATTTTCATCGAGCAATCAGTGATCGGAAATTACGGAGAAAACATATTTATGTATTTCAAGGAGTCAAATAAACAGTATTTATAAAAATGTTATTCTTCTATTTTGATAATTCTTTGCCGAGACGATTTTATTTTTTCCTGGCGTTAGCGTTGTCGCTTTTAAAGTTGAGTTTTTTTTTGTCGAGATTTGTTCCCACATCTTCGTTTTCTTGTTAGCGGCTAATCTCAGAGTAAAAGTGTTAAAGGATAGACGGTATCTAATAAAGCATTTTTGTGTGTACTTTTTTAGTTTTTTTTTACTTTTAGTTAACTTTTAATATTAATATACTAATGTTGGGAAAGAAAGATAAAAACTTATAAATATTATCTAAACTTAATTCTTTACACAATGTCGAAGGTTGACACCGCCGATGGCATCCATATTCGCGTATTTCTTTCCCTTTTTCCTTTTTTTTTAATTCATCATAATAAAAGCACTAGCAGCCGCAGCAATATAGACTTCGTCCATAGCATATATTGAAATAAAGTGAATTAATCATGGAAGAACACATTGCCCAGTTGAATTCATCCATACGGCTCGATAAGATTTGGCAACCCAGCAGCAAGCGGTTGTGGTTTACGGAAAATCATGGCAAAAATAGAACATCTTCGATTCAATCAATCGTACGATAAATTGTTCAAGAAATCGCACTGATTTTCATTGTTTTACATAATACGATCAACTTGTTTAATTAATTGGCCAATAAATCACGTCGTGTAAAACAGGCTTATTCCAGAGATAGTTAATTTGGTCCCTATGGCCCATTAGTAAGCCTGCGAAAAGGAGTTGCACTTCACGAAATTAGCAGACTAGACTCGTGTTTATTCGTCTCATGAGAATGGGTTCGTGTTGCCTACTGTTTTTTCCGAGAGTCGACAAAACACGAGTCTGTCTAGTCTTTGCTAATTTCGTGAAGCGCACACGTTTCTGCAGGCTTATCCATTAGTGAGCGATATGATATACTGACGAAACAGGTTGCGTTACACATTGCAGTTTCGCTAAATTAAGTTCATGTGGAAACGGTTGGCGAAGAAGAAAATATTAGTACCCACAAAGATACAAAAGCGAATGGTGAATACAGAAAGGTTGGCTGTACCTGGTCTAAGCTTAGGTATCCTGTATTGCTGGTGATTTTTTTCTTAAGTATGGTGACGGCCCAACGGGGTGTATAAGCGTTTTGAAGCTTGTCATAACCTCAGGAGCCTCTTAGTGTGTGCAAAGTGTGTGCGAATGGTGATTGATTGACGCTTTTATTACGCTAAAACGTGCACATGGTTTATATGCTGTGTGCGGAACCGAATGCTCGGACCGGGTACCCGGAACCCGAAATTTTTAGCATTTGTTCTATCAGATTTCGACTACCCGGGTGGACGATTGACAATGGAAATCAAGGAACATATGTTTCGATTTTATTAAAGATTTTGGATGGTGTGGAGACTGCGGAGCGTGTTTACACACAATAAATAAAAAATAAGGTCCATTTATTTTATAAAGTTGCTGCATTAATACAGAAATCTGTTACGGTTCCGCCTACCTTTCCAAGATGTCTTTTAGATGGCGCTAGTATTATTAAATTCTAAATTCCAATATGAACAAACGAAATTTAATATTTAATTTTCGAAATGATGTTCTTATGTTAGCTTATATTTTCTTTAACAATTCGCGAATACTTATAATTCTTATTTATTTAAACATTTCTTTCGTGTTTTTTCGAACGTTGCGACATGTATCGGTATTCTAGTTACATTTCTGAATATAGAGTTGCCGGCAGACCTGTATCGCATTGCATTGTTGGAAATTCAACCAAAATGGTTGTTCTTAGTGAACTACTATGATCAATCGCAACTGAAAAACACATTTAATCCATACATTTCTAGATTTTCGTTGCAAAAATTCGTAGTGATCACTTGCGTAATTGATCGTTTGCGGTTAAGTGTTGTGCAAATATGTGTCCGATGCAACATCTCGGCATCAAAGGCGATGTAGTTTACGAGTGAACATACATATAGCATAGTCCAAATGATAAGAACAAACCGATGTTTTCTATCAAACGTGTGGATAATGTTGGTTTATTCAGTGAACATCCTAAACAACGATTGAGGAAGACGTGAGTATTCGAAGCAAATGAAACGGTCCCTTTCGAAACACTCCCTCAAAACGTCATCACCGAAAAATGCTCTGCAGTTATGCAGACTTCATGGCGTTTCGGTTATTTCGAAACGGTTTAAATTTCTGTATTTCGACGAAATACGTTCTTTATCGTCCGACGATTATCAAGCAAAATGTTAAACCTTCGCGCGACGTAATTTTTCCATTATTTTACGTTTAAATTTGCGGGGATTACGCCGGTAGATTAATGAGCAATCGTAACAGCTGTTCTCCTTTAACATGAATTTTTTATACGCCTTACAGTGTTATTTATAATATTTGACCCATTTAGTTATCACGGGTTTTAGTAAAAATCTTAAATCGTTCTTCTCTATGCGCATGCAAGATAAATGTTTTATTCAATTTTTTTGTTGATGTACGTTTTGTATTTATAGCATATTATTTACGTCAACATATAAAAGTAATATAAGAAAAGTGCTTAATTACTGTTTTTTTCGTGGCAATTTTGTTGCAATAAAGTGCCGTGATAATCTTATATATAACTAGAAGTGCAGGTCAGCTAGATATGTCACCCCAATATATCTATATATAAAATTATCTGTCGTATTTTTTCGATTGTAAATAGCCTGATGTATATTATTTATAAATTTCTACTTAAAATCGGTGTTTGATAGAAAAACACATTCGAAAGATAATTGTACGTATCTGTCTAACACGTATTTATTTGGGTAGAGTTCACTGATTTGCATTAATATATAAGTATATGTGCACATAAGTGATAACGTAGACAAATGGTGGAAAATTACAATAATTTGTTGCCGAAAATGAGTGACTGGCTTTCAGATTAAACGATAACATTCAAAACAAGTAACATTGAATATCATTCGGTAAATTGTAAATTATTTAAGGCCAAACAAGTCTGAAGTTGTTGCGTTGCCCAGCAAGCACCCGATATTCCCAAATATTGTTTGAATTTTGTCTGCCCATCTAAATCTAAATACTTCCTAATACGAGGATGGTTTGAAAAGTTTCCAGCTTTACATAGAAACAAGATTTCCAAATTCAGTTTTATTTCTCAACATAGCCTCCTTGTAAGTCTGTATACTTTTCCCAGGGATACTCCCATTTCTTTAATCCGTCCAATTGGGATCTTGTTCTGGAAAATAGGCGTTTACAAATCTGATGGCCTCCTCATTGCATGAAATTCTCCGTCCTCGGAGCGGAACTTTCAGCCTAGGAAACAAACAGGAACTTAACGGGAGAATTTATTTCTGAAAAAAAAAAAAAACTAAAACTCGTCTATTTGTTCTGAATCCATTTCTTAAAGAAAAATTGATTGAATTGCATCTAGCGCATCTGCTGGATTCATTTGAATGTAAGTATTTTTTCATTATAGCATAGTTACGCATTTACAACGAGCTCGATTATTCAGTTTTTAACAGTGCTTCTTCACAATGTGTTAAGTAAATTTATGTTTATAAAATCGCACTAAAATATTAAGCTGGTCGATCAACTCGTTTGTCAGTAAAATTTTACAACCTCTAATTGTGTATTTATCAAGCAAGAAGGGATCTTGACGTAATTTTTGAACACATTCGTAAGTAGAGTAGGCAAATTCAGGTGCGCACCATCGGCGCAGCTAACGAATGGACTCTCGCGTGCGAAACACTAGTCAGTATCTAGTTTCCTGCCGCCTCGAGCGTACGTAATAGTAGCAGCGAAGTACTCTGTGTTCTGTTTTTAATAATGTCGAAGGTACGTAGATTGAGAAAACAGCTATCATTAAAGACAATGAATAGGCTCATTAAGAATTATCCGGATTTGAGTTTGACGACGGCGTGTTAGTCACAAACACATCGTAATCGGCATGCGCAAAGTGCAAACCATAATAATATCACAACCGGTGTCACCGCAAAATTCTTATTTGATTTATGTACAATGTTGATCAGTGTAATCTGGCGTTCACTTTGTTAAACAACGATTCATTTATTTAATTTTGGAACAAATACGCCAATATTACATTACCGAGCAGGACCACGTTGCGAAATTATTTATCATCTGTGCGTGTACATTTAGAAAATAAAATTTAGGCTGAACTGAAAAATAAAAAAGTGTGCTTGTGTGTGGATGAAACAACTGATTGCAAAAAAAGATCTGTACTTGATGTTGTGTTGTGGCAGATATTTTCGAAAGTATCTTTCAAAACCCATGCAGAATTAAGACTAGTCAGGTTGAAGCTCGAAGCTTTTCAGACTATCCTCGTATAACTATTTAATTATCTGATTATATTATTTCTACTTAATTAACATGTTTGCTTGCTACATTATTAAAGGAGCAAAAATAAATAGTTAAAAGAGATTGCGTTAAAATGAAGCCAGTTGGAGTAAGTAAAATTCCCCCATTATTTTAAATTTGTGCGAATTGTTTATGTTCTGTTGAACAATACCTTTTCTCAATTATATTTCGATTTAAAATTGACCATTATTGCTATTACGTTAGCTTTTGTATTGTTGCATTCTCTCATATTTAATCGCCTGTGCTTTTCTGTACTTGCAACGGTTAGTTTTTTCTCTTTGTGGAATCGAAATTGTACAAATGTACTTTGTCGTGAATTTAAACTCTGTACTTTAAACACCGTGTCCACCTGTGATAGATGATTTCGACCCTGAATAATTTAAACAGTTTTCAAATAAATATTCGGGGGCAAGTGGTGCATAAATTAAATTATACTCGAGGATACAGGAGGTTCAATTTCTGCTGGGCACTATACAAGGTTGGTCATTTAAATGGAACACAAGTACATTCCCTATACGTATTTATCTTAGTTTTTAAGATTTTGTGAAATGCTTCTTCTTTAGCGGACAAAATCTTAAATACCTCGGGGCGGAACTGAGATGCTCGATAAGAGCGATGAATTATTAAAACGGACCAAATGGGGAACTTTTCCGTAAAAATCTGACTTAAAAAAAATAGCTGAAGGTTGGTTGTTGAAGCTAAAGGCAATAACTAACGGTCTGCATAAAATGCAAGGCAACAAATGTTTTTTGGGGGAGTATGGAAAGAACTTATAGGTGATAAGTTTGAGTCAGTTAAAAAAGCGATAATGAAGAGATATGAAGCGGGTGTCACGTTAGCATATTTTTAACATTATGTCCCAAGAAAAGCTACTACCTTTCAGGAGTTTTGTGAGGCTAGTACCTTTATTTTCCATTGCCGATTCAAAAGGAGAAAGATTCTGCGCTGGATTCAATCAATATATTTTATAAAAATACCAATCTATTGGAAGTAATAGGAATACTAATTGCCAGAGAAGAGCCTTTTTGGTGGAATGCCATTTTCCGAAGAAAACAAATATTTTAGGTTGGTGCGCGGCAATTTTAATTAGGAAAGTTGTTTTTCTAAAAAATACTTGAATATTATTACTAAGCCTGCGGAAACGAGTGCGCTTCACGAAATCAGGAAACGACAAAGTAGAGACTAGACAGACTCGTGTTTTGTCGACTCTCGGGGAAACCAGTAGGCAACACGAATCCCTTCTTATGAGACGAATAGACATGAATCCGTCTAGTGTGTGAAGCGCAACTCGTTTCTGCAAGCATTATTACACAGTTGTATACGTCTACAGCTTCTTTAGTTGGAGTGGAGAGAATTTTCCTCACATTTAATTCGGTTCATATTCAATTCAAAAATAAATTAGGAGTTGAAAAATCATTAAAACTAGTTTTATCTATCCACCATTTCGTTTCAGAAAACACGATCTTAAGAACCATAATTAAAAAAAAATCTATGGCTAACTTTATACCTGTCAAACACCAAGGTTCCAAAATTTCAAAAATATCGACGATTTTTGACCGATGTCCACTCATTTAATGTTAGACTACAAGTTCTCTGATCTTCAAAACTTTTTATTTAATTTTGATGGCACATCGCATTACAATTTTTTGAGTTCGTTTTGGAGATATAGGAATTCTCCTAGGAATAGCCCTTTACGGATGATAACCTTTGCTACTATTCCTGCTATCAAGGCAGGAAAATTGTCATGTATGGGTTTCCTGAAGTAGTAAGGTACTTAAACCAACCGGTACATCGGTAAACCGGTTTTCCTTACTCTCATCGGAAATGGGCGAAAACCGAATTAGCCGCATCTTCATTTAAATCCAATTTAATAAAAGCCATACTAAAGTGAGGTATTATCCGGAATTTCTAAATGGCTCAAATACAATGTTGCCAGTTGTGTTCGCAACGCATCATTCCACATTAACGAATTTCTAGAAGCAAAAAAAGCAGAACTACGAATGCGTCACCTTACAGCAGCGTATCCTTTGCGTAATCCAGAGTTTCAAGGTACGAATTTTTATATTCGATTAACTTTCGCAAGGATCAACGACCTGGCAAATCTAATATGTACGTAAAAGAATTGGGCAGCGGCACGAAGAGTAAGTATGGAAGAACGGGTTAGTCGAGTGATTCTCCTCAATGGCCGACCGCTTTGTAACGCTAGTATTTCGCAAACCTGTCGCCAGCATTCGGCGAAATTTTAATGGCACGGATTTTTTTTCGCCCAGAGATCATTGATGCGACCGTGCTATTAAAGTTTTTCATTTTTAATTTCAATGGTACTCCGGTTTAATATCATCTCCTCTTCTGATGTAGTATTAAAAACTTGTGTGCGTATACGGGACAATACCTGTACGGTTTTATTGTTGGATTACCATACAATGAAAGTGATTGTACGTTACGGAGATGTGCGCTATAAAAAGTACTAGCGAAGAAGGAATTTTAATTACGTATTAACGAGTATCATCTTTAATGATCTGCGGCTATACAAATTTGAGATGCGATTGTTGTGATTCAGTCAATGATGCAGTGAAATATGTACTAAGATGAAGGATTGTGGTTTTTTTTACCAGTGATGAATCTTCGAAGCTAAATGAATGTCTCACTATCACATATAATAGGTTAGTTACTCATCTTTTTGTACAGTAACTCACAATAAAAACCGTACATATTCATACAAGTACTTAACTATATTTACACTGCCGTTCAGAGAAGTTCGGTCGGTTAGTAAAAAACATGAAAAGGTGACAGAAACAAACGAAACTAAAAACAAAATGCAATGTTATTGTATGTACAGGTAAAAAAGACAAAAATAAATAAATAAAAAGTTATTCTGGTGTAATATAACATACTGAACATTATATTTCTTTTTTCATCGAAAAAACCTCCTTTGCTGTTAATCACCGCTCGAACTATTCTAAGCATTCTTTCGATAAGTTTTGTTAAAACGGATTGCGGAATATTAATCCATTCATGTTGCAGAATATTCCGTAAATGTTCTTGTGAAGTTGGGCATATTTTTCGAATCATCCTGTCCAGTTCATCCCACAACTCTATCGGGTTCAAATCTGGGCTCTGTGGGGGCCATGTCATTACTTTCAGGGTGTGCTGTTCTTCTTGCTCCTTTAGATAGTTCTTACACACTAACGCAGTGTGTTTTGGGTCGTTGTCATGCATGAATGTAAAGTTACGGCCTATTATACGCAATCCTGATGGCACTGCATCATTCTGGAGTATTGCAAAATAATTTTCCTTCCTCATTACACCCTGCGCTCTGCATAAATCTCCCGTCCCAGCAAAGGAGAAACATCCCCACACTAACACAGAACTACGCCCTTGCTTCACTGTAGACACAATGCAGTTCGGGATCACTTTTCGGTATTAGATCTTCGGACATAAACTCTTCGATTTTGCCCGAAAACCTCAAACTTTGACTCGTCACTCCAAAGCACGTGTTTCCAATCATCTAAGGACCAATCTAGATGAGAACGGGCCCACTGTAGCCGTTTCGCTCTGTTGCCCGACGTAATAAGGGTTTTCGAATGGCAATGCGTCCATGAAGGTCCGCTTGTTGAAGTCGACGTTTTACCGTACTCGCCGAAACTTTTTCTTCACGGTTGCGATGGACTTCGGCTGCTATTTGTGGCGCTGTTAATTTTCTATTGCGTTTGCTTAATAATACAATTCTCAAATCTTCAGCTTTTGGTGTTTTCCTAGATGCTCCAGGACGAACGCGATTTTCTATAGTTCCAGTTGTCCGATATCGCTTTATGATGTCATTTACTGTTGAACTTCTCATATTTATTTTTTCAGCAATTTGTTGCCCCGAATATCCTTCTTCAAACAGCGTAATAATGCGTGAACGTTTTTCTGCACTGGTAGGCTTGCCACGTGCCATTTTGAAGTAAATTTTCTTAACACTTTCGCGCAAAAACGACAGATGCACACCAACACACAAATTTTTATCTTTACGCCCGTGATAAATAAACAAGAATGATACTGCGGTATATTTCCTGAATGTATTGTTCGTTAGTAATTCCCAAACGACCCGTTTCGAAAGATCGCTACTTCCGAGAAATTCTTGGAATATTAATAATAAAAGGGACTTTATGGTGGTTGTCGCAATATTTCTACTTTACGTAATAATTTATGGCTTTAATCCCTTAGAAAAGAGTGTATGCTTAATATTTTTCTAATTTTATCTATTAATAATTGTGTACAGTGTGATATAATAGATTTTTATTGTATGACCGAACTTCACTGAACGGCAGTGTACATTAAATCCGATTAAAATCGGAAGATACTTATCTGCACGAGTCACGAGACATGAGTATGTACAGACCACTTTGAAAATATTGGGTAAATAAAAATATGTTAAATGTCAAATGTTATAACTATCGATGCACGTCACTGATCGTAAATGTCATCATGATTTGTCATTGAATATCCGAAGGTCCAAAATGATTGTTATTGTGACTTTTACGATTAGTGACGTGTGTTATGATTATGGAATTGTGCTTCGAACAAAATTAGTAGCGGAGCGGAAGGAAACGAATTTTGAAATCTTATCCTCCGTATTAAATAGGTTTGTGGAACATCGGCGATGCTTTATTTATTCTCTATTTTTTCCGTTTGTCTTTTTCTATGAGCTAAAGAGGAAAATAAAATAGGAAAATATTTAAAAAAATTGAGCAATAGCAAGTTTATTACAATACAGACAAGATAACTACAGAAGAAGCAATAAGAACCATCAATACATTTTATTATAAATCAATAAATAACAAATGTTTTTTTTTTATTGTATTGTATCGCTGTTAATGCAGGCACCAACTCTTCTTTTCATTTTAATGTAAATTGTAGGTTTTACAGGGGTGTTTCCATTTCAGATGGGTCACACTATATACTAGTAATAGTGCGGCTAGCAGCCCATTGTCTTGGCAGCTGCTTGTTCCCCATGCTTCTGTGCAACATTTCTTTACCATTTTGGCTTATATATTTGATTTAATTTCATGCCGCTTTAACGTTCTTAAGTTCTTGCAGTGTTTATTCTACTTATATCTTCATCCTGTTGTTCATCTACTGATTTCTCTCTGTCTTGTCTGAATCTCTACTTCTTCTTTACCACTCGTGCGTGGTTTTAAAGTAGCGGTACCGTTTTTCCATGATTTTGTCGTGTGTAGTTAATAAGTTATTTTCTTCGCCGTTCACATCGCCTCTTAGAGTTTTCAGCATCCTATTGAGGAGTTTACCGTTTCCTTGTTTACTTTCCTCCATCTTACGCCCGAATTCTTTCCATTGCTTTTAGGCCCTTGTACCATGGTCTTGCTACATCAAATTTTCCACACAGCTACGACCTTGCGCGACATCCTGCAGGTATCAAAATAATTGTAATCCATGTCTCCAATCGGGGTTCGTAAAAAGAAACAACCGCATTCGCAAAGGTACAACCTTTCGATCCCGCAGAGGTGAATCACTCTGTAGACTGAAATGACAAATCTCGTAATTTACATTTATTTTCAGTCATTAGCCATTAGCATTAGAAACGATCACTTGAAACTATTTGTCAATCTGGACGCTTGAAACGCGTTTGGCGTGACGATTTCCTTCCTTTTGCCCTCCCTCACCTACATACCTTGCCTCGTCTCTCGATACAACGGGCAATATTATCGTTTAGGCTCAATTAAAAAACCTTTAAAGCTAAACACTTCCATTAGTCGCAGCAGCATTACTTATTTGCATGTTCACGCAAAACATATGCACAGAAATCACTTGTTGCGGTAAATGAATGCTAATTACTTTTAGTTTACTCTGCGCAAAAGTAAATAAATATGTACTAACGATAACACGCCATGTATAACGGGCCGAAATCAACCCGTACGATCCGGTTTCTTTTTGCGGTCGGTGTGCGATTGTTTATCGCGATCTTTTTCAATGAAGTGCGTATATTCACGTACTACTATGCGCTAAATTCGCGAGTTCTGTTTAAGTTAATGGTCGCGACCTAAAATTTGGCCGTGGAGAAATCGCTGCGGTATTTGGTGTAAACGAGGATGTTTCTTTTTTTTTTTACTTATTTGATTTGGTTGAAATACAGTTGTTTCCGACGAATGGAACGAGGTTCTTGCAAACATTATCAAACATACGTACGCACTGGTAATAAAGGAAAGTAACTAAGCAATTTGAATGATTTCTAGCGCTTTCCGTTTCCCTAAGGCAAAAGTTACGTTTGAAATTTACAGTTGCCTTAAAATTATCGCATTGCTTGGTTTCAACTTATTTCGATGTACAGTCCAGAAACATCTTTTTCGTATTCTTCATGAAAGTGTTTATTTTATAAATCATCACATACAGATAACAGAACCATTGCACTGTTATGTACCAACCTTATGTCTAAAAAAAGGAAATTCGCAACGTCATTAAAGACAATGATATAAATAAGCGACGTTAATGGAAAATTTTCTACGGATTCTTATGTTACACTGCCGATAAGGACAATAAATATAATTTATAAACGTACTATTATTATTGTTAATGCTCTTTGATATAACAAATATAAACGACTACGACCAAAATTAATGCATGTAAAGATAAACTTATTCGCTGCAGGGAAATGTTTTGACATATGTGGTTGGTGTACTGGGGAAGGATGTAAACATTTCCGCATTTTTATTTAACATTCGGGAACAAAAAGAAGTCGTTATGTGATAAATCAGGCGAATTAACATTATTTCCATGTTTTTCCCAAATATTCATATATAATATAGCATTGTCATGACTTTGTCGATTTTTTTTCTTGATTTCGCAAATAAACTATTTCATCATTCACTGTTCTTCGACCATCCAAACCAACGTTTGCGACATGTCCAGTACGAGCGAAAGAAACAAGCATCTGCTTGGAAGCACTTCGTGAACGAATAACTTGTGTTTAATTGCATTTGGGAGCACCAACCAAACAGTTGATCGTTGGTTAGTTTCCAGCTCGTAGGAACTTTGAAGTTTTCGATGTGCCTAAGGATACCTCAATTTCGCGATAAGTCACATGCCATCTATAATCATGTTGCGCGCTGCATCGATGTATTTCGGAATAACCGATTTGGATCGATCTTGACGAAATTCATCACTAACCATGACGAAATTTTGCAAACTAGTTCTAAAAATGTTTTTTTTTTAATTCTGATGGTGCTTCATTACCAAAAGTTGAACGAAGCAGTTTGGGGCGTTGTTGTTGTGTTAGGCCTTTATTAAAATCGTAAAAGATCGTCCAACCTTCATGTGAAATTTTTTTAAAGCACTTTAATCGAACATTCGCTATCAGTCTTCTACTTTCGTATGCAACTGTATATATGTACTTCGTATACACATTATATCTTAATAACAGTAGTTAACATTGCTCCTCTGCTATATTTATTTTACTTGACAAGAAAAAAGTTAACCTCTAAAGTTCACGGTGTCTGCGAAAGGTTACAGTTTTATGAAAATTAGATGCAGATAAGGAAATATGTAATTCGAGGCATTTAACATCACGTGCGGGCTGCTAAATATTGCGTATCTCTTTTTAGGTAGTTCTATGTATGTGATTATTGTTTTTGTTTGTACTATCGTGTATACTAACCATAAAGCGAAATATGG
The DNA here is from genome assembly GCA_902655005.2 of Marronus borbonicus. Taxonomy (NCBI): domain Eukaryota; kingdom Metazoa; phylum Arthropoda; class Insecta; order Coleoptera; family Scarabaeidae; genus Marronus; species Marronus borbonicus. The sequence goes on from LR737402.1 coordinate 240,887, forward strand.
AATACAACGACTTTGTTTGCGAAAATATTATTTTTGCTGAATGCGACGGACGGGATTTTAATTGGGTTAATCTCTTTTTGAACCTAAAAAATCAATTCCATATCGTGCTAATCAGATGTATGTGCAAAGTTTGTTTTGATATGGAGTGTAGGGAGAAATAGCTAGTTTATGATTCGATGTTTTATATACAGCTCGATCTACTATTATGACAATGATATATCATATTAAAATCCGTTTTTCCAGAAAGGAGAAGATCTCTGCCGAAAACTTTATTGACGAGTAAACGTTGCGAGTGCAACTTCATTAGCCTAGGAGATGCGTTGCATGGACCTGCATTCGCTTATTATTATTATAAAGATCTTTTCTATTATATCCTTAAAGATAAATTTCTGATAGATTTAAATGATGGTGTCCATGCGATTAGAGCTATCTCCTGGAGACTGATAGGAATTTATATCAGAAACATCTTTTATACATACACTACCCGACAAAAACGTAGACGCGGTATCGTTTCTACTTACGAAACAAAGTTTATAGACATTATATAAGATGTAAATGAGGGTTATTAATACTTGTTATGTAAATAGTCCATTTATAGATATTTCTGGGTATTTATTGCTTTATGAGGGGTAATTGAGATTTTCCCAGATCAAAATAGGAATTTTAAATGCGACAAAAATTTAGACCCTGTCCATTTATTACATTAATATGAGCAAAAATGTTTTAATTTGATACTTCTTTTTATATGCAGCGGTTGTGCTGGTAAAGTGTACACACTTTACCACGAGAAATTATATTTTATAAAGTGTTTGCAATATGGGTAGAAAAAAAACAATTATCCGTAATAGAAAGGAGTAAAGTTCTAGCCTGGCACCAGGCACATGGTGTTAGTAAGAAGGAAATTGTTCGTCGGTTACGAACAAGCGATCATTGCGTTAGAAATTTCTTAAAAAATCCGGAAAATTACGGCAAATCAAAAGGCCAAGGGCGACCGAAAGCTGTAAGTGATCGGAATAAACGCATAAAATTGCGGCGTTCAAAGGATTTTAAAGGCGTCACCGGTAATATCACGGAAGAAAATGTTGAGAAAACCGACACTTTCGGCGAAACACAAAGAAGCGAGGTTGAGATTTGCTGAAGAACACGTGTCATGGAAGAAACAATGGGAAAAAGTTATATTTTCCGATGAGAAACGTTTTAATTTGGACGGACCGGATGGGTACTCGCATTATTATCATGACCTGAGAAAGGAACCAAAAGGGAAAATGACCGGACAATTAGGGGGTGGATCTGTGATGATATGGGCAGCGATTGGATTTCGCGATAAAAGTGGGATAGTGTTTTGCACAAACAAAATGACATCTGTGACGTATAAAGACTTATTGCGTGACAATCTTCTACGTTTTGGAAACCGGGCCCAATTTTGTTTTTCAGCAAGATAACTCGCCAATTCATAAAACAAAAACCATTGAAGAGAAAAAGATTAAAACTTTACAGTGGCCAGCGCGGTCACCAGACTTAAACATTATTGAAAACATGCGGGGTGAATTGGCACGTCGCGTTTATGGCAGAGGCCGTCAATATTTCAAGGTACAGAAACGGAAAACTTCAATAGTGACTGAATGGCAGAATATCCCTCAAAAATTATGTGTTAAATTTATATAAATCTGTTAATAACAGACTATTGGAAGTGATTAAGAGCAATGGAGGATCTACGCATTACTGATCACTCGTTTGTTTATTTTTGTTTCACATTTGCAACAGAGCGTCTAAATTTTTGCGGCAGAAATTGTTTAAACATTGGAGTAATAATTTATTATTTAGTTCATATATTACTGGAGGAGATATTTTTAAGTTTATTTTACTTTTATGAATAAAAACTTAATTAGATATCTTGCTAGTTTCGCAAAGAAATGTTGTAACCCTTAAAACCCGTAAAACATCTTACCGCGTCTTAGTTTTTGTCGGGGAGTGTACATTTTCGGCTCTCACCATGGGGATCTCGCTTATTATTGAAGACAGAGGGTAGGTTTAAATTTAGCAAAGTTGTAACAAACGACGTTCAAAGTTTTGAAAAACAAAAAAACGGATAATGCTCATTTTCTTCCTTTATCTCTAGCATCTTCATTTAGAATATCATGGCTACCAATAATCTTAAAATATATTTTCCTCAATTACAGCATAATACCAAAAACATTTGTCAACATGTTATACAAGGTTGTAATCCGAAGAAAAGACTCTTTTTGACCGTGCCTAAAAACCAATATGTCGTCGATAAGAAATAAGATGCTTGATGATGGGCAGAAAGAACCGAAACTTCATATAAAAATCTCGATTTCACCGTGAGATAGAAAAAGTACTCTTCAGAATGTGTTTTGAGTTTTTTTTTTTCGTTTTTTGCAAGATCAAATAAAGTTGCTAGAGGTAAAAGAAGAAAATCTGCATTTTTTATTTTTTAAAAAATCTCGAACGTCATTTGTTATAAGTTCATTTTCTCGGGTGCAAAATTTACCAACTTTGCCAAATTTGAACCTATTCTACATCTCCAATAATAAACGGGATCCTCAAGGTGAAGGTCGAAAAAGAATCAGCCTGTATGTTCTTATCGGTACAATCTTCGGCAATTCTGCAGGTTACTCCTTCCAAGTATTTCCTATGGCTTATCTGTGCATGTAAATATACATTGTTGCTAGAATACAATATCATTATTAAAGGAACTTATATAAGTAATATTTACGTATTTATTACCTTCGAAAGATGTGAGATATAAATCCAGCTTGCTTGAAGGCTAATTAATCAAACGTGGCTTGAGTGGATTTGAGTCAATTTGATGGATATTAACGTATTCCTGCTCATAGCAGTTTGTGAATCATCTGGTAATCAGCTGTCAAACATTATTGTCACTAGTTTATACATGCTGTGTGCTATTTTTAAAAGCTTGTGAAGCCAACGAGAGCATGTTCCCAGATACAAAAATATAACAACACTCACAATCAATTTTCATGCGAAAATATTAATATTAATATTATTTTTTTTTATTAGAAAGATCAAGTGACTAAGTGTTATAAACTGAAATGATTTGCAAATGATTACAAAGTGTACCAGCTCAACTGAAAATGAAATGATCAGATGTTAGGAATTTATGTAACCACAACGTAACTAATCAACAAAAAAATTATTCCAACTTGTTCAGTATTTTAGCAATTACACCGTTAATTGTGTTCTTTTGCCGATAATCATGACACAAACTTATAAAAAAATATTGGTTACAAATAATGATTACTGCTGCAACGAATACTGGAAATCGGAATACGCAACTTTTACCTTTGCCGCGTGCTGTGAAAACCCGACCTCAAATATAACGTTTGTTTGTAAAATGCCAATCAAATGTAAACACAAACGAATCACAATTGCTTTACGGAATCACAAAAATTCGTTGGCCCTGATCGCAATTGGTTTGAACAAAACCTGAAGACGCAATAGTGTAAAAAAGAGGGTGACGATTAAGAGCAACAGTTCTTTCGATCACGAGTGACGTACCCTTAACAAGGAAAAATGTCACTACTGACACAAAAATAATTAAAAGCGATTAAAAGAATGAATTCAACATAAATTCAGAATAACCCCACATCTATTTATTTTACGTATTTTATTGATGCTCTGCGGCATACTCTACAACTAATGTTCTGTTTTCGTTATTGTCCTTCCAGTGCTGTCGACGAGCTATGGATAAGGTCCAGGTCAAGAGGGAGGTGCAGTTGGATGTGCAATCGTTAAAGCAAGACAACAATACGCAAGAGTTGTGCTTCGTCTGCGGCAACAAAGGTCACAACTATTCGCAATGGCTGAACGTGAAGCCGGTTCCAAGTAAACCCTCCGAGCCGTACTTTCCCTTTTTGGAATCGCACGAACCGCCGCACGGCCACGTCCACAAGAGCGACGTCGCCGTACAGGCGTGCTATCTGTGCTATACGCTACTGTTGCAGCAGTGGGACGCCTACGAGCGCGCGGCGAGACCGCACGCCGAACGCCTCTACTGGTTGAAGCGGGTTGACAATGGTCCGTACACCGGCGCCGATATGGGAATGCAGGGCGAATACGCCGCGCAAGTGTTGGGTCTCAGCAACGAGGCGAATGTCGGCGCAACGTCGACGACGACGCGGCCCGGTCAGCGGGACGAGGTTGGCTCGATTAAGATCAAAACTTCCCCCAGACCGAGTCAGGTTAGTATCGAAGTTTTCGATTTTTATTGATTAATAATAACATGAATATACCGTTCCTCATAATTGAGAACTACAAACATCATGAGCGCTAAATTTTCACGTATATAACACAAAATTACGCCTTCATATGAAAAGCAACAGCTAATGCAGACAAAGAAATGCTCAACACTCAGTATACAGACGCTAACGGCTTGCCATCTTCTAGGCATTGATTCTACAAAGTCATTCGTAATAGTGGCAGAGATCTGTGCCCATTCTTGGTTTTTCGGGGCCGTTTGATTCTGAATTTTGTGCTTCTAACTGTGCAACTTACAACAAAATAGGCTACAAATTATCAATCGAATTTAAATCCCTTGTTTAAGGGGGTGTAATAAGTTGGCGTCGCAGATTATACAGCAACCACTCCTGAGATTTCTTCGCTGTAAGTTTGGGATCATTGTCTTGTTGAAACTAAAATGTTTCGACAATCCCCAATTTCAACTTCAATAAATTCTAGGTTGCCAACACCTCCATGACCATGACATAACGCTTCCGCCGTCGTGGGCTATAAATTTTTGACATTCAATTCTGTATTTGGTTTACGCCACACAAAAGCCCATGTTGCTTGCAAATTTGCAATATTACAAATTAAATTAATAGCTGCCTTCTATTTGGCATACCGTAAGAATTGGTGTATAGGATCATCTTCGTATGATTTTCATGAATTATTTTCAATAAATTCTAAAATTATCAAGTTGAAAAGCCCTATTGGCAACACACGTTGGTCCGGCTAAATATTTTTATTTCGAAATCTTTCATATTGTTCCTCGCTTTTATATAAAAGCAAACTTATTACGAAACTTGACCGTTATATCTCAATTTACCTTTTTATGCATAAAAGAAAACTTGGAGAAAGCCTGTCGGATTGATGCTGCATAATTACAACGTTTACCTGAACGTAACAGGATCTAATAAACACCATCTGGCGTGAGTTGTTTGGAGTTCGCGCTAGACACTATTATTATAGTATTTTACATAATTTAATGTTGAGGAATAACAGGAAAGTTAGCAGTCATTTCATAACGAGGGAATCTTCTCAGATTGTGCTTGAGTAACAACGTATACAATACCAATATCCAACGCAACCGTGTTATTATGAATACTTACTCGCAGTACGTTACTAAATAGTAAATACCAACAGCTCTAGCGCAATCGATGGTGCTGCTAATGAGAATTCGTCAATAGCGTTAAAATTTGTCGGAACTAAAAGTAGTAACTTTGTTAACACACTTATGCGCATAGAAAGTTTAATACTAAGGTCAGTAACTTTGAATTTTAACAAGTAAAATGATAAAAACAGAGCCGTTTACAATAATATTTTTTACAAATTTTTTAGCTAACCGACCAATCGAAAGTGTTTGCATGCACTTCCCTACATTGATTTTGAACTTCCTCTGTCGATTTTTTTGAGTATTTTCTTACACCAATTGGCCACCAGTAGCCTTTTTTGTACTCGGCTCAAATTATGCGGAATCTATCGGAAACAGATCTTTTTCGCGCCTAAATGTTCATGCAAAATCGAATGTACTGCAGTCTTCAATATTCTTAAGGATACCTCTTTCTTACGATAAGTCGCATGCCAATCCTCTTCAATCATGTTGCGCGCAACATCGATGTCTTTTGGAACAACCGATTTTCATGAAATTCGTCGCCGAATGAAACGATCACGACGAAATTCTGCGAGCCAGTTACAGTTTGGAGTTGAATTCCGTGTTCAGAGCAAGGCACACGTGACATATCTAGTACAAAACAAAAACATTTAAGCGAGCATCATTTTTATCGACGTATTTGCTGTTAAAATCCTCTTCAATTAGTAACATTAAAACTATCCAATAGTTCTACAGAAAACATTGAAAATACTCGTGCAATTTGCTGGGATTGAACAATATATTTTTATTCAGATGCATGTTTATCAGTTTTGTACGATGGAGTGGTGTCAACGTTTCTATTTTTTTATCCAAAGATTACCGTTTTAAAAATAAACGTTGCATGTTAATACTCTAGATACGAACGTAAGCCCCTTGCATTGTGCTGATATTATTTTCAATTCTCATAACTTCGTGTTAAGTTAATTAATATATATTTTTATATTTACAGATGACGAATCCTGAAAGAGATGATCGGGAAGTGGCACCCGAAGCTGCGCTTGATCTAAGACACACCAGCTCTAGCAATCGTAGTTCACCCGTACCGTCCTCCATTCCGGTTTACCATAGCCAGAATTCTAATTCATCCACCGGTACTGACATCCTAGATCTAAGCATGCCCGATAAAAACTCGGCCACGGAGGTGTGCTACGTGTGCGGGGATGAATTCAAGCGCGGAAGTTTAGATTTCATCGCGGCTAAACAGCTGCCGGAAGCCCCAACGCAACCTTTTTACCCGAGTCTTATGCTTCATCCGCGTCCCAGCCGATCCCGCCCCATGGACTCGCTAGGCAGAATCCAAGCGTGCACCGAATGCCAACAACATCTGGTGAAGCAGTGGCACACGTTCCAAACCCAAGGTATCTCGCACTACGAACGCAATTACACTTTAAGGAAGCGCCAAGCACCCGCAATCGATACGACGACATTCATCTGTTATACGTGCGCCTTGGAGTACCCTTCGAGCAGCATCCGCTTGCTGTATTGCTGCCAGAACGCTGAGAAGGAACCGTACTTCCCATTCATACAGACATTGAAGGCACCGCCGCGGGCCAGCCCGATCAGTCCGCAGGGTATGGTGCAGGTGTGCTCGATCTGCTACAAGTCCATTCCGCAGAAGCACAAGGTGTTCAGCGGGGACGCTAGTGCTCTAGTGAATAACCATGTGTCTATAACCGATGTGCAATATCACAATAGTAATTCATCCAGGCCAAGCACTGTCAAATCGCCGGCGAACAGCGCGGGTTCCGATATCCGGTACAAGCCGTATGAGATCAGCAAATCATCGATCGTTACCAGCAAGAAGAAGCAAGCCGCCAACGAACTGAGGCAACTCGCAAAGGTAATTTTTGTTTTTTCGATTTTGCGCGAGTTGCAACCAGAGCTTGATAAAGTGCTTCGATGTAGTGCTTGACACATTTTTAGGTTTTCAAGCACTATGCTTCAATTACATTTAAAGGAAAGTATTTGGTACGTGATATTTGAAATACGGTAGAGCATCGATAACTTACTTTGCATAAAGTAATACATTAAAGTAGACATACAGCTTAGGTAAAGTCCAAAACTTTCTTTTAATTCAGAACTGAGAACCTTTTTTTTGCCGCTAAATCTCGCAAACATTTTAAAGACAGCAATTGGATAGCATCTCATTCTTCTTGTTGTTCTAACCACTTGGTAGCCGTCTCAAGGCAGTGATAAACTTCCTTAATGCCATGACACTGGCAATGATTTCATCGTCTATCAATTCTCGTCGATATCACATTCAAGCCAGTCTTGAATGTTTTTCTGGTCGCATTCTTCAAATTCTAAAGATTCCCTTTAATTAGCCTGCCAGTCGTGATACCAATTGACTTTGGGTGCAGTCATAGACTCGTCAGATGGAAGGAGTTTATTCCATGATTTTGCTAGTGTAGTGTCCTTGACTGTACCCACGCCTTTGCGATCATGTACGCAGCATCCTTCATGTCAGTTTTCTTATATTCTTCCCCGATCAGAACCATACCCAGTAATGCCTTTCTGTAACAAGGTTTGAAGGTTTCAATGACCCCCTGATCCATGGATTGGAGAACTGGAGTAACACTGGAAGGAAAAAAGCAACTTTAAACTTTCCATTTTCTCTTTCCAGTGAAAGGTTTGAGGGACAATTTGGGACGTAATCAGTCAATAACAAAACAATTCCAGGATTCTGAGCTGGAAACTTTTTGACTTCAGGGATACAATTCGAATCATGCCAGAAAATGCTTGTATTCATTCATAAATTTTTTTGGTTCTTCTAGGTGACCGACGAATTGCTTGCTTTAAAACCAGGTGCTGGCATTTCATTCTTAGAAATCATTTTGTTGGGATTTTTTTCCAGCTTCGTCTGCGTTGTAGACCTAGACTAATTTCGTGTTCATTTCAAGAGCTACTTCCAAATTGAAGGGCCGCTTATTGGTTGTTATTGGCTACGTGTATGCTTGAACCATATGTAAACTGCAGTGTTCTGATCTATCATTTTCATCTTTTTTTGTATAAGTACTCGCAAATTTTGTAATTTCTTCACTGTTCTTTTTGACTTCCGATATTGTTGCATTTCCAACTCGGTATTCCCGAATTGAGCTTAATCCACCATTCGTCTATTATCTGTATTCGGATAATCGATGATCTATTGTACTTCGTTTACTTTGAAAGTAATTCCAGTGCTTTTACTTGTAAAATAACTGAAGCCCTATATTTAGTATTTCACTTACTGTTGCTTGAACCGCTTTGCGAAGCACTAGAAGTACTTTAGGGGCTTCAAATACTTTACCACGACCACTTTGTACTTGATATTTCTCATATCAATACTTGGTGCTTTACGTTCTCGAATATTATGTTTGGTAATTTAGCACTTTTGTAAATGGAAATATTTACGTGTTATCTCTAAAGCACTCTGGCTCAGTGATCAGTGCACTTTACTAAAGTGTTTTATCCAGCTCTGTTTGCAACCAGTTGTTTTAAGGTGTGCATCCATAAGCACCCAAAATGTTTACGAGGATATTTCTAAGTGTTCCGACTGAAATTGGTAACCTAAAAACATTGCAAAAAAAATAAATAAAAAAAAAGTAAGAACGCACACGTGCGATTATACAAAGCACACAGATAACATAGTAGTAAGGTACTTTGAGCAAGTCGAAGGAACATTTGAGCTGCTCGTTGCAGCACGCACTAATCTGTTAATGGGTGAGTTCTGGAAAAAATTCGCGGATTCGAGATCTTGAGCATCGAAATATAATTCTCATTTTCACCATTTGTTTTGAGCAGTTCATCTACATCACGTGTTGATCCGTTGACTGCATAAGAGGACTGCATTTGTCGAAACATTCGAAACTGCAGTTAATGCTGACGGTATATACGAAAAGACATAATAAACTTCATATTTGTGCAGTCTTCTAAATTGTTCTGGTATATAACTTTTCCTCGAAAATTAAATCATCGGTCTAGAACAATAACAACAACAAAAAAACATTTAAGCGAAGTTTGGACGGCATTTAGGTCCATATCCCTGCAACAATCGAATCTGTAGAAGCAATAAATCACAAGACATTAAAACAACCACTTTACGATAAGAAGCAGGTTTTTTCTTTATTGGTCAAAATGTCACACCGTATATCTGTTTACATGTAATAGGATAACAGAGGTTTTTTATTTGTCAGAAAATAATGTTATCAATACCGTTCGGATTATCGGAATTTGGTCGGATTAATTAAATAAAAATGTTAACTCAAACTTATCCGCATTATTGAATATTCGGATTGACGCAGGTTCTTATGATAATGATAATAATAATTATATTTGGTTCCAAAATCCGACGAAGAACTTCTTAATTTGCTCCTTCTTAAGTCTTAATGTTGGCTGGTAGCTTATTGTACAGCTTTATACCTATTAGTAAAGGATTGCGCTTATTTAGTGCCAAGTTGTGCGGAATGAAATAAGAGTGTTAGTCATTATTTTTTTTTTTGACTGAACTATACACAAACAAGCAAAATTAATAACGTAAGCGCTTTGAGCCAATTTCTGCAGGACACGGTTACGGCCCAACTATATTACGCAGTGCCAAGGACAGAAAAATAATAAAATGACAATATTTCTTGGTATCAACTAACGCACTTCTTGCAAAGATTTTTCGTGTGTTCATACCAAATGAAATTCATGTCCGCATGAAAGCCCAGAAATTTAGTCCATACTACTTGTCGTACCGACGTATTATCAATCTTAAGCTACATTGAAGACCAAACAGGCCACAGTTGTGAATTAATGTCAATAAAAATAGTCCTTTTTATGTTTAACAACAAACGATTATTATCAAATCAAAGTGAGTCTTGTCCAGTTCCGTTGCGCGCGGCCACTCTCACCGTATTGATAACGTCGACTTCGCAGCGTTAGATGTTAACATCCGCATACATCGTAATTGTACCATTCGATAAAGTATCAGGCAAGTCATTAGTGAAAATAAACAATAGAAGAGCTAACACGGAGCCCTGAGGAACTTCAACCTTACAAAGGACTCTTTAGAACGATCGCCATTTATTTCGGTAAACTGTCTGTACTGCTCCAACTTCCCCAATAACAATCGACCAGATGAAGAACCTTGCTCAGATCCATTAATCTTCAGTGCGTCTTTTAAATGATACTTTTTACGCAAGCCACCATACATAGCCAATAGGTTTTGTTGTTCCGCGAAATGTTTCGCAAATCTTGTCTCTGGATGTATGTACACTGCCGTTCAGAGAAGTTCGGTCGGTTAGTAAAAAACATGAAAAGGTTACAGAAACAAACGAAACTAAAAACAAA
>LR737402.1:252006-274026 GCA_902655005.2 Marronus borbonicus
ATGTATTAATAATTGTATACAGTGTGATATAATAGATTTTTATTGTATGAACGAACTTTACTGAACGGCAGTGTATGTACATTAAGTACGTGTATACTTTTGGTGCTATTAAAAGATCGCATATCAAACGATTGAACACATGACTATATTTATACAATATTAAACATTTCGCTGCCAAAAATAATCCCGCTTTATCAAGAATAGGATGTCTGTCTCTGTGTACTTTATGCTTGTACGTGATTTTAATTTTTTTCTTGCGTGTAACCAGATGTCATTGTGATTATGAAATAACGTTTCGTGCAATTTTCTTTCCCTGCACAGATTTGTTTGTTCTTCACGTGTTGCTAGTAGTATATGCAACAGATCTATACCCGTGTAATCTTGAAAATTTTCTCATGCTTGATGCTAGTAAAAAAAAAAATTTTTTGTTTTTTTTCCAAACACATTTCACAATAGAAGAAAACTGTAATTAGTAATATGAAAGCCTAAGAAATAGTTAGTTAGCTTCAAAGAGAAGCAATAAAAACATTAACGTGTAATTACCGCTATATTTAACGATAGCAAACGGATAATCGGTAGCTTAGCAACAGTTCTAATTATAGTTAATCTTCATTTATATTAACTTGTCATATACATAAATAGTAGTACAAACGTAGCAAAACACGTATGCTCAATTTAAAAAAAAATGCCGCACTCTAGTACTCATGATCTATACTATTCGATAACCTCAAATATCCGGTTTGTTCAGTACGTTGTTTCATTAAAAAGGTTAATTTTGTGATTTTGACTCCGGTCATGTGTATCATTTTTTGAAAGAAAATTACGTTACGTAAGCGACAATAAACTTGAAACATGTAGATAGGCCTTATCAATAACAACATTTGCAAGAATTTCGTTACAATTAGAATAAACAAACAAAACTGAGAAAAAAACGGTCCAAAATGACCACCATGCATGGAGGTCATTCGATTGTGCCACGTCTATCCATCCAACGATTTCCATATCCTTGGTTAAACCAATTATCAACATTTGCAGGAAAATGTGGCGGAGCATCATACTGCTGGAAGAAAAACTGATGTTCGTCGAACATTTTTTTTTTATCTTTTCTTATGTTATCAATCTTCTTAGTTATAAAAGGATTAATGATATTTTCCAACATATTCAAGTAGAATTCATTAATGAATTAATGAACCAATTATTGAATCACTTATTATGTCCAAACATTAATTTTGGTGTGTCTTTCACTTATATTGTGAGAGTTTTCATAGCTCCAATATCATACATTGCGTTTGTTCTCATGTCCATTTAAGTAAAAAGTGCACTCATCCAGGGATGATTCATAAGATGGTAAAGATTGAGATCAATTGGAATCTTGTAAGGTTGATTATATCCTATTTGCGAGAACGGTCCTTCTATGTGAGGTCCGGGAGGCTTGTCAATAAAGTAGCCATCTATGCCAGAGTTCTCCATAGGTCGGGAATTGTTTATTATTTTCTTTAGTGATATACCAAGGCACTCATGGAATATTTCAATGATGTATCTGAGGTTAAAATTCGACAGTGGGCTCCTCACATCAAAGAGAGGTTTGGTCGTACGATAACTTTCACGTTGGCGCTATTACATCGCGAATGTAAATTAAACTAACCATTTACAGGCCCGTTGTATCTTACGAGTGTATAACATGGATATCAGCGGCCAAAAGTCATTTTAAAAAGCTGTTAACGTTCGAGAACAAGACGTTTACGGAAGCAACTACTGCACAATTCCAACTTTTTTACTGAACATCTACCAAGGTTAAATAACGAGCAAGAGTGTCTAATTGTTGTGCCACAAGACAGGCCGCTACCTCGATGTGGAATAGTCCGAACAGCCGATCTGGTTAAGCTCGCGTAGAAGGAGAGGGAGTCCATACCGCAGTGAAGACTGTCGACATCGACTGAACGTTATGGTCTCGTCAACAACACGCAAGGATATTATTGTAAAACGGATATTTTACTCTTTCCCAGTAAAATAAATCCTTAAGTTAGGGGACCATAGCGGCTAACTAATTGGTCCACCTTTTCCGACACACCATCTACCAGGAAAGTTTTCGTTTAAAATTTGCTTAACATCCTATAGTGAGGCGGTGCATCGTCACGTTGGTACAATATTGGGTGTAAATTTAAAACATTTATAGCTGGGACAATTGTGCTCCATAGTAATTGCAAATATTTATTTGCATTTAGGGTTCCATCGAAGAAGAAATGGGTCTTAATATCTGTCTAAACGTTTACTTTTTCAGGATATTGGTTTCCAGTGTACGTTGTATAAATGTAAGTTATTGTAGCTATTTATTCTTCCAAATAAATTTTTGCAAAAACAGATCTTTTCTTCGTTATCACGTGCTCTTAGCTGATGATGCTTTTCGACCTTAAATTCTTGCGCGTCTTTAAAATGTTTAAAACGGTCCTTTGAATTGTGCCTATTTCCGAAGCAGTGTTCCTAGACGTTGCCAGAATTTATCAATTTACATATGCTATCGTCGAATAGTCATCTAACCTATTCCTAGTCGAAATAGGCCTATTTGGATATTCGGCACTGAACAAGGTAGCAACTTGACGTGTTAAACTGAATCGTTTCTTCTGTTGCGTATATGTAATTTCAAATATTAATAAGCTTTTCATTTTTAAACTGACAAAAGTAACAATTTATTTTTAGACAATTACCCAAACAGTTTCTAAGATTCAATAGTAGCTTTTTTGACTTTAGACACCATTTTTTCCATATGCACATCCCACTTCAAAGCATCATCAACACCTGACAATGAACTTAAGGTTTTTGATCGTAATTTAACATTGTTACATTACATTACTCAAAAATGCTTTGACTTCACGTTGCTTTGATACAAGCGAATATTAAAAATTTCGTTTCTATCAAAGCAACGTAAAGTCGAAGTATTTTTGAGTACAGATATGATTGAACCTGTTTACGAAATTGGAACCAAGATATAATATGTATATATGCTATAGACCTTGTTTTTATCTGCTATCATAATCTTCAATTTTAATTGTCTATAAAATCTTATAGAAACAATTGAAAATCAAATTTTGCCGGTATTAACGAGAATAAGCGAAACAAATAATTTAAAAGGTCACTTAATAGTATCTTATCGGAGATTTATTCGTTGTTTTTGTGTGTATACGTGCGTTTGTGTCTCCCTTTTTTTGAATAACATAAAATAGTCAATAAATTCTTTACTCTAGTGGTTATAAAGAGTACTATATGCTATACTGTTAAAGCTACAAGTGTTTAACATTGGTTTACAAGTGCCTTTTTAACACAACATAGTAAGAATAATTCACAAAATGTTATTATCGTTGGTATCAACACCCCCGGTAACCCATCGCACAGTGGGGCAAATTCGCAAAAACCTGGCCAAAACTCCAGGTTTTAGTTGCGGTCGAAAAAATTTGGAAGAAACTGGGAAATGTTCTAAAAATGATGTACTACAATAATAAAAATTTGAAATAGAGCAAGTAAACAATGCTAACAATGGGGTACTACGGCAAGCAACATTAACAGATACATTATGACTGATTCTAACCACTGTGGTCAAGATGAAATGGCTGGTAAATTATAAGTAGGTATAATAATGTAGAAATGTCTTTCGGGTGATGTCGCGTGGTTAATATTTTATTCTGAAGCTGACAGCATGGTCAGCGAAACGTCAAGTAAAATATTAACCACGCGACATCGCCCGAAAGACATTTCTACAATGGATTGCGGTCGTGAAAGCCTACACTCAGGTATAACAATGAACTTAAATTCATAAAAAAATGTAGCTATTTATAAGGGTTACTCTTCCATAGATATCGATCGCATTCTTAAGAATGTCCAACACAAACATGAAAGAAATTCCACGATTTTAATCCCGGCAAAAAGTCGCGATAAGAAACTTCCCTCCCACAGCAAATCGAAAGGTGTTGGTAAAGTTTCTAGAAGGCAAGACATGAACGTATGTTTCAGTTCGTGAAATACACTCAGAAGCTTCCTTGGCAATCCGAAAGATAAATCGGACATGAAGGAAAGGTCAGGAATTTATAAAATGTTGAAAGGAAACTATTTACATACAAAGGAGCACAAATGTGATTGATTACTGAGAAGGAACCGTTGACTTACCCAGGTCCTTTTGATTTATTACGTTTCAAGAGATCCTTTCGTCTATATTTCCGTATTTTTTGCATGTCTTAGTTTTGTGGTGTATAAGCGGCAAAAGTAGATGCTTGTAAATAAATATTTCTTTTTCGAAAATAGGGATGGAACAGATATGTTAGAATTAGATTAGGTTGATAATGGGTATCAAAACGGCTGCTCCGAGCTGGTTAATTAAGCTTGTGTGGTTTGGAGTTTGCTGCTACTTGAATGTTATTTGCTGGTAGGGAAACTTTATATTTTTGCTAGATTATATGTTAAATAATTTAAATATCCTCTCCAAACGTTAATTAAAAATGTGCAAAGGAATCGGCAAAATAATAAATGCGTTTTATATAAATGTACAAATGAACTTCCAAAATAGCGCGCCTGATTGCAATTGCATAAATTACATGAAAATCGAACTTGAAATAGAGATTAGCAAATCGAATAAACTAAACCAAAAGTAAATAAATGAATTCACAATTCCGTAGAAGGATGACGTACGCGTATAATAAACGCAAAATTTTAATCATATTGCCAAATATCTTAAATATGTAACAAAAGCAAATATTTACCTAGGCACATTCTTCATCTGATTTGGTATTAATTCAAATTATATAATTGATGCTTCTTCGCTTCTTACGCGGAATCAGCATCGCCGTCATCCAACGAAGGTTCGTCCGAGTCGTATATGCACGTTGTCGCCATAGCTGTTGCAGGCAATAATATCTCCAAAACAGGAATGACTCTCATTTTGGTAACTTCCGAAAATAACTGAATCGGAGTTTAATAGAAGTCCCTTGAACATTTTCTTTTTTAACGCTTCTTGGGCTTCCTTTGATGGCTGTCCAATTGGCAATAACACCGAAGCTACTACGTCAAGGACATGTATAAACATTTTATTCTTCAATTCTCTTTTTATATTGAGATTTGAGATCTTGGGCAAAGAAAACAATTCCTTTATTTAATGGTAAAGATACCAACCGAGTATTAATGAAATAAAGAGTAGTTCTGCGACGATTTTATCTGATTCTGGGGCAGACGTTACCTCCATCAAAAGATATATGGGAGTTGGGAATTTACTTCGATTCCAGAAACGAACGTTGAAGATTGTATTGAGAATGAAATAAATGTTTCAGAGCGACGTAAGTGCAGTTTTGCGGTCGAAGGTGTTGTTTTCAGACCGTGGCGAAGTAATGATTAGTTTGCGTTAGCGGTTAAACTAGAAAGCTTCTAGCTTATTTTATTCAACCATTAAATTCTACGAATATGCGATAACACTACTGGTGCCCTTTCAAATCAAAATTTTAACATAACATTTCTCAATATCACTTTTGTATTGATTTCGCTTCATCATCAATCATTGCCAAACGCAAAGTAATCACCGCGGGGTTAAATACGAACCTAAAACGGCTTTTAATTCCCGTCCAGAAATTTTCATTTTCAACGCCCGTCCCACAACGGGGAGTTGTTCCCGAAGTGGTTTAAGCGTTGCGGTTATTTTATCCGCACGATTGTGCGGAATATACAAAATGGGGATTATCGATGATCCCGCCAAGCGTTTAAGAGGGAATTATGGGAATTATTGGAGATATTTCGATGCGTCAGAAGGCGTTACATTGAAATTGTGGTATATTGATTAAATGTAAAAATGTTCAGACATTTATTTTAGAAGAAGTGCTATATTAGGGTTAAAACATGACTCCTATTAATGTATTAATCTACAGACAATTATTCTTAAGCAATGCGTCACCTGGTGTAAATGTGTAAAATTATAAAGATTTGTTGTGTTTGTTAACGGTCTGAAAAGTGAGGTAGCTAACACAGAGGAAGGCTGTTTTTTCTAGTTTTTTTACTTTTACTTTTCGACACAATTGCCTTTGAGCTCGATGCATATTGCAACGATACTCAAGTCGTTTAATCCCATCATTATAATACGGCGAATCAAATGCATTAAAATAATCACCTCTTCATTTGATGAAAATCTTTTAACACCAAGCCAATTTTTTATTTTCGGAAACAAGAAGTAGTCTGACGGAACTAAATCTAGGCTGTGAGGTGTACGTCGAAGAATTTCGAATCCTATTTCCACCAATTTTGTTAAATATGACCTTTTTTCTTTGATATGTCAATAGTTTCGGTGATCGCGCGTACCTTCAATAGACTATTATTTAAAACGAGACTTTGGTGATCATTTCGTGGGTGGTAGGTACTAATGTCCTGGTCTTAAATCGTCTTCGATGCTGCAGCGACCACCTTTGAAATTATTCCCCAAAGTAAACTGTCTTAAAGGATGGTGCGGATTCGCCGTGAACACGAGCTAACTCCTCCTCAAAAGAGATCAATCTTTCGATTTTTTCCCGACAATGTGAAAGCTTCTTCTTCTGAAAATTCTTTTTAGCCATATTCACAAAACAACCGAACTTATAATAAAGATAGCGAGGACTGTGGCGTAGTATGGCAAACAACACAAAAGTATCGGCAACCTGAGAATGTGAATCATTCGTATCCTCGAAACGGCCGTCCCGGATTAATTAAACCTGTGTGGTGCGAAGGTTACCGATACTTTTGTGTTGTTAACCGAACAATTCAAACGACACAACGTATTTGGCTTAAACTTATAGAAGATTATAAATTTCATAAATAACACGCATGTGTCCATTGCGCTGCCGTCTCTGTATTACTTACCTTACTTTTCAGACCGCCCTCGCACATATGTCCACAACTATTTAACTATACAGGGTAACATTTTCACATCCTGGTATCTTCATGTATTGCTTCATCCGAGTTATTGGGATAATCCGCTTCAACGTCGGCATCAGTGCTCTCGTTTTTTCTGTGATTTCTTTATTGTTGAAAACTGAATATCTTCCAGGCGGTAGCTACTTGTAAATAACATCTTTCACATTAATTCTCTTTAAAGACTCAGCAACCGTTTTAGCTTCATCTCTATTTTCAATGATATAATCCAAAAGCTGGCACCTGTATTTTTTTGTTAACAACTCCAACACACCTTAATCCATGGGCTCAATAATAGACGCTATGTTTGGAGGAAACAATTTTACTCTAATTATCAGCATTTCGTAGGTCTTCACTTCCTTACAGGCTAACGATGCATTATCTATAAACAACAAAGCTTTCCTTGGTTCATTCATCTTCTGGAAAGTTTTCCACGTTTGGAACGAATTCCTGAAAAAAAAAAATAATTTGGCATTTGACATAGTATAGTGGCATTCGTTACAAAATTTTTGAATGCTTTGAGTTTAGCAGACTTCTCGATGGTAATTCGTTCTGTACTCCTTTTAAAACCTGGCGCTGATGAATTTCATCTTGAAATACATTGATACAAGATTGATCGGCGAAAAGCTTTTAGCCTTTTTTTTATATAAGGCTTAGTTTTCCTGATCTTTCTCATTTCTTTCATGATTAACGTTGCCTAGATCCAGAATAAATAACATAAGCTAGTATTTATCTATTCATTAATAAATCATATAAGATTTTCAATCTGTTTTGACAACAGCGCGTAATATATGACGACATTTACGATCAATGACGTGCATCGACATTTATCCTGCCTGGATTATATAACAAAATTTGCATATCGTATATTAGAAAAATAGGAATTCGACACACAAAGGTCAACCAAAACCCAATTTGGATAGATGAATTAAACATTTTAGGATCTTTGTTACTTCTCTTAATCCGCCTGCAACCAATTAACTACCGTCTTATCTGTTTTTTCATTATTACAATGTAGTGATTTACGGGTTTTGCGTGTCTTAGACAAAGCTCTCAACTTATCCGATGCTGTGCATAATGATTGCTAAAGATTAGAATCAAAGTTAACGAATTATGTCTGAGCTCGTTTGATACCGTGCGCTTATCAGATGGAAACAATAGAATATTACGGCTCAAGTGGATGATAAAGAAGCTAAGTTGAATATGCGTATTGTATGCATGTATTAAGCTGTAATAATATTCTGGAGCCGATAGGAAAATTTCAGCGAAATCGTGGTTTATTTTTCTTATCTGTTTGTGTATTTGTTTACTGGATGCGGTGTGCGAAAGATTTTTTTAAACAAGACGTGAAGTAGTTTAAGTAGATTAATTAAATTGCAGAATTTACTTGGCCTAATTTATAATTTTCCAAGCTACGAGTAGCAAAGTTACTTACAAGAAGCTTTGTTGCTATTTCTAGGCACTTTTCGTTGGGAAGTAGTTTGTTGTTTTGGTATTAGAGTTGCCAAAAATCATCGAATAAATCATATTTTTCTTTGATTTTTCTTTTTGTGTTTTGCACTGTTTTAATTGCTTTCAAGGCAATGTAAATATTTTATTTTGTAAACGAAAACGAAACTTGTAATAAAATCCGAAAGAAAGCATTCGAATTCTGCTTGTACGTAGTTTATGACGCACAGTGGGCGATTTCTACAATCTAGCTGAACAAAAATACCATAATTTTATTCTCGCTACAAAGTGATGTGAATTTGGGTGACCGGTAATGGTGGTTTATGTATTTAATGATAAAGCGAAATCGTTGTTGTAAATACATAAATAAATAAATAAAATGTATAAATTATCACAATAACCACTTTGATAAGGGATTGAAATAAATGAAAGTATTCATATAACAACATTTTGCCAATGATGCCAAAGTTATCGCGAATTCTTCCGCATATACCTTCATTTTATTTGACAGAATTTGTCACTATATTAAGACAACGGCAACGTCACGTGAGCCGTACACTGATATCATCAACCCGCCATTCCATTTGAATTTCTCGATGCTTTTTCTACTCTTACGTTGCGGCATATAGTGGTCAATTTTGAACTGAAATGCTCTTTTTATCTTTGATTAAAATCAACGATTTTTTTTAAATATAAAAATCATTTGATTTAAATCGGACCAACCTCGCTTCCCATTGCCAAGCATCTTGTTCACAAGTGATATAGCACCATGTTTCGCAATTGCAAACGTTTTGGGTTCGCTAGATAACTCCATCGTAGAGCATTACAAATGCCTGATTCACCTTCATTACATTTTTTTATTCGATAGGCTTTGGTAACGTGGCAATAAATTAAGAAATTCCTTAGCAGAAATAAATACGATAATGTATGTGTAACCTTCGTTTGTGTTCGCGAGCGTTTGTATAATACATACTTAGGAAAGCGTCTCGTTAAACCATAAGATTCGAACAAGCTGCAAAGCGGATAAAACCGGATTTTGGATAAGTTACTCGAATGATATCTGTAAATAATAAAATAATAAATGGAAATAGCGAAAATGTATACATAGAGATAAAGGTGAGAGCCTCAATGATACGATTACCGTGCCAGATCCATATAAATATACTAATGCGTACGTATACCGTGCTCGGGAAAGAAGCTGAACGTTACTAACCGACACCTAACGTCCAAAAACTGGATCAGTGCTCGTTACATGTGAATCCCTGTGCGCATTTGTTCGATGGCTTTAAATGGATGAGACCGCGTAAGTACATTTTTACATCGAATCATGCAAGTATTTCTGTGCAGACGTGTGTATTATATGTGTATATAACGTCATCGATTTGTACTTTGTCTCAAGTCCTCGCAGAAAATTTATTGATTCTTGGGGACGTTAGATTTGCGGCCAAATTATGGTTTGGTTCGAAAGGTTATCTGCAATAGAAGTTGTTCTATGGCACTTTATCTAATATACTTCAATGACGTTCGTTTTTTTTTATATATAATGGTCGTATTATTATTATTGGAAATTTTGAGCTGGAAAGTTACTTTTTACCGATTTGTTCACGGATCATCAGAAAAGTGCCAGCTACGTTGTAATGTTGCGTTATATTAAACGATCTGTGAAGATAACCAATACAGGAATCTTCTAATGATGATAAACTTTGTCCTCATCAATAGCTGATATTGAATAACTCGTGCAAAAGAGGTCCTCTAAAGGTATTTAATTCTGATCGCTTTGACCATTTAGTTAATACAAATATAATCATGTTAGCATAGCACATCTACAATTCTTCCTCTTTTATTTTTTTTTTTCGATTGTAACGCTTATACCTAGTTGTCAAAGGTTGATGCCGAATATTTGCGCTCGGCATTCGTCGGCCGTCGGTGTGATAAACCCAAAGTCAACAGCACGAGGCTGCCCTTTTGTCTGGACTATCGAATCGGTTTTTCTGTCCAGACTCAAGTTCGAAGTGGACAAGTTGGATATTATTCCTGTGAGTTTCAGACTGGGATTGTCTACCGATCCTTGAGGCGCGAAGTCACGATAGCGGTGTTTTTCGATATTGCTAAAGCTCCTGACACGATTTGGCATGGGGGCCTTACTTGGGCACTATGGCCATATCTCGCGGCCGTACTTTCTCGGTGAGAAAGTGCTGGCCCCAATCCTATTTAGTATATACATTTCGGATATTCCAACTTTCCAAGGGGTCAGCATGGCAACATATGCGAACAACGTTGTGGTGGTTTCAACTTTCCAGAACGAGAAGTACAGCACATCCAGCGGGGGATTGACTGAATGGTTGGATGGATGGTGAGGGAAGTGGAAGCTAAGGATAAACCCGACTAAGACGTATGAGATCCGGTTCGCGAGCAGCGTTCGGCCGCCCCTCGTCTAATCACACCATAAACCTGAGCCTGATCCTCGATAAGAAACTCCTGTGGCAGGAGTATATCTTACAGATCAAAATTAAAATCTTCAAGATAGTTGGAGTAGGAGCAACAAACTAGACACTCGGCATAAAAGAAGACGTTACGATATATGTAAGTGTCAGAACTGTAAGGCAAGATTTAGACCTAGCGAGTGCGAAAGAGCTAATCAAATCGACTGTTCGCGGCACATAGACGAGAGCGCAGGGATGTCCGAACTCCAATCTGGATTTTACGCGGAACGTAGATGGGGATCAGTCGCGAAGAGTGACGATCAGGGGAATAGAAGATGTGGTTAACACAACCTCGAACGATAAGAGCTCACGAACTGGATCTGGATTGATATTGATGAAAGTTGACATGAATTGAAGAGAGACATTCGAAAATATAGCAATATACAAAATGTCCCGTTTAAAAAAAGAACTTACATTGTACGTCGCGGAAACTCTACTTTCTGTATATTTGAATATAATTTTATGTTATACCGCACTTGTTTTTGAATATTTTTTTTTATCTGAAAACTCGCTCCAAATTGCCCATGAAAGAAATTATCTTTTGTACGTGGTGACTTAAGAAAGAAACTCATGTTCGTGTAATAAAACCACACAATTAACACGATATATGCGAAATACCACTTAGAAATGTACGCGCTTTCAAAGCAAACAAATCGGCCTTTTTTTAGTATTGGGCCAGTCAGTTATTACCGGAAAAATATGACACGTCCTCGTTTATTATTCGTGTTCGAGTGTTTACAAATTGCGCGCTAAGCTCCAAAATCAAAACTTGTGACCGTTTATTTACCCACATTTTAGCGATACCATTATACATGCGTAATTATATTAACCATCAATTGCCGAAAATACATGAAATTCCTTCGATTTTGGAAAGAGAAGTTCGTAGAAAGCCTAGAGATTATTGAGGATTTTACAATCTCCACCAATACTTACTCGGGGCACTTTACTTTTCGTTGTAATTTGCTGTAGATTTCCCTTTTTGCTAACTAGTCGCTCTTATTATTTGGTAGCTTGTTATAAAGTATTGTTTAATGCTAAATATAATCCAACAATGTGATCGAATGAAACTTGACGGACCCATAACATTCACGGGAAAAAGTAGGCGATTTTGATACTCACGTTGATAATTAATCAAAATTAATGGGTGAAGATTGACGTGCTTTCAAGGCCTGCACTTCGTCACTTTCCAAATCCTACATAAGATGACTTACCTAATCTTATATAGAACATTTCACAATAGAATACTCTAACGCCGGTAAAAAAACAACAGAAGGAAAAACAACGCTCGTATATACAATAATAAGACGGTTTAAATTAATAAATGTTGTTAACCGAAAATTATCAATTCAGTAAACTCATCTAATCCATTATTGAAACCGGTAATAACCGCTTCTGCTCAATTCTCGCCTAATTACAATTACAGCTCTCCTTTATCTAATCTTTCTATAAATAAAATGTAAATCAGATCATTAAAACGAGTATTACCTGGTAAGTAAGTTCCAATGAGTGCCCGAGAGCAGATTATATCTGGCCCGTTTTGCAAGTTAACTAGAATGAGTCCGACGTATTGATAAGATAAGCGGTAAAAAATTACACGTTCATACGATGTAATTGTTATCGAATAAGGATGGATATCAATGAGGGTTTTTTAGGAAAGTTGTACTGAATGAGGAGATTTATTTGTTTACCGAACATTTTGAATCATACGTTTCGTTGACGTGATATGATAAATATTGTAATGTTATATATTCGACTTTCCTTGCAGTTAAATCGCATAGAATTTGTAAAGCGTATATTTCGATGTTACATTTACTAATGGGGACAGTTTGGAAAATTCAGTTTGAGCGTAGATTTCGCAGGGTAGTCCTATAGGGTGTCAATACACTGCAGGGGCGCCTCCCTCATATATCGTTTAAAAATTCAATTCATAAGCAAAAATATTCAAATTGCAGTTTCCTGAAGCTTCGATTTCATTCCGTGGTTAACGCTATAAAATCATGGCCCTTGTTGCTATGGCAGCGGTGCGACTCCTGATCGAACAACTAATCGCAATGTAGCCGGTATATGTACACTGCCGTTCAGAGAAGTTCGGTCGGTTAGTAAAAAACATGAAAAGGTTACAGAAACAAACGAAACTAAAAACAAAATGCAATTTTATTGTATGTACAGGTAAAAAAGACAAAAATAAATAAATAAAAAGTTATTCCGGCCTAATATAACATACTGAACATTATTTTTTTTTTCATCGAAAAAACCCCCTTTGCTGTTAATCACCGCTCGAACTATTCTAGGCATTCTTTCGATAAGTTTTGTTAAAACGGATTGTGGAATATTAATCCATTCGTGTTACAGAATATTCCGTAAATGTTCTTGTGAAGTTGGGCATATTTTTCGGATCCTCCCGTCCAGTTCATCCCACAACAACTTTATAGGGTTCAAATCTGGGCTTTGTGGGGGCCATGTCATTACTTTCAGTGTGTGCTGTTCTTCTTGCTCCTTTAGATAGTTCTTACACACTAACGCGGTGTGTTTTGAGTCGTTGTCATGCATGAATGTAAAGTTACGGCCTATTATACGCAAGCCTGGCACTGCATGATTCTGGAGTATTGCAAAATAATTTTCCTTCCTCATTACACGCTGCACTCTGCATAAATCTCCCGCCCCGGCAAAGGAGAAACATCCCCACACTAACACAGAACTACGCCCTTGCTTCACTGTAGGCACAATGCAGTTCGGGATCACTTTTCGGTTTTAGATCTTCGGACAGAAACTCGTCGATTTTGCCCAAAAACCTCAACCTTTGACTCGTCACTCCAAAGCACGTGTTTCCAATCATCTAACGACCAATCTAGATGAGAACGGACCCACTGTAGCCGTTTTGCTCTGTTGCCCCGACGTAATAAGGATGGAGGCGGCAGTACTATATAATGGAAGGATTACCTATGGTAAATAATACTGTTGAAGTAACCAGAGAGGATAAAGCTGGTGTAGAAACGCCAATAAGAAGAGACTCGTCGAGTCTTCCAAATATTGCACCAAATCTTCCTAATTTCTATTTCATCGTAATTAACTTGTAGCAATAATACCACTTGAAAACCAAAGAATGATTACTACTTTGAAATTACTAGTTTACTAGTCGTAGATAATTGAAAATATGTGAGTTGAATAGTACATGTAAGCTTCAGTATATTACCAAGTTTTCAGGATATTAGGCGTGGGAACCCGCTTTTCATTTTCCTAAAAGGAGTACGGTTAACCAAAAACCGTTTTGCCGGTTACCCGATTAACCAGTTTCATTACCAGCACTAATTCGAAAATAAGTATTCACGCAATTCTTTTTCAACGTTGCCAAACTAATTGTTGTAGTTATGTTAGAATTATAAAAATAGGTAGAGATTGAAGAGGTACATGCAGTGTTTGCTTAACAGATTACCATTTATTTGGATTCATTGATATACCATTAGTAGGTTGCGTATAATTAAGGTTATAATAATATCTTACCTGCAATATTTACATTGGACATTGCATGTGATTTAAAGACGAATTCATACATATGAATCTCCTCGATCCAAAAAGGTCCTGATGTTCTTATAAAAATCGTACATGTAACGGGTCGAGCGTTAAGCATCCAAGTCGAAAATTTGATTAATTTTTAAATACGATTCTAACTGGATTTCTTTGAGTTTATGCCGGGTTTAATCGCGCAATGTTGGACTAACTTCAAACTGGCTTTAAATTATCCCAGGTAAATTGGTTCTTCTGCTTTACTCCAAGAAAATTCTTGTTTTACTTTTGGAATATTCTAGATCTGAATCCATTGTTAGATTATCACATTTGGTTTTTTAAACTTTCATTACAGATTTTCCTAAATTTTGCAGTATTTTGAACAAAATAAATATTGATAATGGGTCCGTCAAAAACTCAAACTTGTAGGCCAGAAAAATAGTTTGTCATCTGGGCTGCGCCTTAAGATGACAGCAAATCAAAATTATTCAGACGGTATATCTTGGGCACTTTCAGGCATTCAGATTCATCTTTCGAATCACATTATCCATGGGCTGAATAGGAGGGGTACAATTTGATGGTAAAAATATTGCTTGAATGTTTTTGCCTTCAGTACACATCGAGATGTCCATTAAAAACATAAAAATACATTTAAGTGGCTTCCTTGTAAGGTGAGATCATCATTTGACCAGATCACAAAGACAAATTTGATGTCAATGAGAAACTTAAATTAATGTTAATTTAATTTCAGATTGCTACAAAGAAAATGTCAAAATTTATTTGTGGATGATGTCGACTTGTACAATACAATAATGTTTAGTTTAATTATCAAATCTTACAATTCCGTAAAGTTTAAAAGGATAGCCTATATATAAATATTTTCTTTTGTAAATACGCAGTTGTTCATTTTGCTCCCTGTAAATAATATAATATAAATAAAGTATACCTGCGCTTGCTTTTGCATCTAGATTTCTTTACTGTGTATTGTTTTGTGCCAGATTATTTTCTATGGAAGTATACTCGAAATAAGTACGTATGCATATACGGATAGAAACCAGATATCTTCGGAGCCTAACCCAATGCATAAAGCGTACAGAGAGTAGAGTAGGCAAATTCGGGTGCACACCATCGGCGCAGCTAACGAACGGACTCTTGCATGCGAAACACTAGTCAGTATCTAGCTCGCTGCCGCCTGGAGCGTACGTAATAATAGCGGCGAAGTATTCTGTGTTCTGCTTTTAATAATGTCGAAGGTGTCGCAACCATGCTTTCCGTAGGCCGGTCTCTTAAGGAATAGTGTGGTAACCTTTTACATATTATATGTAAAATCTATGCTCTACATCTGGTGGCGCAGACAATTCGTAGATGTTATCCACATGTGGATGCCAAAGCAGCGCTTCTGTAATTCCCAAAACATATTCGCGAATTTCACAGACTGTGTTCTCACACCCCTGAACCACTATAACCGATCCTTACGCGTTGGGGAACATGGTAACAAGCGGTTAAATGCCGTTATCATATATATTTTGAGAATATAAAGAAGGTGGTTCTATTATTCAATCCGAAAGAATGTGCAGCTATCGAAACAAGTCAGAAAAAAGTTGAAGATAGTCAGGTTAAGAGTGATTTACAAACTATTCACAGCAATTACATCGGAGTAGTGCAAGCAATAGAAAAGTTACAAAATTCTTCAATTGTGAAAGATGTGCACGCACAGCTTTGTTCAGTAGAAGACGCAAAAAATAACTGTGCTCTAATTAAGTTAGACAAATTTGCGGAGGTTCGTCTACAGATGCGTTAAGTTGTTTCAAAGATTTTTTTAATTATGCAACTATAACATCACTAGACGTAGAGCGATCGTTTTCCTTATACAAGAACATATTTTCCTCATAGCGGCACGCGTTTTGCAGAAATAACTTTGGAAACGCACATTATGTTAGAAATATTTAATCTCGCTTCTCCAGTTTTTCAAGTCACGGAAGACGCTTAAGTCGGTAAGTTTTTTTTTAATCATCGAATTACATACACTCTCGATTTTATTTTTTATACCTATGACTAGAGATGGCAATCTCCCGTATTCATTCAGTAACATAGAGATAATTTATCGAAATCGGTTCATAATCAAGAAAAACCATCTTAAATACTTTTTTGCATCTAGCAATGGAACGATACCGTTCGCGATAATATATCTCTGCATACTGACTCCCTTCGCATGCAAAAGTCCATTCGTTAGTTACGCCTATGGTGTGCACTCGAATTTGCCCACTCCAGTTATCAGTCCATAACCGCGATCGTCCTTGTAAAGTAAACAGATACATTCTGCTAAAAAATCGTACTGACTAAAATAAAAAAAAACTTATGTCTGAAGTAAAAACAACCGTTTGTTGCTACTTAAATTTTATCGTATAAAATAGCAAACTAAAGATTTCAAATAAAAACTAAAGAATAAAATGTAAATGGAGCTATATGGGTTCACGCGATAAAAACAATTATTCTAAACAACAAATCAATAAAAAAAAGTTTACATCGTACACAAAACTAGACATTCTAAGTATCAATAAATTAAATCAAACGTTAGAAAATTGCCGTTTTTTCGTGTCCCAGTCGATAGTAAAGTTCGTGTCGATATTTGAAAGTATGTTGATAGTATTGTTTCCGACTATGGTAATTCTTTGATGAAGTCTAACTGTAAGTTACGAGCTAGTTGAAAACCACAATGTAGTTCGAAGATGAACTGTGAACTAATAGATTTCACTCTATCGCCTACGGTGAAGTCAGATATAAACAAGAATGTTTACAAAAATACATGCAATATCTTCCAAATTTATTTTCTTACGGTTACAATACGCGCTGAATTGTAATGTAAAAATGCAAACAATCCACAGAGGATTCACACGATCGATACCCGTAACCTGTGTTGTCGAAATCCGTAATCACTACGCGAGTAAATGTTTATGCTAAAATCAATTCCGGTTAAAACCGGCAAAGGCGGTAATAAAACATGTATATTTTACGAAAGTGGAAGATAATTATTCTCGTTTGTTTCGAAAACAGATTGCTATATACGTAAAGTTGATTTCTTTATGGGATTATGACGTTTACATTTACGATTTTTATACTCTTATACTCATTTTAATGGAAAATAATCGAAGGATATATGAGAGGTGTCACGTATTGTTGTTGTTAGCTTGCAGAAAAGGTTTGCGCTTCACGAAATTAGCAAATACTAGACAGCCTCGTGTTTATTCGTATCATTTAAATGGGTTCGTGTTGCCTACTGGTTTCCCCGAGAGTCGACAAAACGCGAGTCTGTCTAGTCTCTGCTAATTTCGTGAAGCGCATGGAAAGTGTACTCGTTTCTACAGGCCTAATTATGATGAGTGAAAGTGTACTCGTTTCTGCAGGCCTAATTATGATGGGTGAAAGTGTACTCGTTTCTGCAGGTCTAATTATGATGAGTGGTGGTGATGGTAGGAGTATTGAGGGAAAAAAAGATCGGCCAGAAAAGTTTTCGGGCACCTTCCTATGTTTTTTAAGCATTCAATTATGATACGGTTTTTCAATTCTTTTTTAATAATGTTAAAAATCTTTAAATGAATTTGAACGCTGCAAAAGTTCTTGTACACTGTTTTTAACGAGGGAAGTCTGAAAAGTCTCGAGTCTAACACAGAAACAAATTTTTTTTACTTCTCAACCTTGAAAACCCTCAGCCTCCTTGAAAATCTAAAAACACCAAGCTGCCTACATGCTTAAAAAGATTTTACCGTATTTGGTTCAACCACTATCGCAGTTAATGAATTTTTCTTTCGGGAGCGGAGTTGTTCCCACTGTGATAAAATTGTCAGTTCCCTAAAAGGGATGACAACAGATGGTGTTGCGAACTATCGACCAGTTTCGGTGAGCGCCAGCTTCTCCAAAGTATTTGAGTACGCGATGCTTTCCAGACTTCTGCATCATCTAGAACATTGTCAGTAGACAATATGGTTGTCGGCGGGATCATTCTATTATATCGGCGGTGCACTCCTTTATCACTGACATTGTGCAGTTACTTGATCGTAGGTGGGTTCTATGATTTTTCTCGGGATTTCGATTGCGTTGATTATCGCATTTTATCCGAGAATCTGAAGCTTTACGGCGTTCGTGGCGTAATTGCCGAGTGATATATTTTCTCTCTTGCCAATAGACGGCAACTCGTTAGAATTTCATGCAAATCATCTAACGTCTTGAAGCAATTTTCTTCGTATAACGTTGGGAGTACCCCAGGGCTCGATTTTAGGTCGTCCATTTTATCAACTATAATGGCTGCAATTAAAAATGCGCCACCCCAAAATTGTTGGAAAATATTGCATTGGCATAGTGTGTTTTCCAGCATTTACAAGAGCCAGATGTTTTTACATGGATATTTGTTACAATCCAAATGTGTAAAAATGATTATAAGCAATTAACTCCTTCGAACGTAGCCAGATTATTGAGCTGCATAAAGGCGAGGTTATTTCTTCCTCTACTTGTAAAATTAAACACCGATCCAATAACACTTCTAGTGTAGTTATTGTAATAATTCATCAGATTGTCCCTATTGGTTAATTAAATGCTGATTCAAACGATTAACATCCCTAAGCTGTGCACTACCTTTCTTCCTATTTGAACCTACAGCCGTATAAAACCAAAATTGTTTAACTGAAACAATTCAAATCCAATCAATTTTTTTTTAATAAATTCTAAATGCGCGTGTTTACAAAATAACTATGAACTCGTGTCGTGTAAGGTGATATTTAGGCTGAAATTCTAGTAAAAGCCGGTTATTATTGCGGTTGTTGCATCACCACAATCATCACCATTGTACCATCCGAGCAGTTTCCACGGCCAGGCGGGTTAGATCTTACGAACGAGAGCGCCGAACGGCACAGAAGCATCAGGATACCCGATCTCGACATCGCTATCTT
Organism: Marronus borbonicus; assembly: GCA_902655005.2. Lineage (NCBI taxonomy): Eukaryota > Metazoa > Arthropoda > Insecta > Coleoptera > Scarabaeidae > Marronus > Marronus borbonicus. The sequence goes on from LR737402.1 coordinate 271,298, forward strand.
AGTCATTGGGTTCAAATGCTGCGCAGCGGGTCAAAGAGGTCCCCCACTCGCACATGTAATCCGCGAATAAATTATTACCAAATCGTGTGTTGTACCATAAATAAAATTTAACGTATACGATATTTTGAAACACGTACGTAATGATGTTCTTCGCTGTGTGTGTATGATCGACGGACTTTCGGCTCTTTCGCGTTGGTAAATTTAGATCCAGTGTATGTGAACGTGCCCGCGTTATTTGATGTGTTAAATTGTTTTCTCTCCCATGCGGTAGGATTGATAAAGTGGTTGTGAACGATGAAGTTTCCAGGCGATAATACGGTAATTGCGGTAAGGTTAATTATTGTCACGTTAGATTTTTTTCTTATAACGGTTCAGGTGGGAGGACGCAAACGCATTAAAGATATTGTATAGTAATCCATATTTTCTATTTGAAGGTGCTATGGTCCAATAAGGTCGTGTATTTCGCAATTATTTGTTTGAAGCAAAACAGGATAACAACAAAATTTAACTTTACAATTACTGGAACCCTTTCAGCGAAGAAATTACAAATATGCTGCTATTTTTCGTGGGTCAGGTTAAACTTCGCTGATAACTAATTTGCTTCAGAAAATTCAATATAAAACAACTCCTGCAATGTTTCCCAAGCATGTCGATGGGTTGTTTCCGTTTGTAGCGCTCGTCAATGATAGAATTTTCCTTCTCTTTTAATAGAATTCCTGAAAACGTGAAATAGAATAATAAAGTTGATAACAAATATAAAGAAGACAAGTGAACGGAAATAGAAATCCTTAAATTTATGAACTCTCTTCGTGCACCATTCTTATTCAGCTTCAGGAGTGTAGTTATATATGCAAGTTGCACCTACAGGTATTCAGTTTAGCGACTTATTTGGCTTAAGCTGCTTTAACAGGACTTCGGAAATGTTCTTTCGTATGAGTTTTACATCCTAAGTGATATGTGCGGCAGCCAACGCACGGCTAGCTTTTCCGTGTTCGAGTCTTCCGTCCATTTATTATAAAGACGTTTTTTTGAGATGCCACAGTCTCCGCTATAATTCTCACCTTGATTCGACGGTCGTCTTGCACGATTTGTTGAACTTTTCCGACGTTATCAGTAGTGGATGCAGTTTTCAGCCGTATCGAACGTTCAGCGTCAACGAAGTTGGTACGACCACGTCTAATTTCAGGTACCCAAAATATGACTGTGGCTTATGACGGTGCAGAGTCTCCGTAAACATCGTCCATATCAGCTTTAATTTACGTGACCACATTGCTTTGCAAAGGCAAAAGTTTACTGACGGTTTTATATTTAATTTTTACGCGTTTTCTTCGAATAACAACTATTAAACAACTCAGCGTCTAAAATGGCTGAAATCTTCTCAAAGTTAATGCCATCTTCATTTTGGCAGCATGTAGAAATGAGGGTACAGTAGCTTATTTATTAAATATATTGGTTAACCATGTCTCTAGTCTCAGTAACATTATAATAGCTGCAATATACACGTGAAACAAAAAGAAAGCAAGAACAAAACACTTAAAAATGAAGGTAGAGTAACCACGAATTTGCATATTTTTATTTAGATTTTCCAGGACCATAATCATTTAGCATAATATTAAAGGTGTTAAAATGAATGGTTGGTACCCTCTACTTTAGGTATTTACATTTTCAAATAAAACTCGCGATGTTTTCGTACAAGTATTGCAATACAGCGGGCCCACTTACTTTATGGATACTTTGTCATTTAAGTATCTGACAAATATCAAGCAAGCCTATTATTAGACGGCTGCTTACTTTATATTTTCCGTTTAAATATTATTGAATAACAACTGTCGAAAATATATCTTCTCCTATTATCTTTATAGCATGTACACTGCCGTTCAGAGAAGTTCGGTCGGTTGGTAAAAAACATGAAAAGGTTACAGAAACAAACGAAACTAAAAACAAAATGCAATTTTATTGTATGTACAGGTAAAAATTGCAAAAATAAATAAATAAAAAGTTATTCTGGCCTAATATAACATACTGAACATTATTTTTTTTTTTCATCGAAAAACCCTCCTTTGCTGTTAATCACCGCTCGAACTATTCTAGGCATTCTTTCGAGAAGTTTTGTTAAAACGGATTGTGGAATATTAATCCATTCATGTTGCAGAATATTCCGTAAATGTTCTCGTGAAGTTGGGCATATTTTTCGGATCCTCCTGTCCAGTTCAACCCGCAACAACTCTATAGGGTTTAAATCTGGACCTTGCGGGGGCCATGTCATTACTTTCAGGGTGTGCTGTTCTTCTTGCTCCTTTAGATAGTTCTTACACACTAACGCGGTGTGTTTTGAGTCGTTGTCATGCATGAATGTAAAGTTACGGCCTATTATACGCAATCTTGATGGCACTGCATGATTCTGGAGTATTGCAAAATAATTTCCTTCCTCGTTACACGCTGCACTCTGCATAAATCTCCCGTCCCAGCAAAGGAGAAACATCCCCACACTAACACAGAACTACGCCCTTGCTTCACTGTAGGCACAATGCAGTTCGGGATCACTTTTCGGTTTTAGATCTTCGGACATAAACTCGTCGATTTTTCCCAAAAACCTCAAACTTTGACTCGTCACTCCAAAGCACGTGTTTCCAATCATCTAACGACCAATCTAGATGAGAACGGACGCACTGTAGCCGTTTTGCTCTGTTGCCCCGACGTAATAAGGGTTTTAGAATGGCAATGCGTCC
>LR737402.1:284026-332085 GCA_902655005.2 Marronus borbonicus
TATTTATGGAATATTACGGAGAAATCATACGGCGATAAGGGCCGTGTGGAATGAAATTGCTAAATTATTACATGAAAATTATGATGTTGTAAAGCAAGGCTCTCTCTCTATATTGGATAATGGTTTATTCCGAGATATATTCTATCAGCTTCTCTTCCGTAAGATCTACTATCAAATGCTATGAGCGTAATTGAAAAATTCTTAATTCGAACCACTCTGTGCAGGACCATTTAGTCTGGAATGTTTCCCTCCTACTGCAACCAAAAAATTAGCTTTAGTATAGAATGATTCTCCGTTCACAAGTCATTTCTTTAAACTGTTGAACACGCTATAGACTATACACATTTCTCCAATCATTTCTGCTATAGTTGATCTACCAATAAGAAAGTCGCGAGACCGGAAATTAAAATTCAGTCCTGTCGACAAGTACCTCAAAAAAAGAAGCATTTCGTTATTAAATGGGTTTATCGACTAATAAATTGAACAATTTATATACACAACACATATATAAAGAAATACATAAAATTGTCCAAAATGTTCAGTATCAGCCACTTACAAAGCAAGCTACCGTTCTTTAAATGGTTCTCCTGATTTTCTTTACATTTATTTACACTCCTCTTTAGATTCTCAAATATGATGAGGCGTGATGTTTCGTACCTCCTGGTCTATAGTTTGTTTCCTTGCGTCTAAATTATGCATTCTCTGTTTAAAAATTTCATTCTTAAAATAAGCTAACAAAAAGAAATCTGATAGAGTCAAATCTGATCGTGCGAGGCACTTATTTGTATTAATGACGCGATTACCATAATGTGCTTCTAACATATTGATAATTTCTCTTGCAGTATTTGCTGTCGTATTATCCTGTTGGAAATATCCTTGTTTCAATTCACCATAATGTATTTCTTTTTCAAAAAAACCTTCGCAGGATGAAATTTTTATATCTCTCTGCATTCTAAGTATTTTCAAAAAAGATTGGACCAACAATTTGTCGCCTTGAAATAACAGTCCACATAGGACCTTAATAGGATGCAAATTTATTTCGAAGAATGTATGTGGATTTTCTTTAGCCTATGTTCTAAAATGTTAACTCTTTACATATCCTAATAGATGATGAACCATGTCTCATCAGTAAAGAAAGTCAAATCCAATGTGTCGTTATTGTTTAAATTTTCATTGAAAATTTAAGCAATAACATTGGATTATACAAAATACGTCTTCAATAATCTGGTGGCTCCAATTGTTGAACAACGGCTACTTTATATGCTGTCCACATGTAAAATCCTCTTCAATGCTTTTTGACAAGGTCTCACAAGAAGACCTACAAAGCAAACCTGAATAAATATCATTGGTAATCAGAACACATCACAAAATGCCTAGAAACAATAACCAAAAAATATAATGCTAAGATAGCTTAGCTTCCTCATGGTATTGATGGAATAATTCACGGCAAACGCAACAAAAGGAGAGAAAAAATTACACTAACACACGGACATGTTTCTGCCCACCCGGCGTTATCAGCGTGGTTTCGAGAGTAATTTTTTATCTCTACCTTCTATCGCTGTTGCCTCACAGTTAATGCCACAACTTTCAAAACGACAAACTCGATATTTCTTGGCGCCCTCTAGTGCCAAAGAAACGCATGCCTGCCGTTCAGGAAGCAGCGACATAAACCGGGTACTGTTCCCCAAACCATCCCTCGAGCAGTTCTCTGACTGCTAAACACGAGATGGCGACACTGGTAGCGCTTTGGGAAACCGCACTTGTGAATATTCCGACAGGCTTACCATGATGTATGTGGAAGTTGTGGCATTAACTGTGAGGCAACAGCGATAGAAGGTAGAGATAAAAAATTACTCTCGAAACCACGCTGATGACGCCGGGTAGGCAGAAACATGTCCGTGTGTTAGTGTAATTTTTTCTCTCCTTTTGTTGCGTTTGCCGTGAATTATTCCATTAATACCATGAGGAAGCTAAGCTATCTTAGCATTATATTTTTTGGTTATCATTGGTAATGTTTTAGTTACATTGTTCGCGGTTTGCAATGGTCACTCAGGACGTCAACATTAAAATTAAATTAAAGTCACTAATAGTTCCTAAATGCCTAGTCACATGGCTTTCGGGATTAAACGAACGCTATGTGCCCATGAGAAAAATCGTTTCATATCGACAAGATAGATTCATAGCTTTCTCTTCCGCTTATTTCATCGAATTCTGCAAAACATTACCAATGTAGCCGTTGCTGTATATTTTGATAATCGAAATACCGATGGTGAGCATCATGGATACACAGAAGAAATGGAAAGTAGAAATAGGAACTATTCCCTAATATTTGTCATCCGCACTGTATAATCTTGTAATATCGCTTGGCGATTGTCGACTTGCGAATGTCCGTCTGTGTGCAATCTAGCGTCGCTACCCTCCACCACCGGCACGCCACCACCATCGCTACTCGAACCAGCCGTAGTAGCGGCAACGGGTGGAAATCAAGTATCGCAGACTAGCTAGACTAGAGGGTCGCGCGCTTGTCAATAAACGCCTTTTTGCGGTCTCTCACGCCCAATCTCTCGCACTTTGTTTACGTACGTACGACAGTCAGTATCCGCTGCGCTATTATTAGGAATTTCTCTCCCTTATTTCCTTTTTTCGGTGTGCGTTCGTTTCTGTTTTCGCCTGCTTTTTCCTCCGGCCTCTTCGCCAAAAACGTTGCGTTGTATGTGCTTGCGTGTGTGCATATGTGACGACGTTATTTGGTTTTGTTATACGCTGTTTGTATTAGTGTGTTAATGTGCATAAATTAACAGTTACGTTCTCTATGTGATCTGTTAAATTCGCGCGTGTTTTACGTTCCTCTTCATCGAGCATCACGTTAGAATACTTCAGTCGTATGGTAGCCGACGCTTTGAATACAAGTCGTCCTAGTGTTTTTCCTCTTGATGCATCGTTTTTAACTTTGCCGGTAGACCCCACGTTTTCGGTTTTCTATTTCCGTTTCATCCCTCCGACGGACCCTCGCCGTGTTACGCGTGGCCTATACTTTCTCTACACCTCTTTATGGGATAATAAACTTGAGAGAAGCGACTTCGTCGGAGCGGAAGAAGGAAGGGGAATGTTGACTTTAACGCGCGACAAGTATGGATTTTAAGTCGTCGCACTATCTCTCCAATTTATACCATCCGTATCCGCATTATTATCCTGCTGATGGTAAGAGAAAATAGCGCTTGAATGTAGAACACTTATTTCTATTGTACTAAACTTGTAGGTTTATATTGATAACGATTGTAATTTTTAGAAAAATCTATCAATCTATTGGGTAGCAGTACTATGCGATTTAAGCTGTTGCCTTCTTTTATTTCTTGTATTAAATAATGTAATTTCTTTCTTAGCCGTTTTTATATTTCTCTTAAAATGTTTATTCTTTGTTGCGACGGCTATGTTTTTTATTATTTTTTTTGTCTAATGTTTAATAACGTTTCGACAATTTTTTATATTCGCCAGAAGTGCGTTTTGTTTAAATTGAATAATACATGTTAACAAACACAACACATTAAAAGATCTTCTAAACAGTAAAGTTATCTATCACATTGTTGGATTGTGGAACATCCACTAGCTTCCGAAATGTTAATAATAAATATTTTCAAAAATGCTTAACACCATCAGCCATATACTTTTCTGAAATCGTAGCTAGCCGGATGAGCGCCAAGATACTGAGATAGAGTAGACCATCGGAAAAAAAGGAATACTCACAGAGGATAACACAAAGAAACTATCAAAAAGAAGTAGTTATCTGGTCTTTCCCCTAAGCTATTAAAAAATGTATATTGACTTTTTTCTTAACGTTGATCTTATTATACCGCCGGTAGCTTTTGATGCTTAATATTGTTAATACATACAAGCTTCTGCAGATCTTTCTTCGGAGATACTAAGATATCAGTACTAGGGATCTCCGAATGTTCTTTGATCCAAATATGTTTCATATACTTCTTAGTCCATGAGAAAGCCGGTAGAAATGTTAAAGTGCGAGTTGTTATGCTCTAATATAGCTCTTTAGCTTCAACGCCGATAGTGCTTTCCCGGAAGAAGAATCCGGAACATGCCTATCAGAATTTTTTATGTCTGTTATGGTTCTCCTATTAAATGTTAAAACAATGTTCTTCCAATTAACTTGAGGAAGAATAAAGTTTGATTCTCTCCTTCTAAATTTAGCTTTATTAATTTCTGATAAATGTCAGCACCTCTCGTTAATAAGTTTTGTTTGGTTTTTTTTTTTATGAATTTCTTCCGTGTCATGTAACCGGAAATTATTCTGTACTAAATGCTAGAGCGGATGTCTTATTTTTACTACAGGTCTCAGAATTATATTAAAATCTTATCTACGAAGCTAATCAATAGCCGTATGTTTCATAAATGGATTCCATGATTCACTTAACAATATGATTAATTTCTTCCCTGACGTCAGCGCAAACAATAGCTCCTTTTCAATATCGTTATCCAAAATTAGAATTTCTATATTTAACGGTTAACATGTGTAAAAAAAAAAGAACTGTATGAAGACTATTTTTATCTTCGCCTGCTCGAATTGTATCCCTTCATCAACTAGCAGGAGTATTTCTCGTTCTTGCGTTTGCCATTGAAGATCCTTTAAAATTAACCAAATTAATTTCGCAAGAAACAATATTTATCAACTACCTTGAAAATTACAACGATGTTATAGGAGTATTTCCATTAATTCCGTGTCGCAGTTAATTTGCTAACATAAATTCGCTCCGACTTGGCGATGTGTATTTATTCACTTAGCATGGATTACAATTTTAAATTTTGCTAATCCGTTTAGCAACTACGTATTGTTACTATGCATGATTCTAGCGCTACTCTTTCTGTATCCTAGTATGTTAATAGACCTTCAATGTTTCGTTAATTAATTTTGTTAAACTCTTTGGGATTAGCGTAGCTTAATATATTACAAATACGTTTGAAATAGCAATGGCGCCGCAGTATTTTATAATACATTGGTTTGAATTCACGAAAAAGAAAAAAACTTCAAATTCAGATTTCCAAAAAAAATGCTCGAGTCTGCTGGAGAAAATCAAACGAATGTGATATATATGGAAAACATTTTCTTTTTCAACTCATTTGTATTTAATTTGCTAATAAAATATTTAAAGCATACTAGTTTTGCAAGAAATGGCGTTCGCAATAATTTACTGCTTTGCAGAGGAAAATTTATATAATTAAATGTGTAACGTGTATAAATTTCAATGCTGCAATATAAGCGGCGGCCCTCTGAGATGATATAAAATCGACATAGAATACGCCGCGTTTTTCTTTTTTAAGCGGATAATAACGGTGCAATTAACCAAAGCACTTTTTCGCATTACGAGTAACCTCTAATTACACAATTTTACGGCTAAGTAACTGATCATTTCATGTTCTTATAATGCGAAATGCAAATTACAAGGTTTTACCCGTTGCGAATGGATGTAATAATTATTAACGGTTGATGAATAGGCTGCTAAATATAAGCATATTTGCTAATTTATTTCTGTATGCAGTTGTAGGTGATAAGTAGCGCTTAATAAAACGGCTTCCTCTTGAAGTTGTAAAGTTATTTTATGTCTTGCTTTCAAGTATAAGGAGTATAAAGCTTCTTTACGTCTTAATTATCTTCTAAGAAGAATGTTAAACAATAAACATTATTCTAATTAAATTTGATGGAGCAATCCCAGATACTTACTGAGAATATTCTGGAATAGCATTGTATACCAACTTGACACTGTAAAATTGTATCGAATCTTCTAAGGAATTATCAAAGTTTAGAATTAACGCATTATATGACTGCGCAAAAAATAGCAGCGGCTTTTAGCAGCTTTTAACGGAAGAAGGATATATAAAGCGATATTGTTATTATATTAACATTGCACAAGAAAACTCCAACATTCCCTAAACAGGCATCAGCATAGAATATAAGTATGAAGGATGAGGTAAAAATTATTCACACAGTATTTGAGCAAATGCTTCTACGTCTGCCTTTTTCTCAAAAGCTTCCATCTTCCATCCATCCTCTTATATCGACAAACACATTATTTCGCCTATTAATTAATTAAGAGCCACTTAGCGTAACTTTATTTTGTTAATTCTAGGCTGAAAAGTAACATTCTTCTGTTAATTTCGTAGATGAGAAAATGGAAGTTTCCATTAAAATAAACAAATGCCCATTTTGCATTTTATCAAATTTCATAAAGGAATTTATTAGCTTCCGATTCGCCGATAAAGATAAACAACAAGATATCACAGAGATTTGATAAAATCCAAAATGGGGATTTCCATTTAAAGAAATAAAGCTGCGATATTTTCACCGATTACATCGTCATTTACGTTGAAACTAAAATCATCGTCATATTGTCGGGGGGCACAATATGACGATGAAACGAATGAACGATTGTATGACGAACTTTTTCGCAGGAATCATATTTCTCGAGAGATTCCTTTGTTAAGATTGAAATAGGACACCCAAATTTGTTGCAGCAACAAATTACATTATCCGTATTAAACATTAAATAGTGGCCGAACCCGGGTTCAGACAAAAAATTGCGAATATTTCGGAAGTGTTGCGAAAGAAGTGGTCTTATTAACGTTTTCGAGGCGTCAGTATGAAAATTAGACCCAAAAAAGCGCAATTTATTTTTTCAAATTCCTCAAATATTGTAAATCAAAAATCAGCAAATTCAGGTTTTCCCGAAGTAACAGGTTTGTCAGGAATACATCCGTCAACTGTCGAATTTTTACTTATATTGTTATCTTTTACGGTAAACAAGATTTACCCTTGTAGCAACGATAGATCGCCACCACACGATGTAATCGAGTACTACTATTACTACGCTTGATGGGCCAAGGTTAAAATCTTTAAAGTTCATTTCGCATTGATTTTCGTGTACGATTCGCTTTTAAATTAAATCGCCATCGGGGGGGCACGTCAGCGCGCCGGATGCCAAAGGTTATAAGCATCAACGGCAGAACGAACGCCCGGACATTGGGCGCCGTCGCCGTCGATCGTTTGTTCTATAAGTCGCTGCGGTTAAGCGGAATCAAACGCCGCGCTACTACACCGCCCGAACAATAGCCGCCGATAATTGAAACGGTAAACTGCGACGAACCAGCGTATGCAATCGCTTGGCGGTTAAAACGATTTCGATATCGCGCGCGGTATTCGATAGAGGGGGATGAAGCGGCGTGACGTTTGGACGCCGTGTCACCTGCAGCGCTGCGGGGTACGTTTATGAATTTTGCTTTAGATGTTAGATAGAAAGCCTTTTATGCGTTGTGAAAGGGATGCGCCAATTGCGAGAGAATTCGTTCCTTTGATGCCTCTAAATAATTAACTGCGGAAGTTAAAATTGTGTACCTGACGATCTCGCTTTGTAAAGTTTTGATTTTTCGGCGAAATACAGGTTTCTCACCGTCAGTAACTGCAACTAAATGCTTTATTAATAAATATTTTAATTCCGCATAAAATGTTGTAAAAGTCACGTGCGTGCAGTGCCGGAATGCGTTTTTGTAGATTTATTTGTTTTTCAAAATATTTTAGATGCGTTGGATTCAATTCTCGAAGCATTTTTCCTCTCTGGAGATGGTATCTCCAAAATATGGATTAAAGGCTTCAACAAATCGTTGCCCCGCATTTTTTGTTTGACATTCCGGAAAAAAATAGTCGTTGGCTCATAAATCATGCGAATACAGGGAATGAGTCATTAATTCTATGTTTTCCTCCCTCAAATAATCATTAGTTTGAGGTCTTATATGAGAGTTAGCATTCTCATGATGAAGGTCGAAGTGGCGTCAACTGTTCACCCTGGTGTCATCGGTGACTTTTGGCAAACAAATTGTTGTATACCGTTAGCTATTCTTTAATCCTCCAAAGCAATGCTTGGGACATGTCCAGTACGAAGGACACGAAGGAACCGAACCAACTAACGAAGGAAGCAAGCAATCATTTCCTTGAATGTGCTTCGCAAACAAACAACTTTTGCGGAATTCGGGAGTACCCAAACAATTGATTGTTGCGTTGTTTTCGGGTCGTACGAGTACATCCAAGTTTCGTCACCTGTTACGATCTTTCATAAAAATTTTGAAATTTCTCGGTCGAAATTTTTGACCACCACTTGACCCGTGTGGTTTTTGTGGTTGGATCAAATTATGCGGAAGCCATCAAGAACAGATCTTTTTCACACCTAAATGTTCCAGCAAAATCGAATACACGAGAGTATCATACCTCAACTTTACCATTATTTGGACTGGACACTACGTACAAGTGGTAACCATAAACTCTAAGAAGATGATCGTCCTATTACGAATAACAACCATAGAAAGAAAAGCAATTAGCTTCGACGATGTGTTTAAATCTTTATTAGGAGAAAAGCTACATTTCAACATTGCGGCGTCACTAGCTTTGCCGCAGACTACTTGGCTAAACCGGAGCCTTAAGCTTGAAATGATGTGATCGTATACAACAACAATTAAACCTGTCTCTAATAAAAAAAAATTTCGTAAGGCAATCTCGTGTAGCCTACAAAACTACACAATTTTGCCTAATTTAAATAAATCTCTATATAATGAATACTCGTGCCGTCGTCCTATTTAATTTAGAACGTGATGTATCACATTTAATATTCACGAAGTACGCCCATCTTATCCCATATTCCGCTCGCCTACTTCGCGAACGCCATTATTGTAAGTTATACGGTGAAAATAGAACGAGGGTTAACAACAATGGCCGAATAGTTAACGTATGGTCACCGAGGGTCAGCGGGAGTCAAAGCGCTGACCACGACCACCTCTGACACTAACCTCATCTGTAACCTCCTAAACTTCCTTCACATAAATTACGACTTCGAGATGTGTGCGCGTATTCGGACGCGTTGTAAACAAAGGAGAGGGGGACATTATTGGATATCTTCCGATAGGATACCGAAGTGTCAGATGATATATTATCGACGTCGTGTTATTTTCTTTGCATTCGAGCAAATTACGGCTTAAGTTTTATTTTCGTCTGTGCGGAACGTGTAGTATTTTTGCGTTGATAGAATCTGTTTGGCAAATGTTATCTATTCAATGTCAAAATTAATATTTGCAAAACAAGCTTGCATGGATTATTGTTTGTTTAGCTTTAGTTTTACGGCATAATTATGGTGAATCAACTAATTGGCAAGATTTCAAACAAATACTCGCAAAATGGACACATGCAGAAGTTGTTTTATTTCATGCTTAATTATTGATTGTGAGAGAAGATCCATTTATTCCTTGAAACTTGAGTCGTTATCTGGATCCTGGTAATTTAGACTCCGGATCTTGGTGTTATCCGGATCCGTTATCCGAAACCTTAGATCCGGATCTACTATCTGAAATCTTGAATTCGGATTCTTTATTAGATTGAATCCTCCTTTATCCTTATTCTCCATATAACACAACAAATTCGACGTTCTAATAGTTGAGTCTAGGCTTTCACGACCGTAATCCATAGTAGAAATGTCTTTCGGGTGATGTCGTGTAGTTAATATTTTACTTGACGTTTCGCTGACCCTGCTGTCAGCTTCTTCAGAAGATTTCTAAAGACTGCTGTTGTTGTCTTTTGCTCCTAGTTATATATCCTATTTCCGTTCCGCTTTACTGATCCATAATCGTTCCGCTTTGCTGATCCATAACCGTTCTGTTCCACTGAATCGCGTCGTTCGTTGTATGACGACTTCGTAATGCTAACTTCCACGTGGTGCTGATCTTGTATCCATCTTCGCGATTGAAGTTCAACTTCAGCAAAGCAGAACGGTTATGGATCAGCAAAGCGGAACAGAAATAGGAAATATAACGAGGAGCAAAAGACAACAACAGCAGTCTTTAGAAATCTTCTGAAGAAGCTGACAGCATGGTCAGCGAATCCTCAAGTAAAATATTAACTGCACGACATCACCCGAAAGACATTTCTACTAAATTCGACGTTCTGTTTATTAAACACTTTCTATATAGCAAAACAATAGTAGATCCGGAACCGAGGACCGGATAGCAAATCCAGATCCGAGAATCGGATAATGGATGCGGATTCGAGAATCGCGTAGTAGATCCGGATCCTAGAATCCGGACATCCGGATTTTAATTTTTTCGTATACCCGCAGCACTGTTTGAAACCCGAAATGTTGGTTTAAGCTTCTCCAATGATTAATATCTGTGCTTCAAAGTACAGTATCGTACTCTGTTGGTTGGGCCAAAATGTCAATCTTGATACTATTACAAATTTTACGCTATTCGAAGGTAGTCTAGAAAACTTCAAGCTTCAATATGAAGACGGCCGGCGTTACTAGTCACCTGTACTAATTGTTTGACTTATTAACGCAGAGCCAAAATTATTGAAATCGCAGAGGTCCTTTTGTGTGTAGGCACGTAATAATTTTTGGAAATTTAACCCTTAAGGGTGTAAAATAAGTGAGCCTCATATTTTAATTTAATGCTGATTTTTGGAAGGCAGACTACAAAATGTCTGAAATTCTCTGCCTTTTTTAATTTAGTTTTTTTTAATTACTAAGACCGTTAGGCTTAAAGGCAGATACGATGTTCGAAGTTTTTAACACAACATTCTCTAGATGGCAAAAGTAACGTTTCTTGCCTTTTATATAATACAACGTTAATAATTAACGCAATCTGCCTAAGGTATAACCATAATAACTAGAAAAAAAAAAATTATTCTTAAACGCAGCAGGAACAACGTCTTCCACTTGCATTGACTGATTTTTGGAGTTAGCTTAATTTAATACAACAACCAGGCAGACACGATTACATTGTTTATGGCACTATTTTTTTGAGCGAGCTCTCATTTGATATTCCAGCAATATATTAAAGGCAGAAACCGCTCATATTGTTTATTTTACTCAGTTCTTTATTTTCATCAACTTCTGCCAATGAAATCACTACTACCACCTCCCTAACTGTTACATTATCTGAAAATATTGACCTACCGTTTACAATGCTTCATTGCCAGAAGATTAAGACACCTGGATATCGTAAATTTTCCTTTATAGTTTTCCATTTGCCATAAAAGCGCTTCTAAGTTTATCTAAAAAGGTATTTAGCGAAATCGTTATTATACTGGCCATTACACCGTAATTCGCTTTTTACCTTCTCGTATTATTATCGTCGTATACGGAATATTTTAAGTAAAAAAGTAAATTTAAAAACGGTAATCGTCCAGCGAATATATGGCTTTATTTGTCGGTAACCGTAACGACCAATCGCGAATCCAGTTTACTAGCCTCCTCTATTATTAGCGGAACCTTTAATTTCGATTGATATCGCAGTCACGTTACATCGCGTGTCGTCCACTGTTGAAATATGCAAAAAAGTTATTTAATATTTAACGTTGGCGGTGTACGTTTGCGGGCCGCTATTGTTAAAAAGCCAGACCAAGATTAAAACACGTCTACGAACGAAGGAAACTTTGCACTGATACATGGCTTGAACAATTGAGTATATGCTATCATCAAGCGTAAAAATCAATAATCTAATCCACCAACAAGGTGAAAGCTGTTTTGTAATTGAGTTAATTCTGAGCTTTGAGCATTTGGATAGCAATTTTCTCCTTTAATTCAGTAAAAGTTAATGCCGAGAGATGATCAACTGTTTCTGTTTTTGTTCTGGTCCCATTTGATGCATTTGCCGATACAACAATAATTCAAATTTGAGCAGATTTTTCGTCCTAAGCGTGTGTTATCATTAAGTTGGTCATGCCGCTTTTAACAAAATCTTACAATCTTACTTTAAACAAACAAAAAAAAGATACTCAAATCGGATGTCCATTTAAAGTTATATAGCTGTTCTATCTCAGCAATGTACACTGCCGTTCAGAGAAGTTCGGTCGGTTGGTAAAAATCATGAAAAGGTTACAGAAACAAACGAAACTAAAAACAAAATGCAATTTTATTGTATGTAGGGGTAAAAAAGACAAAAATAAATAAATACAAAGTTATTCCGGCCTAATATAACATACTGAACATTATATTTTTTTTTCATCGAAAAAACCTCCTTTGCTGTTAATCACCGCTCGAACTATTCTAGGCATCCTTTCGATAAGTTTTGTTAAAACGGATTGTGGAATATTAATCCGTTCATGTTGCAGAATATTCCGTAAATGTTCTTGTGAAATTGGGCATATTTTTCGGATCCTCCTGTCCAGTTCATCCCACAACAACTCTATCGGGTTCAAATCTGGGCATTGTGGGGGCCATGTCATTACTTGCAGGGTGTGCTGTTCTTCTTGCTCCTTTAGATAGTTCTTACACACTAACGCAGTGTGTTTTGGGTCGTTGTCATGCATGAATGTAAAGTTACGGCCTATTATACGCAATCCTGATGGCACTGCATGATTCTGGAGTATTGCGAAATAATTTTCCTTCCTCATTACACCCTGCACTCTGCATAAGTCTCCCGTCCCAGCAAAGGAGAAGCATCCCCACACTAACACAGAACTATGCCCTTGCTTCACTGTTGGCACAATGCAGTTCGGGATCACTTTTCGGTTTTAGATCTTCAGACATAAACTCGTCGATTTTGCCCAAAAACCTCAAACTTTGACTCGTCACTCCAAAGCACGTGTTTCCAATCATCTAACGACCAATCTAGATGAGAACGGACGCACTGTAGCCGTTTTGCTCTGTTGCCCCGACGTAATAAGGGTTTTCGAATGGCAATGCGTCCATGAAGGTCCGCTTGTTGAAGTCGACGTTTTACCGTACTCGCCGAAACTTGTTTTTCACGGCCGCGATTGACTTCGGCTGCTATTTGTGGCGCTGTTAATTTTCTATTGCGTTTGCTTAATAATACAATTCTCAAATCTTCAGCTTTTGTTGTTTTCCCAGATGCTCCAGGACGAACACGATTTTCTATAGTTCCAGTTGTCCGATATCGCTTTATGATATTATTTACTGTAGAACTTCTCATATTTATTTTTTCAGCAATTTGTCGCCCCGAATATCCTTCTTCGGACAGCGTAATAATGCGTGAACGTTTTTCTACACTGGTAGGCTTGCCACGTTGCCATTTTGAAGTCATTTTTGATGCACACCAACACACGTTTAACAGTAAAATGAAGCAAATTTATATCTTTACGCCCGTGATAAATAAACAAGAATGATGCTGCGGTATATTTCCTAAATGTATTGTTCGTTAATAATCCCCAAACGACCCGTTTCGAAAGATCGGTACTTCCGAGAAATGATAATAAAAGGGACTTTATTGTGGTTGTCGCAATATTTCTACTTTACATAATAATTTATGGCTTTAATCCCTTAGAAAAGAGTGTATGCTTAATATTTTTCTAATTTTATGTATTAATAATTGTACACAGTGTGATATAATAGATTTTTATTGTATGACTGAACTTCACTGAACGGCAGTATGTCAAGTCGAAAATAGAATTGACCACCAGAGGACGCAATTAATGTAAGAAAGTAGAAAAAACGTAATTACTCGAAAAATTCAAATGGAATGGTGGGTTGATATTACTGCTAGTACATGGACCACGTGATGTTGATTTAGCTTAATATTTAATTACGAATTCTTTCAAATAAAGTAAAGGTATGAGTTGCGATAATTCGTTAGACGTCAGATTCAACAAAAATATGTTTTATGCCATCGTTCAAAACATTTTCGAACTATTCCGCCGATTCGAAATTATCGACATACGTTGGATAATTTGAGTTATTTTAAGAATCCCGTATCCATTTCGGAATCGTCAATTGTTTTTCCGTTTGTGTAACGAAATCATTGCAGACGTTATGCAGAATGCAGTTTTGTTGTAAAAGCATTTCGTTAACTATTTTTCTGTGGCAATTTTTTACGTATTCTGAATGCGCGACGGAACATTAATTCTTGAAATAAGTTCTTATGCCTTTTTTTCCCCTTTTACTAATTAACATGCCACTAAAAATGTCGAGCATAGATGTCCTGTTTCGAATTCCGCATCGTTTTATATTTAAGGAGGTTGGCAACGATTTTATGCAGAGTACGTTTATTAACGAACGACGAAACTAGTAAACACTTCGAAACTACAAAATGTCGTTTAGCATACTTCAAAGTACGTTTCATTTTATGTTACTGTTTATAATTTGTTGATTTCGCTCTTGTAAACCGAGTTCTTATTCGCGTCCTTTAATGTTCATTTACAGTTAGTCAAAATCCCAAAGCGGTAGTATCAACAAATGGCAGCTCGAAGCAAAGATCGAGTACGGGTCACGCCGTTCCAGGGCCAGGTCCTGGGGCAGCCCAATCTCAGGGATCGCACTCGTTCGCAGCCGCACTTCGAAACTTAGCTCAACAGTCAGTTCCCGGTACCAATGAGCATTCATCTTCCTCGCAGGCCACCTCCTCCGAACCATTACGAAGAGATTCAGGTATTTTTTTTTAACCCACCTCTGAATTGTTACGCCATTTTCTCGCTTGTAAGAACGTTAATTATATTTAAATTTAAAATATAAATAGATATTTTTAATTTAAAGAAGGAATTCGAGATATTACCAGTATAATAAACCTTTTTCTAACAACATTAATTTAACTAAATTAATAATCTCTCTTTCACGGTTCCTTAAATGTTGGCAACCTTATAGTGAACGTTTAACGGAAGGCAAAAGATAGCTTTAATAATTTTATGTTTTAGTTATTTTATTTATGTTCACCTTAAATAATGCAAATATTTTGTTTTGCAACATGTATAACTCTTGCATAATACCTGTTCAATAGAAGCGGATGTGTTGAAATTAGGTTAAGTCGATGACCAAACAGAACATTGCTGAAAACACGTGTTTCAACAGTGTTAGTAACAAAATTGGGAAAATTCAAAAAAAAATGTTATGTTTGTTAATAGCAAACGTTATGAATAATTATAAAATGTTTTTAACAAATATAAGCTTCCCAATAAGTCGGTAAACAACCAATTAAAATAATGCTATTTTTCTGCATGCACGTAAAATTATATTAGGGGATTTTCCGGATTAAACGAAAAAGCAACGGGTGCATTCAAATGGACATTGAAAATCGGTGCTGGACATTCGCATTAAATATTTAAAACTGCCGCTGCGCCGAAGTTCTCCGCTTAAAAATAAATCATTGTATCATCGTACTTTAAATCTTCTAATAAATCAATACTGCTGTATTAAAAATAATATAAAATCTTCCTTTTCTTTTATTTTTAATTGCCGCACAAATAACTATGCAAGAATTACATAGAATTTTTTGCCGATCCAATTAGCGAAGCGTGGATTAGAGGATATGTGGCAATGACAATGGCAATTTTAAGGAACCATTTTTTTTTGTTTTTTTTTTCCTAACATTATATAATAAATGGCGGCCATCGCAAATAGGATACTTCATTATAGCCTTCCCTGTAATATAATACACATAAATAAAAGTACGTGATACTAAAACTTTATTCATTCAAAGAAAAAACAGTTTTAAACATTTTGGTGTTTTAGTGTTTTACGTACTGACTTTAAAAAGAGTTCCGTTTGAAACAATTGATACATTAACTTTCATGAATTGTTTTGTTCATATTTTTAAATGCAATCGGGAAATTAATACCTTAAGGACAAAGTGTTGCGTAACATATCAGTAGCAAACAGCAAGTAGATGTATTACTGTCCCACAGGAAGTAAATTTCACAAACGCTTTTGTTGACTATCGGAAAATATTTATCGGATTAGATATGCGCAATATTCACTGACAAATGTGCAAGATAGTTGAGTGTAGGCTTTCACGACCGTAATCCATAGTAGAAATATGTTTCGGGTGTTGTCGCGTACTTGATGTTTGACTTGACGTTTCGCTTCTTCATGCTGTCAGCTTCTTCAGAGGATTTCTAAACACTGGTGCTGTTGTCTCTTGCTCCTCGTTATATATCCCATTTCTATTCCGCTTTGCTGATCCATAAGCGTTCCACTCCGATGAATCTGCGTTAACTTCCATGTGTTGCTGAAGTAAGACAGTCTCGTCAAATAAATCAGATCCGGTTGTAGTCCTTTTGGTATTAGTTGTTGCCTGATGATCTTTAGTGTTTCTTCCACTGGTACATTGGTGAAGAGTGATTCAACGTCGAAAGGTACCAGTAAATCTTCCTTTGTTATTTCGTGTTGTTGTAGTATCTCGATGAAATGTTGGGAGTTCTTCACAAAGCTTTTGGTGTTCCCGGAGTCTTGTACCAGTTGTTTTGCGACATATTTGGCTAGCTCGTAGGTAGGTGAGGCTCTTGTACTGACGATCGATCTGAGTGGGTTGCCAGGTTTGTGTATCTTTGGTAGCCCGTACAGTCTAGATGGACGGCTTTCTGATGGTAATAGTCTTCTTTGTTCTTCCTTTGGGATTGGTAATGCCTTAATAGCGTCCCTGGTTTGCTTTTCCATCTTCGTAGTTGGGTCCTTGTTCAGTTTCTTGTAGTGGTCCGGGTCTATCAGCATCTGTATCTTGTGTATCGTATTGTAGTCTGCGCGATCCATCACTACTGCAGTGATGCCTTTATCAGCTCGTACGACGATTAGGTTCTCATTGTGACGAATATCCTCAAGTGCTTTCTTCTCTTCCTTGGTGATATTCCTACATAAAGGTGTAATACGTCTGCATTCTAGACGTCAAGCTTCCAGCTACGTTTGCCACGATCAAAGCAATTGCTACGGATATAATTTTACCATCCATCGCGCACATCCTAACTCATGTACCAATATTTCCTTATAAACCCGCTTGATAATTTTTTTCTTCGATAATATTTATTGTAATAATTATTGACATAGACAATTACATTTTTCCTCTTTCACGTTTACATTTTCGTGGTTCGACTTAGGCAGAAAATAAAAAAATCAACCTTCCGATATTTTAACTATTTGGATACAATAATGAGGTTCTTCGGTCTGTCTGACTTTTTATACTCTTCTCTCCCTTGATATCCATTTGCATTTCGTATTTATGCATCTGTATTATTGTTTAATTTAATTGTTGATATAATAATGCAATTAGGCACGAATAACACTGTCAGTGTTCTACTTAAGGAATAAGGCCCAATTAAAATATTTTTTATATATTTATTTATTATAATAGTTTACTTTACAACCCTTTTTCTTCAATAATATTTATTGTAATCCTTACTGACATTGACAATTACATTTTTCCATTTTCAACAATTGCATTTTCCGTTTTCTTCTATTATAGGTGCGCCTACATCTTCAGAAAAATCATCAAAGCTCAGCTCGGATTTGCCCGTATTCGGCGTAGGTAGCACGGCAAACGTCAGACCTCCCGAAACTCGCCTACCATCTGCCGCGGACAGGTATCCAACCGATGTTAGGAGCGGATTCCAACCTTATCGACCGGAGGAAAGGTAACTGGTGTGAACTTAACGTCTCTAGGCTTGGCCCGAGAAGTTATAGCACTGAAAGCGGAATGAATTTATTAGTTTCAGTTTCAGTTGAGCGCGTTATAATATTCAAAAGTTACCTTAATTTCTAAAAAAAAAGTATTTAACTTTGGCAAAAATTAAAATTTTTAAATCTGCATATCAAATTAATTGATAATATCCACATACCCAGAGCAACAATAGACAATTAATTAAATTAATAATAATTCTTGAACTACATGTATTTGCTTATTTTACGCATTTTAAGCTATATTCGATCATAATCACAAAATATCGATTTGTACAATACAGGGTATCATCATTTAGCCGCCGCGCACAGCATAAGTACAAATTGTGTAAATAGTTGTAAATTGTCGGGTCTGTAAAGGTTAAGTTAATTTACATTGTTGCCTGTAAGGTTGGGCTTAAAGTAACGTTTTCAACTGAAGTTAGCATATTCATTCCAATTTCGTATTGCAGTCTTGCTGTTCTCTATATTTATGGAATTATGATTTTCCTTTTATTCAAATACGAAATGTTTGTAGAATTCCACAATTACCGGTCGGTCTTGATGTTCCTGGATATTCACCCTACCCTTACCCATCGATGTTGCTCGACGAGCAACTCTATTTAGAAAGAATGGGACTGCTAAGACCCCCTTGGACGCCATTAGGCCCCGCTTATATACCGTATATGTTACCTAGTGCAGCGACGAGTATGCCGTTGTACATGCATGAAAGGTAATTTTTTTGTTATCCCCAATGAGAGACATCTTTGTTACTTGTTGTTACTTTAGGTGTTTTATAATTATATTGTTGTTTTTGTTTTGTGAATTTGCAGTGGCGGCCTTAATTATGAACGGCTTTCAAAATATCTGAAATAAATTCTACTAAAATTAAAAATATTGCGTTCTTAATTATGTGACCACCATTGTATATGACAAACTAATTGAATCGATTGGAAATTTGACACTAAACCCTTTATCACAGATTAAAATTGGAAGAAGAGCACAGACACAGGCTGTCGAGAAAAGACGAACAGGTGGAACGGGAACAACAACAGCTAGAACTCCAATTGCAGCAACAACGCGAAAGGGAACAGCGAGAAAAGGAGCGAGTACAAAGGGAACGCGAAAAAGCCCAAACTCGTATATCGCCTCATGTACCCCCCACCCACCTTCCTCCGCAACCGCCGCTTATTTTACCGATGTTACATCCGGGAAGCATGCTTCCACCCAAAGACATCTATCCCACTCCTCTCAGTTTAACATCCACCCGTCAATCGCCATTGGGAGCCGGTCTTTTACCACCGGGTCCGATGCCGACCCAACCGTACCCAATTCCAAGATCGTCCCCATCGCTTCAAAGACATTCGCCGCATTCGAGCGTCCATCCGATATCTTCGACGACATTACCGCACACTTCTCCTTATACGCTTAATCTATCCCAACCGCAGCGGCATTCTCCGGTCATACAACCGTCTGGACCTCTGATTAACAATACGTTGGCGCCGCCACCGTCTTCAACTAGTCAAGCGCCATCTTCGACTCGTGTCTCCCCGAAGCCTCCGACGCCGAAGCCGGTCACGAAGCTACCGTCGACGACCTCGACTTCACCAGCGAGTGCTAGTCTCCCAGTAAGTACTGTCTCCTCTACGGTCGTACCGAGTACTGCCGCAGACTCGTCGATTGGCTCTTCCTGTCCGACCAGTGTTTCCGCGAAGGTACCGTCAGAAGAAGTACTTCCGGCGGCGGCAGTATCGAGCGCAGGTGAGGGGAATCGCGACAATGGAGACAGTGCCTGACCCCCCGCCATGCTTGTCGTTTTGTCAATTTCCCCCGACTTATGTTTCGGTAATAAATCGTGGTTTATGTTGGGTTTCCCTTTTTTTTTGTTTTTTCCGTCTCACGTTTACGGAAACGGTGCATGTATATTTTTTTATATACAGGGCGAGTAGAAATGGTACCGCTTTCTTTTAATAAATATACGTCAAATAGTTATATTATTAATATAGTCAAATATATATATTTTTTCGGAAAATCGGCTTTTTGATGTATTTATTTATTTTTTTCTTTTTGTCTTTTAATTGTGGTCCTTGTCTCGCATCTGAAGCTTAAAATTGGTTTAATTATCTCCTTTACAACCTTTATCATACCTACTTTTAGGACATCTTTCTTTCTAGAATTGACAGATATGTTACTATTTAATACAGTGGTTTCAATGTCATTAATATCAAGTAGAAAATGGACCTAACACTTGCGGGACACCACATTTGTTGTTCAAGCGTTAGGTATTGATTGGATCGATAGTTTCCCTGAACTTCAAATTGAAAAAATCGAAACGTACCGATTACGATAACACAAGTAAGGTGTGCAACCCCGTAATACTAAGATTTCGTAACTTTTCTATTGAGACAGTGTGGTTGTTGGGTGTGTTTATTTTAACTTAAGCATAACAGCCGAAGCTTGAACTTATACTGGGATCTCATATATCTCAAATATCTCAATAATTGTATGAATATAGAATGTTTTTGACGTATATTATACACTTATTACAAGGAGGCGGTATTACTTTTATTTCCCCTGTATAATAAAGAACATCTTCACTTTTCTGCTTTTTTTGTTTTCATAATCTATTTTTTTTTTTTTTCATTTTACGTTTGTCTACTAATTTCTAAGTCTTGCTTTGTGCTTCACGTGATTAACTCAACGTTTCTTAATGATTGTGTTGTTTTTCTTGTTCTTTATTTTAATTTTGGCGGTATGAAATTGTTTTACTTATTTATCTTCAAAAGTCTGACAAGCAATTTAAAAATACGAATCAAAAATATCGAATTATCTCCTCCTAGCGAAAGTGAAAATTCAAGGCACTTAACAGAACGGAACGGCAATAGAATACCTTGACATATTCTCTTAGGGCGTAGCATTTAAATAATGGTTAATAATCATTGCAACAATTGGGCAAATTATCATCAAGCAGTGCTCAAATTTATGCAACGAGAAAACGACGGCAACACAAGAGTTGCGTTTATACTTTATGTGTGAAGGTTGTTCTTTTAAAATTGTAATAGCAGTAAAAGTGTGTACTCTGAAGGTGTTATTTAATTTTTTTTCAAAACTTTTTTTCATTCAAACTACGCGTACCTCTACAACTAATCTGTTGTATCCAACAAGTTGAATGGTGATAACATGTATTTTGAATGAAGTAAACAAAAATAACTATAGCGGACATTCCTAGGCACTTGATTGTCTGTAGTAGTCTGTGTTTCTGCCTACCCAGCGTCATCAGCGTTGCTTCGAGTGCTTCTTTAGCCCACACCGCCAGTTTATGCTACTAATCTCTAAAAACAGCAGCAAATATATTTCCTAGCGCCATCTAGCTCTCAGGGCTGAAGCCATACCTTCGAAAGACTAATGCTGTTAAGCACGCTAAATATCTAATTGTTACCTGTTACCGATACCGTGCTTCTTATGCCATGTACATTATCTAAGTTTTAAAAGAACAATCTTTGTATTATTTTTATTCAAATTTTGCGCAAGTTTTCCTCATAGAAATAGTAAACATGGCCTGCTCTGATGATTGTAATAGTTTTTGCTCAAACATGAAAACAGTTGAAGAGTGAATTGTGAGATTATTGATATTCATTAGAATTAGTATACATATACAGTGAAAGTCCTCTGAAGCGGACATTTGTGGTTCCCCCTTTTCAGCCGCTTCTGAGGATTGTAAAACAAAATACTCAAACTTCTAATCAAAAAATTGAAAACTGCATCTACATAAAATACAAGTTCTATTTTTAAAAGAAGTCCCGTTTTAATTATTCTATTCTTTTTTTTCTTGTAAAAAGCAATTTGAAAAATCTGATTCTGTTTTTCAGGTATTCAAACGCAAAAAAATCTTGTTTGGAACACTTATTCAGATTTTCGATCGCTTTTAATTAATCGACGTAGGAGCTTTTACGACGATGTTCCGGGCTTTTTATTAATAAAAAGCTTCTAGGTGTCGAGCCATTGAGTGATTTTGAAAGTTCTGAGGCAGAGGAGACATCATTCATTTTTAAAGGAATATGTTTCCAGTTACGGTAACAAAATGTAAAATTTTGAATTATTCTTTGGTCCATGGGCTGATAAACACATGTCACGTTTGGGAGCAGAAAAATTATCTTAATATTTCCTACGTTTAGCTCTCCCGCTTGTCCAGGTCCAGAAACCAGTCGGTCGTTGTAGCTCTTGTTATCCAGGCCTTTTTGTTTGAAGTCAGTGACACATTTTTCAACGCCCGTGATCGATCACCCCTGATTCCCTGATTACCAAAAGCTTCTTTTTTGTTTAACAATATTGCCGCAAAACAATATGGTCAACCTTTCTTTTAACAATTTACTCGTCTTTCAATGTTAGGGATTTATTAGGTAAAGCTCGAAAGTACAGATTACTTTCATCTGCATCGTAAATGTTTTCTGGTGTAAATTCCATTTACAGTCTGGGCAACTTTTCCAAAAATTGTCTCCTTAATTAATGTGCGTTGACTCAGCCGAGATGCACTTGATGTTAATGTTATGCCTCTCTCCATCTTCGCAACTACCCATCAGATGCGCTAAACTTTTCATATTCTAATTCTATGGCTATCTCTTTGGCCTCTTTGGCTTTTATTAGTAGTCCTGACATGGGAATATGCTGGCTTCTAACACGAATGAACTACTCGAGCATACTTTATCAATCTGATTTGGCTCTGCCTTTAATTTCTGCGTTTTTTTTATCCAAATTTTCACCTGATTGCAACTGCCTCCCTTGTGTTTTATAGTTTCAGCTACCTAAGTTTTACCTTTGTTGAATCTAAAATTTTCAAAGCAAAATTATTAGTTCTCTATCCGATTTATTAACTTCGGGAATGCTAAGTTTTCAAGCAATAAAAACACAAAAATGGTCACTAGAACCTAAGCTGATGTTTTGAAAATTCACTCTTCCTTTTGTAATAAACATACCTTTAACCCAACCGACGAGCACTGCATAAATACAGAGGGGAATCTCAGGAACAAGAGTGAAATACCAGTACGGCTAGCGAATAAGCTAATTTTTTTAACGAGGAAAATTACCCTGTATCCATCTGATAGAGCATCCGCTCATCAGAACGAGTTTTACACAGAAATGTACAATCAAAAGATTGGTTCCTGAAATATTGTCCGGTCATGAGGGCTCTCTGATTGTGAGAATTGTCCGCAAAGAGTACTTTCACTGTAAATGCCCATGTTTCCATTTATCTAAGAATATTTTCAACCGTTTGCCATCAAAAATTGTCGTAATTTTCAAATCAAGTTGATGAGAAACTCCATTTCAGACGTAATGTTAGCATAATTTCTTGTCTTTGTTTCAGCCAGGAAGCCTCCCATAGCAGCGAATCATCTACATACTGCAATTACAACCACAACATGTACCACAACACAAGCAGCAGCGGACACAACATCGATATGCGTCGGCGCTGCAACAGATAAGCGGATCCCTCAAATGGATACGAATCCAAAGTCTAAAATTTCGTATAAATGCAAAATGTACAATATCGAGTCTATCGTTAATTGTCAAAATAATATACATCATGACGTTTCATCGGATCATCAAGTTTCCGACGCTATTAGAGTAAAAGAAATGAATAGGGTAGAGGTTAAAAATGAACCTCAAAATTTCTCAAAAAGCGATGATGATGTGACGGCGACATCTGTCGAAGTTAAACAAAAAATTGACGCAGATACGGAAAGGAGCTTGATAAAGTGTTCCGATCATCAAGTAAATAGTATGAAGGATGAAAACATCATCAATGTATCCGAGGGAGATGCGATGAAAGATGTTGTACAGATTGGTAATACGTTGAACTCGAATATTAACGAAAGAGATGTAAAAATTGAAAAGGAAATTGCAAATACAAACGAGTTAATCGCATCATCGTTGGAGAATGAAAAAAAGTCCCATAAAGACAATTCGTTTAACAGTTCAAATCATGTTAATACTATTAGTGTACATAAAGTAAACAATTTAGTAAGTTCGGATGTGAAACATGCTCTAACGCCCCTGAATATAGTTTCCCAACAAACGCACAGCCCTCAACTGCCGGTACCGTCACCTAATTATCCCGTTCAGACACAAGTCGTCCAACAAACAACCGACATTCCTCCGAATCCCACACAGCCGCAGTCATCTACAAATTGTAACAAGTTAAGTGGCGATAAAGTGCAGTTAAACACAAATCCATGTACTCAAATATTACCAAATACATATGTTCCTATAATAAATAATAATTACATAAATTCACCTCATTCAACTAGTCAAACCAACGTAGGAAAGAACAATAATTGCGCTTCACATTCAGTTCTAACGAACGGAGAATCGCACGATTCGCTGAAAGGAAAAATCGACAAGGTGAAAGCTACTTGGCATAAGATGCTTACTAAATCTTCCGAAGATTCAAACGTAACAAAGATGGAAATGACGATGGTTGCAGACCCAACCAATCATAAAAATTTAAACGTGACTTTTATGGAAACCGGACCAATAAAGAATACGAACATTCAACAAATTACTGATGGTAAGAATTTCATTACCAACGTTCCTGTACGGAAGACCAATAGAGAAGGCAATAACGGATTTACTGTCCTCAACGTGCCTAGTGTTAATTTCCAACCGCCAACGAAGAAACCTAAACTTAGCAAGATAGATATCGCAACGATGAGGAAAAAGCTTCGCAGAGAGAAGAGGATGAAATTGAACAATAGCAGAGTGAACAAGGAGAACATCAACAAGAACGATAATCAGAATAAATGCGAAATGACGGATTTTGGCGTGCGAGTTTACGGGTACTCGGATAGTTCTAATTCTAGCGTTTATTCCACTTCGGAATACGATAGCGAATGTTCGGATATCGATATCAGTATTACTAGTGGACCACCATTGAAATTAGACGACAAACCGGAGAAATTAAATTTTCTACAAATCTTTGGATTGACTACGCATAATGAAAAAAATAGTAAGTAGTCAGATACTCTCATTAATCATAGCAAGGATTCCGAGATAGTGTATCATACACTATAAGTATTGGCATACTCCGCCCCACACACAAATGATTATCTAATAAGTTTCGAAATTTCCATTGTCAACCGTGTGATTGTAATTAACGTTTAACTGTTTTATACAATTTAGATAAACAATTGGTTCGATAACCAAAAAATAATGCTAAGATATTATTATAATTCACGGCAAATGCAATAAAAGGAGAGAGAAAAAAATACACTAACACACGGACATGTTTCTGCCTACCCGTCATCAGCGTGGTTTCGAGAGTAATTTTTTTCTCTACCTTCTATCGCTGTTGCCTCACAGTTAATGCCACAACACTTCAAAACAACAAACTTGGCGCCCTCTAGTCCCAAAGAAACGCATGCCTGCCGTTCAGGAAGCAGCGACATAAACCGGGTGCTGTTCCCCAAACCATCCCTCGAGCAGTTCGCACGACTGCTAAACACGAGATGGCGACGCTGGTAGCGTTTTGGGAAACCGCACATGTGAATATTCCGACAGGCTTACCATGATGTATATAAACACATGCGTTTCTTTAGCACTAGAGGGTGCCAAGAAATGTCGAGTTTGTCGTTTTGAAAGTTGTGGCATTAACTGTGAGGCAACAGCGATAGAAGGTAGAGATATGAAAAATACTCTCGAAACCACGCTGATGACGCTGGGTAGGCAGAAACATGTCCGTATGTTAGTGTATTTTTCTCTCTCTCCTTTTATTGCGTTTGACGTGAATTATTCCATCAATACCATGAGGAAGCTAAACTATCTTAGTATTATTTTTTTGGTTATTGTTTCTAGGCATTTCCTGATGTGTTCCAATTGGTTCGATATTCGATACTAATAGAGACGGCGAAACAACAAAAAAGAAAAATGAATATAATAGTTCTCACTCTATTTCATTAACATGTATATCACTGCAGATAATCACTTGAAAGTCAGTCATAAGTAAAGTTCTCCCGTGCGCTTCACGAAATTAGCAGAGACTAGACAGACTCGTGTTTTCTCAATTCTCGGGGAAACCAATGGGCAACACGAACCCCATTCTCATGAGACGTATAAACACGAGTCTAGTCGCTAATTTCGTAAAGCGCGCGGAAAGCAGCGAACTTTAGTCATAAGATAGACTGTGGCCTAAACACTTTTACAATGCATCGGTATGTTTTAGGCATAGAACTATCAAAGATAGAAAGACGAAAATGGCAGGAGAATTGGTCGTACACGGAAGATAGGGAAAACGGTACAATATTAGACTTGCCAGTGCCTTCGACTTCACCCACGATATTAACCTCAACTAAGGATTATCAACGCAAGATTCATTTCTTGGGTAACATTGGCCTTAGATCCGTTCCTCCAAATACTAGAAACGGTAAGTTAAACTTAAATTAAATAGTTAAACCCCCGATTCCTATCACGAAACTCCATTTTCGCCCGCAGATATGGAAAATAGCTGGATGAAAGTTATAGAAGAGAGGATCAAGCGAGACGGACAATCCAAACTAACGAACTATTGCGTAAAATCGCACAAAAGCATCGTCGGGCACAGCAATAAGGAGAAGCAGATGCATAAGCCGAGACTTAACGGCGCACTAGAATCAACTCGGCCGACGACGGTCCCCATTATCAATAATATTCACATTCCTAAACGAGAGGAAGCGCAACCTCACCAATCGATCGACAAGATTACGGCTCAAAGCTATTGCGTGCCTCTCACGATGGTACTTGTCAAGAAACCTGTCGACGAGAAATGCGTACAGACGGAAAACGAGACGGCGAAAAACGATTGGCCTGGAATACAGGAAGTGATGACGTTATACCATAAGTACGCGAATGGTAAGTGTTACGTCCAATTGGTTTATTGGACTAATTGCCGGTGAACTGTTGGGAGGTTTTGAAAAATAAAGCCAGAGTCAAGTTGATACGTATATTAAAAAATATTAAAAAAATACGTTTATTCCGTGTATAATAAATAAAATAAAGTAGTCTTGTTTTTCCAAGTCACCTGTCCCGATTAGGTTTAATACAGAGTAATAAGGTGGCAAACGTGTCCTATATCAATAGTTCATCGATTATATATTTATTGTGCTTGTTTCTCTGCAGAAACAATGTCTAAGAGATCACGTTTTAACTACCTTCAACAGGAATATTTTTTCCATCAACCAAAGGATTATGTCTATTCATAGGTTGACCATTATTAATAAATCTTGGCAGTAATCAATACAACTAATAGACCTAGTGGTTTTTAAAAACAAATGATTTGCTCATTAATAGATAAAAATTAAGGCAAAATATGAAAATAAAACACTGAAAAACATAATACAACGTAGGAAGAACTGAAACTGATATAAATGTCACTCATTAGCTGATCGGCGATTTTCCTAGTTGAAATCCCCCGAATGGCGTGGCAACAGCGCTGGTTGCAAAGAAAGATGGTTTTATACAGATATTTGTAATTGTTATCATAGCTGGTTGGTTACTTTAATGATTTGCTATTACACGGCCCAAAATTGCTAGTAAAAAGGAATAAATACAAAACTAGAGACATTAGTTATCAGTGACATTTCGTTTTACCCAACTTAATTTCATTTACTAAATAGAGTACTTTTCGTGTATGTGAATTTGCCCCGTCTATTAGCCAATCACAAGGCGCGAATTTCTTACCTATTTATTCTACCGCTACAATTTACAGTGAATGAAGTATAGAACACCTTGGCAGGTACACTGCCGTTCAGAGAAGTTCGGTCGGTTGGTAAAAAACATGAAAAGGTTACAGAAACAAACGAAACTAAAAACAAAATGCAATTTTATTGTATGTACAGGTAAAAAAGACAAAAATAAATAAATAAAAAGTTATTCCGGCCTAATATAACATACTGAACGTTATATTTGTTTTCTTCGAAAAAACCTCCTTTGCTGTTAATCACCGCTCGAACTATTCTAGCCATTCGTTCGATAAGTTTTGTTAAAACGGATTGTGGAATATTAATCCATTCATGTTGCAGAATATTCCGTAAATGTTCTTGTGAAGTTGGGCATATTTTTCGGATCCTCCTCTCCAGTTCATCCCACAACAACTCTATCGGGTTCAAATCTGGGCGTTGTGGGGGCCATGTCATTACTTTCAGGGTGTGCTGTTTTTCTTGCTCCTTTGGATAGTTCTTACACACTAACGCAGTGTGTTTTGGGTCGTTGTCATGCATGAGTGTAAAGTTACGGCCTATTATACGCAATCCTGATGGCACTGCATGATTCTGGAGTATTGCAAAATAATTTTCCTTCCTCATTACACCCTGCACTCTGCATAAATCTCCCGTCCCGGCAAAGGAGAAACATCCCCACACTAACACAGAACTACGCCCTTGCTTCACTGTTGGCACAATGCAGTGCGGGGTCATTTTTTCGGTTTTAGATCTTCGGACATAAACTCGTCGATTTTGCCCAAAAACCTCAAACTTTGGCTCGTCACTCCAAAGCACGTGTTTCCAATCATCTAACGACCAATCTAGATGAGAACGGGCCCACTGTGGCCGTTTTGCTCTGTTGCCCCGACGTAATAACGGTTTTCGAATGGCAATGCGTCCATAAAGGTCCGCTTGTTGAAGTCGGCGTTTTACCGTACTCGCCGAAACTTGTTCTTCACGGCCGTGATTGACTTCGGCTGCTATTTGTGGCGCTGTTAATTTTCTATTGCGTTTGCTTAATGTCATTTACTGTTGAACTTCTCATATTTATTTTTTCAGCAATTTGTCGCCCCGAATATCCTTCTTCAAAGAGCGTAATAATGATGCGCGAACGTTGTTCTACACTGGTAGGCTTGCCACGTGCCATTTTGAAGTAAATTTTCTTAAAACTATCGCGCAAAAACGACAGATGCACACCAACACACGTTTAACAGTAAAATGAAGCAAATTTATATCTTTACGCTCGTGATAAATAAACAAGAACGATACTGCGGTATATTTCCTAAATGTGTTGTTCGTTAATAATCCCCAAAACGACCCGTTTCAAAAGATCGGCACTTCCGAGAAATTCTTGGAATGATAATAAAAGGGACTTTATTGTGGTCGTCGCAATATTTCTACTTTACATAATAATTTATGGCGTTGATCCCTTAGAAAAGAGTGTATGCTTAATATTTTTCTAATTTTATGTATTAATAATTGTATACTGTGTGATATAATGGATTTTTATTGTATGACCGAACTTCTCTGAACGGCGGTGTATATATATATATATTTTTTTTTTGCTCTTTCAGAACGATCAAAGGAAATCAAAACGTTACGGAAACGTTGCGAAAAACAGAAAAAAGACGTGCAAGTGAAGCAGGCGGAAACGAAATACCTTGAGAGAAGGCACAGAGAACTGCATTCGAAGAGCTTCATTTCGGAGCAGGAAAGGAACCGACTACAGAACGCTATCGATCATTTGACCAATATTATCAACGCTCTTAGGTAGCATAAGTTGAAATAGTTTGTTCTTTTTTACTACCACTATTTAATTTATATTGTTCTATTTAATTCTTAAATAGCTCTGTATAATACTTATTTCGTTAAGTACGATACAGTCTGATTAATTTTCTTTTTCCTTGGTTATTCGCAAGAGATTTATAGTTATCTTTTATATATTTATGTATATACTGAATATGTACGATAGATTGTCCTTCAACTCGCGGGTACTCCGTGGTACTGCATGAAACAATCGAAAATGAATCTCTCTCTAATTTAATTTCTAGATCTGGACCTTATAGAACCAACCAAGTTAGGTAAGAACGTCGTCTAGAATGATTTTTGAGGGTTTTTTTGTTGTTGTTTAAAGAAAAATAAATTAAAATCATTTAAAAATTATAAAAAAAAACATGTAACACTTTCAATTTTCTTCTTTTGATTGTTTTATGTATGTCAGAAAAGCTACCCGCGAATTAAAAGACACTTATTAATTAGAGGGAGTACACAAAAGCTAATCCTGAACTTCGACTGTTGAAAGGGAAATACCGACTGTGATTATCAAATTTGTACTGAAAATAAATAAGCGGAAATTGATAAAAAAAAAAACGCACGACGAAGGTGATGAATGTTATTTAAAAAAAGGAAAACTTGAGTACAGCAAAGTATTATACACTTTTCCCCACTTCTTAAGTTGTAGTTTTTAATTTATTATTATATTATTGGTAGTATTTTTTAAAGAATCGTTGTTTATATAAAATAAAATAAAAAGAAAAAAGTATAAGATCCGAATTAAATGATTGCTGTTAATTAAGTATATTGATTTTTTTGGTATGTATAATTGAGTTTACGGGTTATTAGTTAGTTAGAAGAGTGGTGTTCACTGATTCTGTGATAAATACAATTTTAGTAATCTTGACGTAAAAAAAAACACTGTTTCTAGCATGACAACTTAATAAATGTACAGATCATGAATAGTATAGTGTTTATTCTATTTTCCGCCTCGGGGGTTGTGAAAGAGAATACATAAGACGCACGTGATTTTATAAGGCAGGCAAGTACCAAGTTAATTATATTTGAATAAATCTTAATGAACAATTCCAGATTCACGGAGCTATTGTTAATGTTTAAAATAAGTACTAAACGTTTGAATATATTCCGTTCTTTGTAGATTTAAACTCGACGTAATTCCATATTACTCGCATATTGCACTACACACACCTCTTAGATTAAAAATTATATTTAAAAATTATTATTATCGTGTAGATAACGATTGATTTCTTGATTATGATTATTTTTGTGTAGAAAAGCATGTAATTAATAGAATTATAAACAAAAAAATTTTCAATTGGCAATAATTTTGCATTTTACATTTTTATGTTTATTAGATAGAAATTATTTATATTTATTATTTAGCAATAATATTGGTAATATGCCCGATTGACAACAGCTGGCTGATGTGGTGATGAGTTCCCAATTAAACATGACATGTAAAATCGCTCCTCGGCACCCTCCTTTGGCACTGCTCGATAGAGAATTTTCAAATTGAAATTGCAAGTTCCGAGTGTGCTGCAATGCAGTCCAGTGCAGAGTTAAACAGTAGTTTTGAGCTATCGAAATCTACAAACATTCCAACAATCTCAATAGAGACGATGGTTACGTGTTACATTTTCAGTGGAAAATTCCAATCTCAACTCGTCCCGTACGCCCCGGCCCCTACCCTATAGCGATCACAACTATTCTTTTCGTGGCAGCGATATAACATGC
The DNA here is from genome assembly GCA_902655005.2 of Marronus borbonicus. NCBI lineage: Eukaryota > Metazoa > Arthropoda > Insecta > Coleoptera > Scarabaeidae > Marronus > Marronus borbonicus. The sequence goes on from LR737402.1 coordinate 314,700, forward strand.
AGCAGCCCAGAAGAGGTTCAATCCAACTGAGAGTGAAACGTCGGCCGACTCATGCGGTTTCAATCCAAAAACTTAAATTCCTTAAAAGTAGTTTAACCTGTTGTGGATAGAGTATAAGGCTGCGCGAACTTCGGATCGCATGGGGGCTGCCGTTTTGATGTAATACAGGCTCGTAATAAAATAAATTAGACGTAATACGGAGACGTAACACTAATATTAATGCTTATAATAACTAATAAAGTACTCGTATTTTTCTTTGATAATACGGAATAGGAAGAATATTGTAAGTAAATATAATTAAATCGTACTCTTATTGCTGATAAAAAGTTATTTTTTGTGTATTATTTTTAATGTAATACACCTTCATAAATAAATGAACTTTCTGGATGCCACCAATAAATCAATGTGAATTTTGAACATGTTGGGAGGTGCTGTAAACACAATGCGTGTTAGATGGCACATTTCGTTATTTATAGTTAAATAATATAATTTTATTTCTCCTCAAATCACCTGTGCTGTTTTTTCCCTTAACTTAGTAGATTGGTCATGGATTGGAAGATGAGAAAATATTGAATGGCCAACATCTTAGTCAGATTTAAGCACTTCACATCTTCTTCCTTTGGGAATACCCAAAAATTAAAGTTTACGAGGATGAGCCCGATAACGTTGAAGATTAAAAAAATCAGAATTACCAGAACGATAAGTCAGCTCGACTTATAAATTATTTGCGTTTTATTTATTTAACCATTTTCAGCGGAACGAATATGTTGCAGAAATAAACACGTGTACATAAATGAAACTAACTATTGAAAATTAATTGAACAAAGATATTTTCTAGGTACATACACAGAAAAGAATGCAAAAAAAAGTAAAACAAAGCTACACCGTTTTTTTATTATTTGATCCAAACATATCCCGATAATTGATGATCGTTGTTCGAAATTTGTGAGCCGGTTCATGACCAAATAAAAGAGAGAATTCTGCCGCCTGCAAAAATTCGCTGTAGTATTGTATCATTAGCATGGCTTTCATTGATGACTCCGTCATACTCCTACGGCGAGGTGAAAATATGTTCATTCGCCATCATTAATCCAAGTCGTCTGGGGTCGACTTGGGGTGTGCCCGACCGCTTTCTAAATACATCATCGCCGCCAATGAGCGTGCACTCGTTTCTGCAGGCTTACTCACAACAAATAAGATACAGTAGGTGGTATAACAATTGAATTTAATAAAATATTAATAATCAGGTTTATTACCGTTATATTTTCTAGCACATAAATGTATATAGGTAACTGGTAAGGCCTATGTCGCTTATTACAATATTATTTCAGTTACATCAGCGTGGCTAAATAAAACTGTTTACGAAGTGATTACGATGTAATGATAATTACTTATATATTGAACAAATACCATGTACTTGAAATTGAAAGAGCATTAATTTGTTATACAAAATGTCTCCGAATTATAAACTCGAAAACAAAAAAAAAAGCAGCTGCAAAACGCAACTTTAGTAAATGGTTGTCGAATGTTTTATATAATTCCTATGCATAAAACATATTTCCTGTCTGCATAATTGGGATACATTCTGTATATCACTAATAAATAACCTTATACTAGATGAACACTAACTCTAGTTTGATATTATTTCTAGTCAGTTATTCGAACAATGTTTTGCGTTAAGTTTAAGCAGATTATATTGCATATTGTAACAAAAATAGAACTAATCTTTAGAATTGAATTAGCAATCTAGGAAATTCGCAGCCATAAGCAGTTCCAACGCTATCTCTGGCGCAATTGGAAATTCAGGTATCTCGGTCGAGCTATTCGTATACCTTACTTTATACGTGAAATACATACAAACCTTCTGTAGAACATGTGATCTAAAACGGTATCATCGATTAAAACAAAGCGAGATAATTAAATTGATAATACACTCACGGAATCTCTCTGAAATTTACTTCGTTTGCTTCGTTCTCGGCGAATTGGCCGGGCCCGCTTAGCATAGCCTTGATTGTTCCTGATGTTAACGCATGTTCTCTCTTTACAATGAATTCGTGACCGTCGGACGAGATTAACTTCACGTACATCGCATCGGGGCCTTCGCAGCCGCCGTAAACTCGTTCGGCTCTTTCCTCTACTTCTGACATTTTTGTTTCTGTAAAATTATAATTTTTCTCGCGGTTGAAGTAACGTATAAATCGACTTCTTTTACCTTATTTAATATATTTACGGAAACTACGAATGATCGTTGAACTAAGAACTAAACCTAATTGTCGCAAGTCAAAACAAATAATGTGAACAACTTTAAAACGAGAAAGTTACTGTTTGGTAGCGGTAGCAGTGGCGCCAACATTTTCAAGGAAAAATCTGTAAAAATAAACCGATAGAATTTAATTTTTTTGTTGTATTCAATTGAAGGGTCCAGTGTAGAATCCGTTAAATCCATTTTTAGCACTAAATTAGATAATAATAAATTCTTGTACATGGGCGTAGCTGGAGGGGGGCAGGGAGGCTCCCTCCTAAATCTCTGACATAATTCCACTTTCCAATTTTTGCAACCCCCTCCACCTTCACACAAAAGTCTCTAAAATGTCAACTCTAATTGGCTCCCTCCTCGACCAAATTCTGGCTACGCCTACCATCCTCTTTCATCCTGTGAAAAATAATCTAGTGATTTTAATGTTTAAAATTAACGTACCCAGTGGAAAATGTTAGTATTCGAAGAACTTTGTATTACTCTACGACGTAATTTTATGACGCTAAATGAGGTGGCGGTAATAATCCATTCTCAATGAAAACTGGAGAAAGTTTTGATGTTAACCTCGGATATAACGAAGGGTTTCCGCATATGCATTTTAATGGAGCATTAAGTGATGCATGAATGCTCTGAATGTAGACAGTTCCTATTGTTTGCAACACTTCTTTTATTTATGAATCTTGAAGTTATTTGATGATAAAAATTGTCTAATGATAATAATAATAATAATAATAATACATGTAAAACAGTACGAACAAACAGGTAAAGCATGTATTCAATTGCTTTTTATTTCTTCTGTTAAAAATAAAGCGAAGATTTGTATTTGGGCCTGATCAACAACTAGAGTACTTAATGCTCCATTAAAATGTATACGAGGGAGCCCTTCGTTCGAAATGACTAAAAATGCGGCAAGAAATGCACAAAATTAGCAGATATTCTAAAGCTTGTATCTCGATGCCGCATCAAAAAATGCATTAAGAAGTATACATGCGTTAACGATTCTGTCTGGACGAATTTTGGAAAAAATTTGCTCATTTACAAATATTTACTGAATGTTGCTTCCACATATTTGCTGTTGGGTACGAATCTTCGCAATCAGTTGGAAAGTATTCGAGTTTCTTTGTGAGATAATTTATATTGTAGTCAGACTCTGCCCTTTTTAAAAGCAGGGCAGGCAACAGACTAATTTTTACAGATGGTATAGTCCAGTTCAAACAGAAATCACAAACTAGTCAGACGCAATTCGATTGGGTAAAAAAAATCCGATGAGGCTGTTTTAGGGCTTTTCCGTCGCACACCTGACGAGTTTCTTTCATCGATACATGGACGATGGATGAAACATGGAGAAACCAATGCATTGCGGAAACAAAAGAACAGTCACAACAATGCATTTTTGAAGGGGAACGCCGTCCGAAGAAGGCGAAAACGGTGTAATCGGCCGAAAAGACGATGGCCTCTGTTTTTTTGGAATGGACGCGGAATCATCTACACCGATTACTTGGAAAAAGGACAAACAATAATTGGTGCCACCCCCACATTTCTTCTTGACATTTCACATTGTGTCCTCCTATCGAGTACAAGGGTGCATCTAGTGGTAGAAATCCCAATTCCTTCTTTTAGCCAAATATCTTTGGAGGGTGGAAATAAGGAGATTATTGTGAATTTCTTTTGACACAAAAGTCTTAAATACTGCTTTCTACCGTACATCCAAATTATACAACTTCTCATATTCGTGTTGCAACCACTCTTTTAACAAAATAAATTTGTTACAAAATGACAAATTTCTCAAAAACCATTGAAGATACCGCAAAATGGTAGTTATCCCTGTAATCAGCAGGTCAAATTGCATGAGGGAATATCATCAAAATAAATATTTTAAAGCATTTTTGAAACCATCAAATCGTCCGAATTTCCAAAGGGACTTTTTCATAATTTTCTTAATTTTCCTATATTTCTCCAACTAACAGCTTCATTTGTAATTTCGATACGCTGGATCCATTAAAAGTTACCAAAATCTCTTACGATAAGCGAGCTAAGTTTTACAATGTTGAGTTACTTTGATCCCTATCTTTAGCCTTTTTCGGGGTGTAATTCGAAAAATAAACGAGATAGGTAAATGAGGGTGGCCGAAATCGATTCTCCGAGTCCGATTTTGCTCAAAAAGATGTAACTAAAGCCTTTATATTGGGCTGAAAAGTGCTTCAGAGGATTTAGAGTAAAACACGAGAAATTCAAATGTTGGTTTTACCTTGGAATTTATTAAAAATTCCAAAATTATCAATTTCGAGCAAAGATGGTATCTAGGGATGACCTATTTTTATTTCCGGATTTGAAACAATGGCTTGGCGGAAAACGGTTCACGTCGAACGAGGAAGTCTTCGCCCAAATAGATGCCTATTTTACGGACCTTCTGAAATCCTAATTTTTAGAGGGCCCAGGAAAGCTGGAGAAGCGCTTGGAGTTAAATGAAGAATTTGTTGAAAACGAATAAAATCCACAGAAAATACTGTAATGCTGCATATCGATCGCAGCAACGAAATGCTTCTCAAAAAATTTTATTTTTTAATGAATATTTAAATTGCGAGAAAAAGTTTCAGAACTACTGCTTTCGCTGTTCTTGATGTTATTCGCAAAAATGCCTCATTGGGATTGATAGGGATTAAAGAGAATAAAACAAAAACGTGCATCATTTAACATGATTATTTATTATATAAGACGTTAAAGTAATAATACTAATAATAAAATACTAATGGTTGCAATATTTATTACAGTTATAAAAAAATATTTGTCGAATAAATGATCAATACAAAAAAAAAAACAAATTATCACAAATATAGGTTCCCTGTGTATTACAATTACAAAGATGGGTGTAAATACTAACACGTGTAATCCTTCTCTTCAGGGGCGTACATGTATTGTATTATAATAACAATATGTACGGATAAATTAAAAATAAGCTTGTTTCCTTATACAACTAGGGATCTCTTACTAACTAAAATATTTTGCATTGATAACATGACTATGGTAGTTGTAATAGTAATAGTAGAAATTTGTATTTTAATATGACTATTGTCTTCGAATATACATCGAAACTGACATGCGTTTCCGAAACAGGTCGCATGACATATCCAATTATCATCATCTCTCTCTCTCCTAACATAAATACCTCTCTCTTTTCTTTTTTTTTATATAATTCCTCGATTACTTTTACATGGTAAAAGGTCAACAGAAAAAAAACTAAATCTCAATATGAGATTTTTGTCGCGAAAACGAAAATAAAAATGACAATTAATCCATTTTTAAATACAATAATTGTACTTACTTAAACAATATTACGAGACACTCGATACACTTAAATTTAGAAGCGGCGCGAACGACTACTTGTATGAGAATTCCTAAAAAGATATGAATTTACGTCATTTAGAGTGTATCAACCTTCGAAACTTATCACATAATTTAAATCAACCCAAATCACAATTAAATCAAATATCAATTCGAGACACACCGATCAACGCAGCGTCCTTTTTGTTGGCCGTTTTTAGAATTTTTCGATATTCCTCAAGCTCTAAACGAGACGAGAATTATCCAATGCAGGTTTCAGGTTCGAGTCTTGTATCCTCTCGGATTTACAAAAATATACATATTACTTTTCGGAAACCCTTACGCGAACGAGTTAACGTGAGAATTCAGGTTTTTTTTTTTTTGCTGTTTTTCGTTTGCCTTTTACGACGTTTGCGCGATCACCGTCGGTAAAAACACCTTCTTCGATTCCTGTATGTCGGCCCTGCACAACGGGCACCTGTCGCACTTCTCAGCACAAGTTAAACATGCCACTATATGCGCGCATGGAAAGAATGCCGTGTCAATCTGATTATCCATGCATATTCGGCACGTCATCGCATCTAAGAACCTTGTCAATCGTTCGTGGGAATCCTGTAACAAACGAGGGAGATGCTTAGCAATCGTAAAGAATATGCGTTTTAAATTACATACAATAAGAGACGTTGGAGCCACTCAGAAATGTCATAATATACAGGGTATCCCAACAAAATATTTGCATCGTGCGATCAATGCAACAGGGACATCAAAATATAACCAATAAAAGATATTCCATATTATAATTTTAAAACAAGACGTTTTTGTAACAAAAATTATTAAGAAAAAACCTTTATTTTACAATTGTCTATCGTCCCTGAAAGTTTGGCGGCGACTTTTAGACGAACCCTGTATACAGTGTGTTCCATAACGAATTGTAAACACTTGAGGGAGTTCCAACATCATAGTTAATAAATGGAATTTCCTTTATTAAAACTGAATACTGATGATTATAAAAAAAAAAAACAAACTTTAACTTACTTTGCATTCTTTCCCTTCACAGCCATTGACCGATGATTCCTGTATTTGACTGAGTATCTGACTTTCTTGATAGAGGGCTCTTCTCGCGTTATCGTACACTTCGCGACACGTCCTCCTAATATCGAAGACGTACTTCTTGCCTAGCGACGAATCCTCGTTGAATATAGAAACTATGGTCCCTTTCAGATCTCGTATGAACTGCTCGGTGACGGCGCTCCGAACCGTTTCGCAGCTGTAGAACGCGTGCTTCTCGGTGATCGCCCGGTAGAGGCCGCTGGCCGCGTGATTCGATTCCAGCTTTACTTCCAGATGAGCGACGGCGTTCTCTCTAGACATGTAATCCAATTTGAAGATGCGGCGTTGCGTCGAGGCGCTCTGGATGGCGGTGAACGGAATGAGCAGCTTCTCTTTGCCCTCGTCGTACTTGGTGATGCCGTGCGGCCCGACGCCCAACCGTAAATTCCCGGGCTTAACGTGGGACATCTCCTCGCCGAACATCTCTAACGCGGAGACCTGCTTCAGGAACCAATACTCGGCGGTGGAGGGCTTCATACCCGCGTTGTTTTTATGCTGGGCGATGACCCGTTGGAAGAGCTCTTGATGGGACGCTCCGCCGGTGGTGGTGCCATCCGCTGGTGGTATTATATGTTGGATCAGGCCGTAAATATTGTGAGGGTGATGGTAGGGATTATAGTCTCCGGTTTCGGCCTGAGCTATCAGAGCGATTAGCTTGACGATGCAGTCTACGTCGGATGTTATCAATTTTTTCTCGGCCAGGTCTAATCTTGCGTGTAGATAAAACTGATGTCTGGAAGGAAAAAAAATAACAGGATTAGAAGATTATACAAGATCGCCATACGTAATTACTTTAAATAGCTTATGTCGTATTTAATTTAGCGTATTATGAATATAAAGAAAGTTAATTTTTAGTGAACATTATGAATTTATGGATGCTGGAAAGTTGATGATTATATTAAGAACAAACTAACGGAGAGAATGGAATATTATTGAGGTTCTGTACGAGGAAGGAGTGCAACAGATCAAATATTTACATTGAGAGAAATACAGGCGGTGAGAATACCGAAAGCCAACATTTGTGATGTTTGTAGACTTTAAAGAAGCATACAACCGGGTAATCAGGAGAGAGCTCTAATAAGGCACTGAAAGAGATGGGGATTCGTGAGAAATTGATAAAAATTTGAGGCTAGGGAAGGATAAGACGGGGAGGCCTACTATCGTCAGTTTGTGCGTAGAAAAGATTATCAAAGGATGCCGAAATTTATAGATCAGGTCGAATATATCGCAAAACACATCAATGTCTGGCCGTTGGTAATACTAACAAGAAATAAATAGAACTTAAAAGAAGTAATAGCAAGATTAGAAGAGAAGGCGTAGAAAATGGGGCTATGGGAATATATTTAGGGGCTTTCTTTACAACAAGGCCAGATCTCAAGATGGAAATCCAGAACAGAATAATGGCGGGCAATCGCTATATCTTCGCTCTAAATAAGCGAGTGAGGTTTGGATACTAAATAAAACAGAATAACAAATGATAGCAGTATGGGAGGGAAGATTCTACGTATGAAGGGGAAAAAGGAAATGATGGATGGAGAAAAAGAACGAATGACGAACTAAAACGTCTCTCTAAGGAGCCTAATAAGAAAGACTGCGATGGTTGGATTATTATTGATTCCGATTGGTGGCAAAAGAAGACGAGGAAGACCAAAATCAAGATAGAAAACTGAGGTGAAGGTGCACATGAGAAGAATGGAATAAAATAGCAGGAAATAAGAAGATACGGATGAAAGTTCTAGGAGAATATCATAATTGTTTTATCAAACAAATCTTAACATTAAACAAGGAATTCAAAAATTTGGGTGTTACTTAAAGCAATAAAGTTAACAGCTGGTTTAGGCATAACTGGTGATTTCAGATAATTGAAATTATTTTAGTTCAAAAAATATCTAAAAATAGTTCAATTTTTTTAGTGTATTATATTAAATATATTGAAATAAACAAGGAAAATGCATTTGCACCAAAGGACGATACAAACAAAACCATCTTGTACCAATAAGCGATAAGTCAAGTTTCAGTAAATTATATACGTGTAATTTTTAGGAATTTATTCAAAAATAAGTAAATAAATTTTAGAAAATGTAACAAATTCTAATCTCCAGTGAAACAAACATTTCTTCTTCATTTTTTTTTTACTTCTTCTTTGTCGTACTTTCCTCATCACGTTTACTCTTATTGTTTGTCAGTTATATTCATCAATTGACGGATGGTAATAATAATTTTCTTCATATCTAACAATAACAGTGATATTTGATGTAATTCCCCCGAGGTATTTTTCAAAGGTTTTTCTCCTGTTTTTCTTTTTGTTCTCTTTACCATTTTCGCTGTGCCTGTTGAGCTTCTTTTCGTTTTTTTTTTTTTTTTTTATGGTACATTTTCCATTTCGAAGAACTTGCTACGGAAGGAACTTTCTCTTTAAGATCCTCCTTTTGGTTTTCATTTCGTGAACTTTTCGGCCAAAAAAGTGTTGTTTTGAAAGGAGAAGGTACAATGTTAAAAGCAGATATCTTTGCTTTAATGGATGTGCCATTTCAGAATTTTGGTTAGAGCCTCTTCTGAATATTGAAAGGCAGGTGAAATGTTATTAATGCCAAGCTAAAATATCCCCAAATTATTACAATTTTCACGAAATCCGCGTCATTTAAGTAAGTTATCATCTATTGGTACATATATACGATCGTTCATGATCGCTCGGTATAATTGCATCCATGATTCTTCAAGCTTTTACGTTACTTATTCCCTATAAACGAAAATGTTTATATTTTTGATTGGTAAGCGGAAACTTGAATATTCATTTTTGAACAAGTTATTATTTTAAGGTATTTCGTAAAAGATCCCGCAAGAATCCAGGTGCAAATGAGTTGTTGGATGTGGGGAAGTACGTTATTTTATAACATAATAAAGCTATTTGTATATGTCCAACCGAAACAAGAATATTGGTATTGCGTGGACCTAAAGTGCGAACTAACAAGGAAATAGTCAATTTATTCATTCCCTTGACGATGTTTTTTTATCCAATTTACCGATGTAAAAAAAAAAAATGTTGAACGCATTAGCAGGGGACACGCCAAACGAAATATTTAATATGTCAATAGTTAGCAATTATTAATCGCCACATCTCATGTAATCGGGCGCACGGAAATACGATGCAAAATTTATTTGAAAATTTTCGCTTATGCAATACGAAACGAAAATATTTACTTTTAATTATGCAACGTTAACAAATACATAACCGCTGGTTACGCGAGCGTGCATCGAAATTCACAGTTCAATTTACGAGCCTACTAAATAACGTGCACATTTCGGCGGCTATCTTATTTAATTTAACGAGCTATATTGAATGGGGATTTGCGCCCCCGTACGCTCGCGACGCGCTATTGATTAACGATATATTTACCTAGTAGTTTCCTGAAGAAGCAAATGCGGGGGAACCCAAAATTTCACTCGGAGGGCGAAACGAAGGGAAGGCGTGTGTCCATGGATGCCTAGTTGGCGGTCTATCGGATTCCTAAGATTAAGCCAAAGTTCCTCGCCTTTGCTGCCCTCGTACTTGAGCCCAAAGTAATCTGACTCCTTGATGATGTCTAAATGTTCGCACACCTGCAACAAGAGATTTTTCAATTAGGAAATCAATAATAAATTTATTATTGATGTTAATGTTTTTTTAATTTTGAATTGTGCGCCATATCCACGCAAGAAATATTCGCGAAAAGTAGTGACGACGTGGACCAATGGCCCTGTATAAACTACTACGTTGATGCATTAGAAGCCATCGAAAAAATCTAAAGATTTTTTTGGCGATTGAATACTTAAAAAACATTTGTCCAAGAGACAAATAAATTAAAACGGGCAAAAATATCTAACTTCGTAGAAAAATAAAACTTGTAATTTATGTAGAAACAATTTTGAATTTTATAAAAATATTTTTCTAGCTGTTTTCATATTGGAGAAAATAATTTTATTTGCATTTGCGCCCCACTTATCCTGCTGTGTTTCCTAGGTTTCGAATTACTTTAGGGGAATTACGTATTTACTTTAGCCTACTTTATGCCGGTACTTAATTGTCCAAATTTTTAGACAATTTTTGCGTTATTTCCGCTGTTGCTTATGGAATGTATTTGAACCCTACATGACCGTCTACGTAACAAATGGTAGCCTAGCCTGAGGAAGGTTAATGTTAAAGTTTAAATAAGCCAGAAAATTGACTTACGAGAATCGAACGAATAGATCATAATAACTTTGAAGAGAAATAGGGAATAAGCAACAACCACTCATTTAAATGTTTTATTAGCCTTGATTTAAATGCATATCTAAGGCCGATAAGATAGGGCAACATTTTTCGCGCAGGTTAAGTGCCTACTCCTACGTACTTTCATCGTTGGTTGTTTTGACCTTTGGTAATAGGATTTTATTGCTTTTTTCGTCGAAAGATTGCGTGGGCGCGATTATTTTGAACACGGTCAACGGTATATCTTGCACAGCTGAAATATTAATTAACTCGTTTTTAGTCGCTTTTAATATGCTAATGGTGAAAATTTCATTTCTGATTAAAAACGATATAAATATGCCGTTACTTCGAGTGTATATTTATTCATGGATTTTACAGAATGAAGACCAACCAAGCAATGCTGTGGGTATGTTACCGACCAATAACGAAAAGGAGATTTTGCAATTGGATATTAAACACTTAATCTTGGCGTTCTCAATGTTATTAAAAACACACTGTAGTTCTTTTTATTTGTTGAATTGCATTGTTTTTATCAATAATCAGTCGTCTCTTTAGTCTGCTTTCGAAAATGTATTAATATACTGGATACCCCATTAAATAAAAAAAATTGGGAGCATTTCCTGTTAAACGAACGGAAGCGAAAAAACTGCGGAAATGTAAGAAACTTGTCAACGAACAAAGTTATTCCACCGTTCCAGGACTTTATACTTATCCAGTCTTCAATAAGTATGTCCCATAAATCTCTGTGCATAAAGATCAGTAACGCTTGCATTATTTCTAGTCGCCTATGGCGTTGGTATTTGCTTATTCTTGTACACTGCCGTTCAGTGAAATTCGGTCATACAATAAAAATCTATTATATCACACTGTATACAATTATTAATACATAAAATTAGAAAAATATTAAGCATACACTCTTTTCTAAGGGATTAGAGCCATAAATTATTATGTAAAGTAGAAATATTGCGACGACCACAATAAAGTCCCTTTTATTACCATTCCAAGAATTTCTCGGAAGTACCGATCTTGGTGTTGGTGTGCATCTGTCGTTTTTGCACGGAAGTTTTAAGAAAATTTACTTCAAAATGGCACGTGACAAGCCAACCAGTGTAGAAAAACGTTCACGCATTATTACGCTGTTTGAAGAAGGATATTCGGGGCGACAAATTGCTGAAAAAATAAATATGAGAAGTTCAACAGTGAATGGCATCATGAAGCGATATCGGACAACTGGAACTATAGAAAATCGTGTTCGTCCTGGAGCATCTAGGAAAGCAACAAAAGCTGAAGATTTGAGAATTGTATTATTAAGCAAACGCAACAGAAAATTAACAGCGCCACAAATAGCAGCCGAAGTCAATCGCAGCCGTGAAGAACAAGTTTCGGCGAGTACGGTGAAACGTCGACTTCAACAAGCGGACCTTCATGGACGCAGTGCCATTCGAGAACCCTTATTACGTCGGGGCAACAGAGCAAAACGGCTACAGTGGACCCGTTCTCATCTAGATTGGTCGTTAGATGATTGGAAACACGTGCTTTGGAGTGATGAGTCAAAGTTTGAGGTTTTTGGGCAAAATCGACGAGTTTATGTCCGAAGATCTAAAACCGAAAAGTGATGCCGAACTGCATTGTGCCTACAGTGAAGCAAGGGCATAGTTCTGTGTTAGTGTGGGGATGTTTCTCCTTTGCTGGGACTGGAGATTTATGCAGAGTGCAGGGTGTAACGAGGAAGGAAAATTATTTTGCAATACTCCAGAATCACGCAGTGCCATCAGGCTTGCGTATAATAGGCGGTAACTTTACATTCATGCATGACAATGACCCAAAACACACTGCGTTAGTGTGTAAGAACTATCTAAAGGAGCAAGAAGAACAGCACACCCTGCAAGTAATGACATGGCCCCCACAAAGCCCAGATTTGAACCCGATAGAGTTGTTGTGGGATGAACTGGACGGGAGGATCCGAAAAATATGCCCAACTTCACAAGAATATTTACGGAATATTCTGCAACATGAATGGATTAATATTCCACAATCCGTTTTAACAAAACTTATCGAAAGAATGCCTAGAATAGTTCGAGCGGTGATTAACAGCAAAGGAGGTTTCTTCGATGAAAAAAAAATATAATGTTCAGTATGTTATATTAGGCCAGAATAACTTTTTATTTATTTATTTTTGTCTTTTTTACCTGTACATACAATAAAATTGCATTTTGTTTTTAGTTTCGTTTGTTTCTGTAACCTTTTCATGTTTTTTACTAACCGATCGAAATTCTCCGAACGGCAGTGCAGTGTACATACACAGTAGCTAATTAGAGCTCTATCGTGTCATTACTGCGCCAACCTCAATGAAAAAAAGAGCACCTTCTGGGGTTATCTAAGCAAGTCTTCTCGATAATTCATCTTTGTCTATAACCTTTCTGAAGATATTGAATTACTTTAAATTGTTTTCGTTCACTCTCTAATTCTTCTTTTTTATCGGGCTAATCAAACTAAACCACGTTGAAAAAACGTAACTTCTAAGAACCATCTCACAAAGAAAGAAAGACAATAATATGCACATTTTTATGAGCGCCGCCACATCAACATATAAAAGTTTTACAGTACCTTCTTGGATCTGCGTTGAGGATTTATTTATAAACGTTGCCGCATGCATACATAATACATGTGCGAATTGCCTGCTGCATTTCTGCATTCTCGCCCATAGCAAACAACCTCCATCTTGTCTATTCGGCGATATTTTACCTGCTGGGCGATTAGCTCAATAATACGTAAATAGGTACGTTAGTGGAAGCGCATAAGCAGCACTTCCGTACGGCAGCGCGACGCCACATTTACAGACGGTGTTCGGTGATAAGCACATAACCAGCTCCGTCTCCGTGCAGCGCAACTTACATTTTTGCTACGTCGTTAGTTCTTTTCGAGAGAACGGACGACGGTGAAACTGGAATATCCGGGGAAATTGCCGCTGAATTTATGTAACGACCGCGAAGAAAAGCAAGCGGCATATGCGCCACATCTTACTGTTGCGTATATATTACGTTTCGTGCAAGTCGCTAAATGCGCTGTACCTGAAGCATGGGCGATAATTTGAATTTGGCGCATATATACGTCGTCTTCTTGCTGCTATTCTAATGTAAATTTTCCATATACGACTTGTCGGAAGCAACTTCGCCGCCAGCGGCTAACGCAATTTCCGACAGAGTAGTCTTGATGACTTTTAAAGCGATGATTCTGCACAAAATGCGACCGTTTTATTCGAACTTTTAGCTACCCATATTGTGAAAATAAAACGAATTGGGTCATCAGATAATAGCGTGCCCATGAACAAAAGTAAAGTAGGTAAAGTCGGAGATGTCCAACTATCCATCCACGTCATATATCTCTATTTGCGAGGTACCATCTCAGGAAAGGGGACAATGGCGTAAAATCTAAAGCATTATTCTACAACGCTCGTCTCTCTCTCTATAGTATCAGTTCTTAATAAAGGCCTCCTCTATATTGTTTACAACATTTTTTCTAATTTAATCAGATAACGTTTGGCGTGTTGCGTGTTATTTTTAAACGAGCGACCTCCTATTGTCGCATTAATTTGTTTACGCAATAATAATCGCCTCTCGCCAGAGCTGTTGCCTCCTATTTCGTTTAATTGACCGTCCGTCAAGTTCAACACGTACGCCGTTTATATGGTCGGATTCTTTTAAATACCAGGAGAAAGGAGAATTCTTACACATGACTAAATATCCAGCGGACTTTGGACGAACTCGCCTACTTAAATGCAGACGTAATTCATCCGTTCGTCACGTGCTCGCAACAACTGGATTCTCCTGCTTATTGAAGCAATTAGCCGGCGGTTTTAAATTGATAGCTGCATATACGTAGATACCAGATGATAGGCCGCTATTGGAAATGTGAAACGCGACGTTTTTTAAATTGATACGTCCGAAGGACTTTGATTCCTGTGGATTTTAAAGAATCTTACCGCGCTACCGAAAATGAAGCGAAGAAAGAGAAATTTACCTCGGGGGAATTATTGCAAACTTTCCGATAGAGGGAACGTCTTAGATTTTAGGGAGCGCCTTGCTATTTTCGTAAAAATATCTACTTTTCTATAACTTTTTTGCGACGCAAAGCAATTTGCTTGCCAAAAAGATGTGTCGACTCACACATTATCGTATTTTGCATTTAGCTACTTTCTATTTTTAGTATTGGAGATGTTAACGAGTTTTATTAATAAAATCATCATCTGCATCCTTTAGGGTTATTCAAAAATGATTTGATAATTCCTTAAATGAAAATCGAAGGTTAATCAGGCGGGAATTACAGCTTGAAGTTGTAAATTGAAGCAAGCTATGTAAATACATACCAGAGTATAGAGAGCATCATCAAATCTTCATGTGTTAAGTCAAGAAGACAACGAAAATCTCTCCATCTAAACACTGGATGCGATCTTTTGAAATTATGACATTGAGCTAGATTAACCTTGTACTTTGTTGATTTAAAAGAACGTTTAAGGTATTGTTGAAATTTCTTGCAAATTCTGTTAAACATGCACATTTCTGGAAATAATTTGACGCAAATTCGATGCATGCAAAAATAGATCATCCAAGCATTACAATTTAATGATCGTTGTATACTCCGTTTCGCTTTAAATTAATTTCGTGGAAACACGTAAAGATGCAGAACGTACAGAAATTGGAGCACACCAACTCTGAGAAGATAGGCTATGATGCACAGCTGTAGTTATATATATATATATTGTATTGCGTGTAATTAATTCACCTTTCATAACACCACTTGTCTAACTTCTAATTGAAGGATCATTACTTGTCTTGCTACACGAGCAGATTTTTCGATTGCTGGTTGCTCGGCAACCAAATAAAGGGGGCGAAATTTTGCGAGTGTGTTTACCCACTTGCATATTTTGAGATTATAGATTATTCAGCAATTGTTTTATCCGTAAAATATGTGTATTGTTAAACTGTAATTACAAGATACATATGAGCCCTCTATATCACTGATATTGAATTCCGTTTACAATACGGCGTAGTTTTCCGGGATCCCCCTGGACTCAGGACTCTAACAGCCGTATCCGGATGACAAGTGCTTATGAAAGTAGCCGCCACACTTGCAAAAATCACAGCTTTTCATTATCTTTCATTCGCCAATTATTATTAAATATTTTATTTGAATATACACTCCCCGACAAAAACATAGACGCGGTATCGTTTCTATTTACGAAACAAAGTTTATAGACATTATATAAAATGTAAATGAGGGTTATTAATACTTGTTATGTAAATAGTCCATTTATAGATATTTCTGGGTATTTATTGCTTTATGAGGGGTAATTGAGATTTTCCCAGATCAAAATAGGAATTTTAAATGCGACAAAAATTTAGACCCTGCGCATTTATTACATTAATATAAGGGAAAACGTTTTAATTTGATACTTCTCTTTATATGCAGCGGTTGTGCTGGTAAAGTGCACACATTTCACCGCGAGAAATTATATTTTATAAAGTGTTTGCAATATGGGTAGAAAAAAGCAATTATCCTTGATTAGAACGGGGAAAAGTTCTAGTCTCGCACCAGGATGGTGTTAGTAAGAAGGAAATTGCTCGTCGGTTACGAAGAAGCGATCATTGCGTTAGAAACTTCCTAAAAGATCCGGAAAATTACGGCAAATCAAAAGACCAGGGGCGACCGAAAGCTGTAAGTGAGCGAGATAAACGCATGGTATTGCGGTGTGCATCCAATTCTGCGTCGGCGAGAGTTATTGCAGAACAGGCGGGGGTACAAACGCACGTGCGTAATGTTCAATGGATTTTAAATGCGTCACCGGTAATATCACGGAAGAAAATGTTGAGAAAACCGCCACTTTCGGCAAAACACAAAGAAGCGAGGTTGAGATTTGCTGAAGAACACGTACCCTGGAAGAAACAATGGGAAAAAGTTATATTTTCCGATGAGAAACGTTTTAATTTGGACGGACCAGATGGGTACTCGCATTATTATCATGATCTGAGAGAGGAACCAAAAGTGAAAATGACCAGACAATTAGGGGGTGGAACTGTGATGATATGGGCAGCGCTTGGATTTCGCGATAAAAGTGGGATAGTGTTTTGCACGAACAAAATGACATCTGTGACGTATAAAGACTTATTGCGTGACAATCTTCTGCGTTTTGGAAACCAATGGGCCGGGCGCAATTTTGTTTTTCAGGAAGATAACGCGCCAATTCATAAAGCAAAAACCATTACTGAATGGTTTAAAGGGAAAAAGATTAAAACTTTACAGTGGCCGGCGCGGTCACCAGACTTAAACATTATTGAAAACATGCGGGGTGAATTGACACGTCGCGTTTATGGCGGAGGCCGTCAATATTTCACGGTGCAGGAACTGAAAACTTCAATAGTGACCGAATGGCAGAATATCCCTCAAAATTATGTGTTAAATTTATATAAATC
>LR737402.1:332485-384066 GCA_902655005.2 Marronus borbonicus
AAAACTTAATTAGATATCTTGCTAGTTTCGCAAAGAAATGTTGTAACTCTTAAAACCCGTAAAACATCTTACGGCGTCTAAGTTTTTGTCGGGGAGTGTATTTGTTAATTTGCCAATTTAATTATTTGTTTCTTTTCGTCTTTGTACTGCGGTTTTTTAAGACAACCACAGTTTTGATTTTCTTTTAAAATACCCGGCGTCCTGTCTTTTGATGTATCTTATATCCCTTCTTCGCTTTTGTTCACCCAAAATGCAACGTTAACCGTTACAACTTTTAGATTCGATTTAATTGGAGATGGAATAACACGAAATTGGTGCAAGAATTTAACAACTGCGACCAAAGACTTGCTTTGTCATAGCCGAACCTAAGTTTATCTGTTGATATTAACAATTACAAATTCATAAAACGAACGCAAGAAACAACCTGAATTTCGCGTTATCCTACGCTTGCATTACATTTTTCTTGCTTGCTCCTTTTTAACTGTACATTTTGAGGAAGTAATTTAATTTCATATACAAAGCGCAACTTCAGCGTAAAATAATTTCGCATGCTGAACGACTGAAGATAAATTTTGATGCTTTTACCCGCATACAATATAATTCGAACAGTTCCGCTAAAAGATAAAAGCTGCCCAGGAGTGAATGCGAAAGGTTGAATTGAACGTTTTAACTAGGAACGTCGTAGATGTCTCGATTCGAAAGGAACTCAATGTTAAGTAATTGGCTCTATCTTCAATTTTTTTTTACGCTTTCATTTAAACACTTGATCCTTCGAATTTTAATCATTAATCGAGTGAATGTTTATAGAACAAGCCACCTGCTTCTAGATTTTGAGGCTGCTTTAAACATACTTCGTTATTTTGATACCGGAAAAAAATTACCGAGCGACATATTCAAAATATCGTACGTGTAATAAATTAAAACTTCCATCGCTATTTATAATATCCTATACCTTATGCGTTTCTAGGTAATCTAGTTGAGATATTTCGGACGCGAAATAATCCTTGGCTGGCCGTGTGTCATGAAAAAGGAGCGCGAACGAGCTAACTGCGATCATTTTCTATACAATCCAAACACCTCTGAATAGGAGCCGCTCGGTCCAAAGTCCACGATCCAAGAACACCTAGCCGACGCGTGCAACGCGGTTTTGCATTGGCTCATGCAGCGCAGGCCGTGATTAAATATCAGACACAACAGGCAGCGGCGTAGCTAACGGGGAACAGGTAAATAAACGCGTGCTTTAAAATGTCTGCATTTTCTGAGTTGATTTGTTTGCGTTTAGTATTGAAAACATTATCCTGGTTATAGAGGTTCCATCCAAAAATTTCCGATAGATTTCTTAAGGATAATAGAGAATATCTCCCAGATATTGCGAACTTTATACTACTTAGCAGTGGAGTAGAAAATTGTTAGAAAAAATTCTATGTGCGATTGTCCAAGGTTGGCAATGAAAAGGTCTTTAGAACCGTAAAATTTGGAGCGGTTGATTTCTTCTTTCTAATGTTGATAGTTGTCATCCGCTGTACCTAGTCGCAGACTTGAATACATAATTGGACAGATGCAAGGGGAAAGAAATTGCACGACATATGTTTGTCAACCCATTCACGAAGGAATAATTCCAAATTTTAAATCTTTTTAAGCTAATTCGATTCAAAAAACATATTCTTTTAAAAATGGATGATGTCTCCTCCGCGCCAGGACTTCCAAAATGACCTTGTGTTTTAGAGGCTCTTTATTTTGTTAAAAGAGCCTGGCATGTGGCTACTCCGGAGACCATTCAAAACTGCTATTCGAAAGCAGGTTTTAAAAATTCACAAGCTCAAGAGAAGGCAATCTTACACGTAGGATTTACTGCTGACGACATTGGCCAAATTTTGCAAAAACATTGATAACATTACCCAAATTGAAAACCGAGAAGACGGATGAAAAAGCGCTTACAGAAGTTTAGTGATAGAGGAAGCAGTGAAAATGAAACTGAAGAGATCCATCCAAGTGGTGACGGCGAGGAAGAAGATGCATTAAAAGCGATATTTTATGTAGACGCAATTTTCAATTGTCCGATTAAAAGTTAAAAAAATGCCTTGTCTATTTTGTTTAACATTCTTCAAGAGCGGACAGTCCTCAAAACCGGACAAAAAAACTGAAACCGTGAGTATTCGCTCCCGAGGGCTTTCACTGTGCTAATCTCTACGTAAACGATGCAAGCATAACAATCAACGTTTATTTTGTACGTCGAATTTATTAATTGTTTATTCAAATACCCTTATCGGAGCGAATAAATACAGCAATACTAGTTTATTATTTTCGCACAGCGTTTAATCTATATCTACCATTTTTTTTTTTGAGAAAAAAAATTATAAAATCTATTTACACATAGATATCGTCCACGCCGCTGCTTTAGAACAACCTCTTTAGTGGGAGTTGGGAGAACTCAACACTTAGAAACGGACTTTGTACCCGGGGCTTGCATCACACATGGCAGATGTATGCATGAGTGTTTCACGGTATTAAAGCCTTCTATTCGTGTACGCCAACGTAGGCAGCCGTTACACTACACTTAATTGCTGGGGAAATCAATTTGCTTGGAGCGACAATTGGACTTTGAACCGACGATTTCCTCTCTACCGGCGAAAATAATCACACAGTACAATCACCGAATGTGTTCGTACGCATACATAGGTAAGCCAAGCGAAGCAAAGCCATGCATCGTTGGCGCTTGTTTGTAAGATTTTACATACCTGTGTGTATGGTTAATTGATTCAAGAATCTTTAATTATGATAATTAGATAATATGCAGGGTTTCAAAATAAGGAGTTTAAAACAAAAAAAATGATCATGTTTATTGCGCAGAGAAACGCATCTTTTACTGTATTTTATTAAAATAATTATAGCAAGAAAATTAATTTCTTATTGAATGCAAGTTGTGTAACAATTGGACCAGAGCATAAATGTTTAAATGAACATGTTTGTAAAACAAATAGAAGTTGACACCTTTTCTCTTCTTTAATAGGCTCAATTGAAGTCGCCACAATAATTGTTTTTGCTCTTAAATAATTGTATGAAGTTTCTTCTAACTTCTTTTCTTTAACTGCACCTTATTTTTTAATCATGAGGAGTAAAGTAGAAAGTCACATTTACGCGAAATTGATAATTTTGGAGTTTTTAATAAATTCCAACATAAAACCAAAATTTGAATTTCTCGTGTTTTACTCCAAATCCCCTTGAGGGCTTTTCAGCGTAATAGAAAGGCTTTAATTAAACGTTTTTGAATAAAATCGGACTCGGAGAATCGATTCCCGCCACCCTCATTTACCTATCTCGTTTATTTTTCGAATTACACCCCGAAAAAGGCTAAAGATAGGGATCAAAGTTTCTCAACATTCCAAAGTTTGAGGGGAAATCAGGAAATTAATAAAAAGAATCTTTAAAGTGTACCCCTTTCAAAATTGAAAATTTGAAAAAGTTGACGATTTCAAAAATGTTTTAAAATATTTATTTTCATGATGGTTCCTTATGCAGTTCACCTTGCTGATAACAAGGATTACGACTATTTTGTAGTATTTTCAATGATTTTTGAGAAATTTGAGTTTGAATGTAACAAATTTATTTTGGTAAAAAAGTGGTTGCAGTAAGGATACGAGAACTTGTACAATTTGGAGGTATACACAGCATTTACCGATTATAGGCACCAATGAACCAACCCCGCATGTTTTGTTTCTTAATGTTGTTTGTTGATAGTTTTTTTTTCTGTTTTGCGATTCGAGTACGAAGTGTTATCCGTAAAAAATAACATCTTATTATGGGTAATGCTGTAACCTGTGATAAATCTGCATGTTGCTTTATTGCATTCAGCATACTGTATTCAATGTGCGAAGCTAATTTTTATAGAATAAATTGTGAATTATTTGTCTCGTAGAATTTTCTTAGGCGTCGAAGATTACCGTCCGGTGTAACATTTCCTTATTTAATACATTCCTCTGATATTCTCCGCTAATTTTACGCTCTAAAATAATAGAATTGACAAATTAGTTAAGTGATCGGAAAATATTGTTTTACGAATATACAAAGCAGAGATTTTCTTAATTTTGCGCAGAAATTCCCCTTAAAATATTCATATTCTTTTCAAGTTTAATTCATCGATTTTATTATATTAAAAACGAAAAAAAGCATAATTGATAAGACCAGGTATTTGTTTCTGATCTTTAACAGAATTTGCTATCTTTTAAAATAAACCTAGAAAACAGTATTTCATGCCTGTGTCTTAGAATTCAGCCCTAAATTTGTTAAAAAAGTAAAATAATTTCTTTTTAAATGTGTTATCCGTTGCTCTCCAATTGGAAATAATGAATTTCAAAAACATTAAACCGCGTTTTCGCTATTCCACTTCTATTGATAAATTTGCGGCGATCAATTGAACTTGAATTGAAAATTGATGCTAGGGTATGATCAAAAAAAGCAAAAAAAAAAATGAAATAATTTATTGGTATTCATTCATCACTTCAAATAAGCGTCAACTTCATTGATGAGTAGAATAGGCAAATTTGGGTACGCACCATCGGCGCAGCTAACGAATGGAAGTCTTAATGTTTATGACAGATGGTGCCGCAACCATGCTTTCTTCTGTAGACCGGTCTCTTAAGGAACAGTGTGGTAACTTTTTACATATTGCATGTAAAATTCACGCTCTACATTTTGTGGCAGAGACAATTCGTAGATATTATCCACAGGTGGATGCGCTAATTGGGAGTAAAAAAGTAATGCTTCCGAAATCCCCAAAACGTATTCGCGAATTTCACAGACTGTGTTCTCATACCCCTGAACCACCACAGCTGATTTGCTGATGCACACGTTGGGAAA
Organism: Marronus borbonicus; assembly: GCA_902655005.2. Taxonomy (NCBI): domain Eukaryota; kingdom Metazoa; phylum Arthropoda; class Insecta; order Coleoptera; family Scarabaeidae; genus Marronus; species Marronus borbonicus. The sequence goes on from LR737402.1 coordinate 337,343, forward strand.
CATGGGTACAAACGGCATTTTACTATCATAAAAATTTTGAGAGTATAAAGAAGGTGGTTCTATTATTCAATACGAAAGAATGTGCAGCTATCAAAACAAGTCAGAAAAAATTTGAAGATAGCCAGGTTAAAAGTGATTTACAAACTATTCACAGCAATTACATCGAAGTAGCGTAAGCAATAGAAAAATTAAAAAATTCTTCACTGTCGTTAGAGGAATCACTGCAAATTGTGAAAGAAGTACACGGACAGCTTTGTTCAGTAGAAGACGCAAAAAATGAGCCTGTTCTAATTAAGTTTGAAAGTGTTTTAGAGAAAGATTCAGATTTTGCCACGCTTAGACAAATTTGTGAAGGTTCGTCTACAGATGCGTTAAGTCGTTTCGAAGATTTTTTTAATTATGCAAATATAACATCGCAAGATGTAGAGCGATCGTTTTCCTTATACAAGAACATATTTTCCTCACAACGGACGCGTTTTGCAGAAATAACTTTGAAAACGCACCTTCTGTTAAAAATATTTAATCTCGCTTCTCCAGTTTTTCAAGTCACGGAAGACGCTTAAGACGGAAAGTTCTTTTTTTTAATCATCGAATTACATGCACTCTCGATTTTATTTTTTATATATATGACTAGAGATGGCAATTTCGCGTGTTCATTCAGTAACATAGAGATAATTTAACGAGATCGGTTCATAGTCTACAAAAACCATCTTAAAAACTTTTTTGTATCTAGCACTCGCATGTAAGAGTCCATCCGTTAGCTACGCCGATGGTGCGCACCTGAATTTGCCCACTCTATTGATGAGTCACATTCAACAAGCACTCAAAGCTAAAAAAATTTAAGACCGTCCAACTTATTCGATTCCAGCGCGAAAATGAGTAGTACCGGAAGTGTGACCGCAATTTTGTCTCTTAATCTGTATAATGTACATTTTCAAAAAGATTTTAACAAGAATATAATGTTAGTATGTCAGTTAGTTACAAACAAGTCAAACATGACAAATTGCACAAACAATTCTACAGTATTGACGTTGGACAATCTTGAACCTAATCTGTTTGTATTTGTTTTGAAATTTATCTCCATTATCAGGTAATTTTTTTTTGTTCGGAGTCACCCTTCTTCGTTTAAAATTGGAAACAGCTATGTAGGTTAATCTCAGAATAACAATTTCGAATATTATTTCATCCCTACCGCAACGAATCTTTCTGAGAGAGATGTTGCCATCATTTCGGCAATTTCACTTGGCCGTACAGCACAGTACCATTAAATTTCCTCACAGGCATCATGACGGAAAATCAACAATTTGAAAAATAATTGACGCCATAGGGTTTAAAAAGAGGAAAATTGGATATTCTTGCTCCATTTCATTGTCGATTGATTTAAAGGAAACTCGGGGTGCAGCGCCTTCGATCATTAAAAAAATACATGAAACGGCGTACAACTGTGAAGTCGAAATCGGGGAGAGGAATAAGATTCAACGGTACTAAAAATAGTTACCGAATAAACGAAAATCGTTTTCTGGAAGAAGAATTGCAGTCGGTTCACAGGGAAGAATGTAAATTATTAATTTTCCTCCTAACCATAATTGAGAAAATAACTTTTAATTGAGATGAGTTTACATTTGACCTCTCTGAAGTTTTCTTCTTCCTTTAATGTTATACCGAGTGGAAAATTAGATAATGAAATATGTAAAAACACAACGGGATTTTTATTATATCACTGAATATATTTGAATTTTTGCATTCAAATTTAAAAATATCTCGTTGTTTTTTCTTTTGTTGCCAAATTTACAATTATACTTAGCGCTCGCGATGCTGCTAATAGAACCAGTTTGTTTAAACTATTTAACAACGAGTTTGTAATAATTACAATATTTCGTCCGTTTATATTTTATTGAAGAAATGAGCATTATACATGTAATAAACGCATATATTTTGAATTCGTCACTCTTTGGCTACACATCAAGGTTTCTCATGTTAAAGTACGCCTTACACTGAGGGGTTCCTAGAAAACTGCTAACTATCGTTAGCAGTTTGTAGCACCTGATCAATATCAAAACAAACTGCTACTTTCTGCTACATTCGGCGAGTACGTGATATGTTTTAACACGTTGTAAAACATAAATGTAGATTTATAGCAGTGTAGCAGTAAAACGCTGAAGTATAAAATATTTCTAAATATCTCGCTACAAGTTGGAGCATTTTACAGGTGAAGTTTCGTGAAATTTGGTACAGAGTTCGAAGAATTTCAGTTACATCACAACCAGATTTATAATTTTTGGAAAAAAGCATTTTTTCCTGGATACAGCATGTTTAATAAAAATGCGATAAAAATTATCCAAAAACATTACTTATATTATAATACTGCTTAGGCCTTCACGGCCGGTATAACTGCTACTGCTATTAACTTCTTATTCCGGGTTTCGCCGTGTCTCAAAACTTTCGCTCGAGGAGAAATTACAACATTTCTTGGAACTCCTCAATTCACAGCACCCAGCCATTAAATTCACCATGGAGAAAGAAGAAAATGGAAATCTGCCCTTCCTGGATGTAACTGTGAAGAGAACGCAATAGGGAATACTACAACACGCAGTATTTAGAAAGAAGACGCCGATAGATTTCTACATGCGAGATCTCAACCATCATCCGATGCAGAAGACGACGGTGATGAGTTACATCTAGCCAGCGAGAAGGTACATCTGGAGAAAGCACTGAAGAAGAATGGTTAAACTAACATTGACTTAAGAAGAGCCACTAGGAAGAAGATGCCTCTAAAGACGACTATAGAACCACAGAGAGGGGTGGCGTGTTTACCATGCGTAACGGAAGTCACCGAAAAGGTAGGACGAATGCTGAGGAAACACGAGTTTCGGGACTGCAAGGTCAATCCGGCAGCATTTTCCAACCGCTAAAGACAGGACAGACAAAAATCGTAAACGCTCGATTTAAAAGAATCGAGCAATCAGCGGCGGCAGAAATAACGTAAAAGTGATAGCCACCACCAAGAACTACGGAAAAAGGAACTCATCAGGGAAGTCATAGAAATATAAAAGAATAAGACCGTCAACGGAGAAGATGGGATAATTAGCGACTAATGAGACCTGATATTATTTTCATAAAATTTGTTTTCGTTGAAACAGAGATAAGATAGAAATCGGTAGAGTACTAGTTTGCAGCATTGTACTAGGCCGACCAAAATCGGTTGTTGTTCTAAAAAAACATCGATGCTGCGCGCAACATGATTGAAGGGAATCAGCATGTGACTTATCGTGAGATAGAGACTCCTTAAGCATACCGAGGAATGCAGTAGAATCGATTTTGCGTGAAGATTTAAGTATGTTCCCGATGGAGATAATTTGATACAAGCACAAAAAAGGGAATTGGTGAAATTTGGAAAGGAACTTGTATTCAACTGACTTATTATCTAACGTTTCCGAATGCCAAACAAAGTATGCGTGGACGACAATTTTTAGCACCTCAAGAAGCTTTCGAGAACCATGTTTTAGAGATACCACCTTCAGAGTGAGAAGAATGTTTTGAGAATTGGATCCAACGCACGCAAAAGCCTATAAATCTCAATGGCGAAAAACAATACAACGATTTATATGAAAGATTTTTTTCTTTCATTATTTTTGTAGAAACTTAAAAGGAGAATGCCTCATGTTATTTATTATTTTGTACAACAAACAAAATAATGCAGCAGCAATGCAATTATTTAAAAGCATATTTTCGAAAAATTTGAAATATTGTCGTTTGCATATATGTATGTATAAACAGTAATTCGTATTATTTAGATGGCGAATTTTTGCGTAGTTTTCCATTGATCGAATTAACTTAAAATACATCAGCTTTGTGCCAATTTTTCATCGAAAATAAAATGTAAATTATTACAAATTGAATATTGCAAAATCTAGTTTTTGCACTATTTACATACATATAGGAAACGTGAATTTGCTAGTATTTAAACAACAATAGTTTTCACCTGTTTTTTTTAAAACAATTGCCAACAACATGATAGGAATACAATCTAGAAATGGACTTTAGCATGCATATAAGGCATTACTCATTGCTTTAAGCGAAATAAACAAAACCAATGTTTAGAAGCCGTGTTTTTTTGTTTTTTACCAACACTAATTGCAGTAACAATGAGTAATATTACAGTACAAAGGTTAACAGTTTAGAGATTGTTTGTGCAATGTACAAATTGAAAATTATCGCTGCCAATATAAATGTTATGTTGCGATAAGTAATCTTACAACATTTTAACCGGTAAACAAAAGTATAAATTAAACGGCAAGTACACACTAGGATCGTGAATTTTAAAAACAATTTTTCTGTAGGGCACGTTACTTAAACAACGTGACATGCAGTTGTTTTCGAAGGCAATCCAATTTCAATGTTAGCTTTAGCAAATTCTAATATGCGATTTCCACGCTTATGTTTAACATTTGATCTAATAATTTCGCGTCAAGACTTGCTTGGAAATTCTTCTTCTTTAGATAGGTAACTTAATTGATCAAGGATGTTTAAAAATTCAGTTTTTGACTTCCCTGATCTTTAAACGCTGTTAACTTCTGAGCGATTAGAGCAGTCGAAGCAGACTTTTTCTAATTTGGTTCAATGTCGAAATAGATTCAAATTTCAACACTTTCGATTCAAATATTTGCAATTTTCTCAAGACCGGACAATCACCAGAACTATAAGACCGAATGTTCCATGAGTTTATTGAAAATGAAAATCTTTCACGACTGTTTTGCAGCTAAAAAAATCTCAGGCCCTCTAATTCAATAGTTTGAATGCTGGAGAGTTTCAAAGTTAAAGACCTTTTTTAGGTTTTTCTAACCTCAAAAAGTCATAGATTCCGGACTAAAAAAGCTAGAAGAGTGGGGTTCTATTTAAACCGGCATATTTCGTCATTGCAAAAAGCCATTACTTATGAGGAAACTTGTAGAAAACCTGAACCCTATCAACTTTACTCTCACTGATACGCCGTGGTATCCCCGGTGTAATTACGCGAACTTCTTCCTGAAATCGCCCTTTTAGGTCCTGTCTTATTGGTGGCAAAGTTTCAAAGAACTTCAGCATGCGATATCCTCATAAAAGGTAGTCACAACAGCTCAGGTCTGGGGATTGTAGGGAGCACATGGTTCAGGAAAAAGTTTCATTTTCATCCTGGCTGTGTGACTAGTTACTCCATCTTGTTAGAATAATCGTTCTCGTTTATAAAAAATTGTTGAAATTGTTCCATTCAAAGAGATCGCATACCAGACTGTAACTTCAGGCAAACGGGGAGACTGTTCGTGAAGTTGAGGGTTGGCTGTGGGCCAATAGAGAAAATTTTGCATGGTTACTGAACTTCGAAAAGTGTTGAACGTGAAGGTAACTGGATACTCCCCCTACCACATACGCCTTCACCAGATAAAGGTTAAAGATGAGGGAAAGGTGCAGTCTCAATTTTGGAACCGTTCGGCCATTAGAGCGCCTCAATATTTAGAAACTTATCCAAGTGGCAGCCATACGTACATATATACAACATAACTAATAAAGCAAATCTATATATAATGTTCAAAACAATCAACACAGAGCATATTTACTGGAATACGTAAAAATCCTCTTTGGCAATTTGGAAATTGGCATTGGATGTATAGTTCTCCACTATTTTTTGTGACTTTATCATCATCTACTTCTATCTTTATTTATATTCGTGGAATATGAAGGATGCAAACCATGTCAATGAGGGTGAATGTTTGATAAGTTTTTAGTGAATGCGTTAGTTGGAGCTTACAGTGGCTTCCTCCATATTGATCATCGCGATCTGGTTGCGAAATTGCAATAGTTTCACCGTCCGCACTTTATAAGTCTCTAGAAAACTTTTCTCCTTCAAATATCGCTGTACAATGAAATCCATCGGAAGGATCAATACGGGGATAATAATACAGCATAAGCCAAAACGTATTTACAAAGAGCCATATTTATGTAGTGAGTAGGTGGAATCTTATTAAAATTTAAAGAAATAATGTTTAGAAAGAAGCAAACTCTCAATATCACGCCATTAGCGCTTATGCTGCCGTCAAAACCAGCTGAATCTCGTTATAATAGTGACAAAGTGATCAGATATTGTGTTACAAGTATACCTAGAAAAATATCAATATTACATAAGCATCTGCTTGAGGCCATCGCTTCTATACATGCGGAATATCTCGCTTGTTATTATCCCGAATCCAACACAAGCCATAGATATAATGTTTCACTTTTCCCGCAGATTTTCTTTCCGAATAAACATAAAAGTACTTGTCAATAATGTATCATTTTCCCTCTCTTTGTTTGTTCTTTGTTCGAAGTCTCCATTATATTCGGCCGAGGATACAAGGCGTTATCTCCTTTGTTGGAGACGCGTCCATTAGCCAAAGCAGACGGGCTTTACATGCGTCGTACGTGAAAAGAACCGCCGAGAAAAAGGGTATTAACGCTGGAAAGAAACGCAGGTGTGTCGTAAGATGGCCGAACGGATCCCTTCTGTTTGTTGCTTTTCTCGTAAAACCGTTAAAAGTTTTATGGCGGCTCTTCTATGTCCAAGCAATTCCTAGCGTTTTAGACTGTTTTTACGACTGTTAAGCAATACCAAACGCAGGTGAACGTGATGTAATACGGAAAATGCAAGATTAAACGTTCAAAAAGTGCGCTGACACTCGCTTTGTATTTATATCTGATCGGTAAACAAAAATTTAAATGACAATGGAAAAACCTTCGTTTAATACCCATTAATCCAAGTTGTGACGGGCGATAATCGTTTAATTACAGAACCCAACAACATACTGAACCGAGCCAACAAACGTAAAGTAATAGGAGCATTTTGTTATATTTGCAAGTGAAGGCAAAAGTACAACCAGACTATTTACACCCAGCCCTACAAGAGTCGGGTAAACCAGGATTGAACTTTATCCTTTTCAGTCTTCGCATGCTGCGAATTTTAACGTATGAGAATGACAAAAACGTACAATACACTACCCGACAAAAACATAGACGCGGTATCGTTTTTATTTACGAAACAAAGTTTATAGACATTACATAAAATTATGTAAATAGTCCATTTATAGATATATCTGGGTATTTATTGCTTTATGAGGGGTGATTGAGATTTTCTCAGATCAAAATAGGAATTTTAAATGCGACAAAAATTTAGACCCTGGACATTTACTACATTAATATAAGCAAAAATGTTTTAATTTGATGCTTCTCTTTATATGCAGCGGTTGTGCTGGTAAAGTGTACACGTTTCACCGCGAAAAATTATATTTTATAAAGTGTTTGCAATATGGGTAGAAAAAAGCAATTATCCTTGATAGAAAGGGGTAAAGTTCTAGCTTGGCACCAGGATGGTTTTAGTAAGAAGGAAATCGCTCGTCGGTTACGAAGAAGCGATCATTCCGTTAGAAATTTCCTAAAAGATCAGGAAAATTACGGCAAACCAAAAGGTCAGGGGCGACCGAAAGCTGCAAGTGAGCGGGATAAACGCATGATATTGCAGTGTGCATCCAATTCTTCTGCGTCAGCGGGAGTTATTGCAAAACAGGCGGGGGTACAAACGCACGTGCGTAATGTTCAAAGGATTTTAAAGGAGTCACCGGTAATATCACGGAAGGAAATGTTGAGAAAACCGCCACTTTCGGCGAAACACAAAGAAGCGTGGTTGAGATTTGCTGAAGAACACGTATCCTGGAAGAAACAATGGGAAAAAGTTATATTTTCCGATGAGAAACGTTTTAATTTGGACGGAGCGGATGGGTACTCGCATGATCTGAAGAAAGGAACCAAAAGTGAAAATGACCGGACAATTAGGGGGTGGATCTGTGATGATATGGGCAGCGATTGGATTCCGCGATAAAAGTGGGATAGTGTTTTGCACAAACAAAATGACATCTGTGACGTATAAAGACTTATTGCGTGACAATCTTCTACGTTTTGGCAACCAACGGGCCGGGCGCAATTTTGTTTTTCAGCAAGATAACGCGCCAGTTCATAAAGCAAAAACCATTACTGAATGGTTTAAAGAGAAAAAGATTAAAACTTTCCAGTGGCCGGCACGGTCACCAGACTTAAACATTATTGAAAACACGTGGAGTGAATTGGCACGTCGCGTTTATGGCGGAGGCCGTCAATATTTCACGGCACAGGAACTGAAAACTTCAACAGTGACTGAATGGCAGAATATCCCTCAAAATTATGTGTTAAATTTATATAAATCTATCAATAACAGACTATTGGAAGTGATTAAGAACAATGGAGGATCTACGCATTACTGATCGCTCGTTTGTTGATTTTTGTTCTACATTTGCAACAGAGCGTCTAAATTTTTGTCGCAGAAATTGTTTAAACATTGCAGTAATAATTTATTATTTAGTTCATATATTATTGGAGGAGATATTTTTAAGTTTATTTTACTTTTACGAATAAAAACTTAATTAGATATCTTTCTAGTTTCGCAAAGAAATGTTGTAACCCTTAAAACATCTTACCGCGTCTAAGTTGTTGTCGGGGAGTGTATGTAATGCAATCATTCTAGATTCTTCAATCCTATCATTGCGTTGCAATATTGATTTATCCCATAGCACGTACGAATTTGCACTTTGAAATACATAAATTGTAACAATATATAGATAAATTATTTGCTCGTCGTCCTAATTATTAGCAGATTTTAGCGCGATTAGTTCAACAATTGTATTGAAATTGCATATCAGTAAAATCAACATCAACGGAATAGAATGAAAACAACGTAATTCAAACACTTCATTAAATCATGCTGTTGAATTTCAATTTATTTATTAACGTTAATATCATAACGTCAGTGTTGTTTACGAATGAAAATATCTCACTAATAATTCGTGCACATATTTTTAGACTGTAGCTATTAATTTTTAATGCGCCTAATTAGTGAACAAAACCAACTACTGTGCTGGAATCACGTTTGATATCCGGGGTTCAAAAGAATGTCCGAATAAGATGTTAATCAGTTTCATAAAACAACCGGATTTAATAACCTGTCGCCCAAGATATCCATTCAAACGTTCAAAAATGTACCCAATATCTAGATTCCATTCATCGGCCTACACGTGCGTATTGTGAACATTGAAAATTCAATTTCGTGCAAACCCGGCCTCATCAGTAAAAAAGAATATTGGTAGCAAATTAGGGAGCTTCAGCATCATTGCGTATTGATGGATTTAAGGTTTTCACTCGTAGCATTTTCGTAGATTCTCGGAAGAAGTGTAGTAGTAATTCCTACCCCAGCTGATATCCTCCGGGAACCCGTCTCCAGATTCTGCTCTACCCGTGCTAAAATCGTCTCTTTTGCCTCAGAGGTGGACACAGACCTTCAATCATGAGACTGTTTGGCAAATGAACCGATATCGTGCAAATCTCGCAAAAATACGAGCTGAATGGATTAAGATGAGAAAATGCAAGTTCTTGTGAAGGAAAAAATGCAAATGCTAAAAAAGAATAAGCCTCCACCGTCCACATTTGCTAACCGACTTTCATTAAGGTTTTTTTTTTTCATATTTTGGGCCAAACTATCCCCTTCGACGTTTGTGTAACGTTTTTTAACATCATGTATATAACGTGTCAAAAATTTTTCTTTAGGCTAAAGTTCTAGAGCCTTCTGTAGCTCTTCTCAGATGTCGTACTTCAATCCATTTTTTCCATCCTACCTTTTACTTCTTTTCCAACTTTTTCTTGGCTTTATGCAAACAAATTCAAACGTTTATGTTGGCTATCATATCCTGTGTTTTGATCCGTCATTTATATTGTTTCATGTTGTTTTTTTATGGATTCCTTCGATTCTTGCCGTCCTTACTGAATTACATTGCTTCCTGGAGTATCATGTAATTTCATTGTTCTCCATCTTCTATTCTAACCATGTTTGGTTAAACATTGTTTTTGCATTAAAATTTTCTTTTCTGATTTATCTCTTATTTGAGTGTTTCTTATTGTATCAATTATTTTTAATGTTGCCTTGTGTCATCCATTTAATATCCAATTCTCAATTCCATGTATTATTGTGCATACAATACGTCTTATCTAATCTGTTGCTACTAATTATTGTTTCTAAGTATCTGTATCTATCTCTTGGAACATATTTTTTGTTTTATTTGGATTGTTCGCCGTCTTTTATGCTAATCATCAAAACTATGCCGTCTGTGAATATGCATAACTCTGAGCTTTCCGGCTCCGCTTGGTTTTATCCTATTATATATTTCTTAAATTAAGTCCAACGTTCTCTAACTATTTCTTCTCTTCTTCTCCTTCTTTCTCAAGACTCTAATATGTTAAGGGTGTCGGCTTTTAATTATTTCATCAACGGCATTTGTGAGTAAATAGAGCTCGGTTTACTTCCTCCGTAGTTATGAATAAGCTGCTTTTGTAGTAGTTGTTTATCTGTAAATAGTTTTTATTGCTTCTATTGTTTATTTGTGTAGGCATTTGTTTTTTTTTTCTTTTTATATAAATATGATCTTGTTCGTCTTTACCTTTCTTCCCTATACTGTACTAAAAAAGACTAAAAGACTTGTAGACTCCGCTTCCAAGGTCCAATCATTTCTGATGTGATCTTATCACATTCTATTGTTGTTTCTTGCATCTTTAAATTCGCTTTTATTTATTAAATTCTTATTTTTTGATTCGTATCTGTTATTTTCCGTCTTATGTCATTCTACTTCTTCAATATTACTCACTCATTGAATGTCTATTCCTTTCATTGTGCATCATTATTGGTCTAGTCGTAATGTTTACCACTTTTCACCATTATTTTTCCTTTCTCTATTTTATTTCAATTTGTTTTCCTTCAATCTACCATGTGTTGATTAACTCTTTTGTCTTTGAATGTTACCACAATTATCAAAAAAAAACCGTCTTCAACTATAGCTTCTCTCCTTTTCCTAGATGAAATCTGCTAGATATGCTTACACCCAATTAAGATGCGAATAAAAATGGAAATGTTATCAAGCGATTTTCAAAAACTCAAGAAACTGGTCGACATGAACCAAAAATACATCTAAAAATCCCTTGCTGGATAATGAAAATTCTTGATAAAATCGATGAAACGGCCCTAGGGCCTATCTGGAAGCTACAAATACAGCCACCAATTTGATTCTCTTCGCAGTACAGTACATTGTCTAGATAATTTAATGCTTTACACGCGTTAATTTGATGGAATTACGTGACAAAACCACAACATTTCCGTTATTGGAAATTCAGCAATTAATTCGCCTTAAATAACCTAATCCCGTTTCGATTATATCGTAATACTGGTCCGAATTTAGATCAGCTTGCATTAAATACGTCAAAAACAAAGCCGCTTCGTGGATCGCTCGAATTAGATTACTACGCAGCACGCGGAAAAACTGATTTCCAATACGTACATTAAACAATAAAATGTTCCTTTTCGTTACTAGAAGAATTTTTTAATAACATTCCGCTCCGATCACTCAAGTTCGCTTGACACAAAGTGATATTTGTTTGCCAAAGAATTCGCTCTACATCCTGGCACGACTTCACCGAAGTTGACTTTGTTCGAGGTGTATTTTTTCCTATCTAAAGTAACAAACTTCAGTTTGTACGACGATATCCATTTGCGAAGAGTTAAACTTTTAAAACAGGAATAGGGGTTAACCCGTCTGGTACCGTGCAGCAAGCGCGATGCTGCCGGGCATAGTATTAGAATACGAAATTCTGTTCCCGGAGAAAGTTTCCGATGTTTCTACGAGTTCTGGATGACGAAGAAGTCGAGCCCGCGCTGCTCTAGACAGATAGAGCACATAATTGCGAAGCTATTAAATTTGCAAAAGTTAACAATTCGCGATGTCGGAGTTTTGTTAGAAATAGAGTAAAAATTTTTAGCGTCTCGTTGCCGCATTCGTACCGAATGTATTAAGTACACTGCTTGCGAGTTTTCGAAACACTAACTTAATGATTTTGCATTTCATCTTATAGAAAATGTTACACTAAGTTGAAAGTTAGTTATGTAGGTGGATAGTTCGTTCTTCGTAATATATCGGATCGAATGCTCGCGTTGGTCTCGGAAACTTAATCAAGAACACAAGGATACAAGAAACAATAGCGGCCCTAAGTTGGTGTTGTGGAACCCCTAATGAAATCTCTTAGCTTTCATATTTCTGATGTTAAACGAAGTTATCTGCAACGGTAAGTAATCTTTTATCCAATTTAATGCTTCCTCCTCTATCTCAATGTCGATTATTTCGGATGTTCTTTCTAAATTCAGAAGAACGGTTGTAGCTTTATTACAGGGAAGTTTGGACATAATCCGATGCTTATCGTATCGAATTCGGAGGAATCATTTAGCAATGTGGCGTATCATTTTTCTCTGAAGGCAAGATATTAATGAATTAGATTCTATGAACATGATAATAAATCAGTGTAATTTTCCATATGACAATATCACCTAGAGATGCGCGAAAATATTGCAATTTACTCAAAACAATCATTTGTGATAGTAGCAGAACATTAGTCCAAAATACAGAAAACGTAATCGAAAAGGGCCATGTTTTCTTTTTTTTTAATTTTTATGCTTAAGCAATTACATCTGTTAAATCTTGCGTAAATCATAACATAAAAAAAAAAATAATGATGCAGATAGGCTTTTGTTTAAGGCGTGAATGGCTAAAATGATCTCTTTCGGTTTCAATACAAATCCTTACCCGTCGTTCCCTATTGCTTGGATAAGTTCTTGTGTGCATCTTTAAAAATTGTATTTTGCAATATTTCGTGATCGATGGACTTGAGCTCTTGCTCGACGCGAATCTTATATGGATGATTTTCGAGATCTTTTTTAAGGATACGCTGACAAGTACCATTAAATCAGTTTCCTGTAAAAGATTTCTAATTCACTTTTTGCGAGCTTGTTTCGTTTAACCGGGGCATCCAGTCCTTCAGTATATATCTTTTTTTTTCCAATTTTCCAATGGCCTTGTAATATTGTTTGGGCATCAAATACGAGAAATTCGAGAAAACTGTTAGCAATTTTTTGATTTCTAGGCTATAATTTTTAAATTATTCGGATCTTACAAACATTTTTGCAAGTCCTTTGACAAAACTTGCTACATCAATGGATGCAGAAGATCCAATTGCTGTAAGTGCTGACTAATCTAAACGCTTGGTTCCTCCACCATTTTTCTATATTGAACAACCATTGTTCTGGACTATAAGACTAGATATGTTGAGGTTTGATAAGCACAAGATTTTTGTGTCACTTTCACTCCCCCTCATACAAGCAACAAATTTAGTAATTTATCTCAGTGGTTCCTCAGATTCAGCTGACCATGACCCAACAGTACTTTAGACAAATTATTGCATGTGGCAACGAGATTCCGTTCTAGTTTAAACCTGCGTAAACACGACACAACTTGCATAATAATGAAAATGGGTCACAATTATTTCATTTTATATTAAACCTGCAGACTCCCCGAGCTTGTCCACGTACCCCCCCATTTTGATTTAATTTGTCACCAACCCCTTCAGCTGTTCATCAGGACCCCGTAGACCCACTGATCTACCTGCTAACAACAATTGAATTTTTTTAAATAGATAACAATAAACGAAATTTAATGTATATTAAAATTTCAAACGAGAAACTAAAATGGAATTGGGACGCTTCAAGCACTATGTTTGTATATTCCGTACTGGAACCCTGTTTAACCAAACCACCACATCGCGAATTCTACTTCGAATTAACGGTAGAATTCAAACGATGAACACTTAGAAAATGGAAATGCAGCTAAACACGTGTTAGCTAGGCGAATATTTGAATATCAAAGTCAGAATTTAATTAGGGTCTGCTTGCTCGTTTATTTAATCGCGATTGCAATTGTTTAAACACATCAGCTAATTTTGATAAATTTACCTTTCCAGAAATACTTTAATAACGAAACTCAATCGGATACGAAATTACGACTGAAACCATACCGGAAATTGTTGTGTCAATCGCTGTGAGGAATTTAAACAGAAGTTATGCATTCCACAACTACCGTCGTTGACTGAACTTAATATAATCTCCCCTGCTAGCTAGGTAGTAGAAGATAAAAGGCGTTGAAGCTCCTGATAACGAGCCCTTAGGATATTGCTTATAATTAGTTACAATAACATTAAAAAGAAAGTTTTATACGCATAGTTTCTTTGTCTTCGGGACATGATTACTGTCTGATATCTAGCGCTAGTCCTTCCAAAATGTTCAAATTCGCTAAAAAGTTTTATTCCTAATGATTGGTTTCATATGCTCTGTTAAAATAAATAAAAATTTTATGATTTCGACAGTTTTTTTTTTGTTATCGTGTTCACGTTAACATTTACTATTCTTTTAATTGGCGGATAAATATATCATTACTATTATTAACTTTTACGATAATTCTCATGCGCAAACATGGACATGTTTTCCTCGTTTCGTTTGCTTGTGATCAAGTTATACACTTGAAAATCAGGCGAATTCACGTATAAACTCGTGTTTCTACAAAGAATTAATTATTTTATTGCAGGAAAATGATTTTAATTTGATTTGAAACTGCTGTAAATCACTATAAAATGATTAGTGCAAAAGTAGTTTGTTTTGTAGCTTGTAGATGGAAGTAATAAAAAATATATTGTTGCCTTAAAACGATTTATTACAATGTTACGAATAAGTACATACTTGATGATTAAAGGTGATTACCACTATCGCGTCGTTATTTAATTAGATGTAACATAATAAGTTATTCGCAATATATTATTTGCGGTTCGATCGAAGTCTATAATCCAAAGAACGATTTGCATAATCGATAGGTTACTACAAAGGAGTAATAACCAATCCCTTTTCGTTGGTCGATGGTAAATAGATTTTTGAAATCTTCATAGTTCCCCAAATAATTTAAGCTTTTCGTTTAAAACTCTATTCGTTGATAAACGCAGTTACACAGAGATACCTCTATTTGTGCATGTACGCCCTAGAAAAAAAAAAAACCTTTCCCTGGTAATATAAACCGCTTTTTTATTTACGCTTAAAGCTTAGGTACGCGTCTAAAATGGTTTGGTAGCTTAATATACTTGAAAAGCAAAAGCAGGTAGAAAAGTGCTAAAGCAATATTGATTGTTAATATAAAGCGCCTTCTTTTTATATTCTGTTTCGGAGGGCAAGAACATCAATTTCACTCTTAGATATTTATACGAAAATGTGAAACATTGATGGGTTACTGATATTAATGGGGCCAATTGTAAATCGACTAAAATATGCTGCTGCTTATTGGAATTTCAACAAATTACCCTGTTTTTTTTTTAGCAAAGTAACACCCTCTTTAAATACGAAATTCCCAAAGTTGTAAAATCGATATTTTCCCCAAAATCCTTTTTCTTTGTTATAACTACCCAAGAATTAACAAGATCTTGGCGCAACGAATGATAAACCAGTTCCAAAGTTGTCGACAAGATCAGCACAGCTCCCATGTGCCCGTAGAGGTCTTGTACAATTGCTGGACAATGAATAAAAAAAAATTTTCTTTTGATTTCTGTCATACCTCTGCATTGGCGAAATTGGATTCTTTCCCACCAGTCGTAAAGCAAGGATTTGCTGTTTTTCTTTTTTACAGAAAATCTCTGACAATCTCACCTCACTAAAAATATTTTCCTAATGAACCCGTTCAATTTAGCGGACTCATTTTGAGACTTATGTGAGATTGTAACCAATTAAAACCTTTCATTTATGTAACTCTAGAGTGCTCGAAGTTGGGCGCCTCTTTTTACCCGATTTCACTTATTATTTATTTTGTAAAAGGAGGACGCCTATTTTCATATTATACGTATATTGCATAAGTTAATTTTGATTACGCAAAATGAACAGTAACGCAGAAATAACTTTAAAGATCTTATGACGAACAAGACGAAGAAGTACACCCGAACACCTTAATAATAATATTTATTTTCAATGGACACCACAATGACAAAAAACATGCTGTGCAAATGCAGAGCATCTAAAGGAATCACAAAAATATCCAGAAAAATCATGCACTGAATAGGCTCCATTCCACACAGCGACGTACAAAATCTGCTCTTCACAACAGAAAAGCTTGCTGCAAATGTAGCACTGCTCGGGAGTACATTGCACAATATCGTGCAGCTACAAAAGGATGCGTTTCCGTAAACTGACACTTCATGGCGAGATAGTTGAGATGTTTGTTCGTGTCTCGTATTATGCTGCGATTTTAACAAATAATTGTCGATTATGGACTCTACAGGAATGTTTTAGTGTGTTCTGCAGCTCCGCACCAGCCGCCTCTATTCTACTTGAAGAAAGAAATGAACTGATTTACTATATTTGCAGGTGACAGAAAATTGCAGTTTGGAATACGATTGTTAGATCTATGTATTAAAAGTATTCGTTCCTACCGAGACTAAGTGGTTAGTTGTAGCGTGACCGTCCAGCAAATCCTACCCATGTTTCATTAATTAAATTAACTACGTCGCTGATTTAAATCAGAATGTTTATTCGACCATCATATCAACAGAAAAAAAGCAAGATGTGATTAATTACATTTACTTGTTCAAATGCAAATAAAAATAAAATTTGGAAGGCGCGTTTTAAACAAAGTTGGCTGCTTAGCATACCGTTCTGACCGTGCATTTCGCCCTCTCCAAATTGAATTCGTTTGTGTGTTTAGTGAAACAACAGCTAGGGATTTTTTTTCTCGCATTTGGTAAATAACAGATGCTCCGCGAAGCAAACGAAAAAAGTGTTTTTGATTTTCGCCAGCGGCGGTTTTCCGAGAGCGCGATATTTGCATATTATGTTTTGAGGGAGATTTTATTCCATAGCCCGCTCCAAAAAAAAAAAGGTTGCGATCTCCCTTGGCGATCCTAATGTACGTAAGAGCGTGCTGTTGAAGCTTTGTTGTGTTGTAGGCACTCAACCAGCGGGTTATTTCTAAAAATAGAACGAAATTATAACGGGTCAGTTTGTCTAATGAACGTCTGGAAAAGTATGTGCAAATAAACAGCGTTATTGTTGCTATTAGTGCAATTGTTAACCTTCTACACATTGTATCCGCATTTCAATGTTCAGCATTGACATCTCGGTTATTAGAAGGCACAAAGCAACAGTTAAAAAGGATGAATTTAAAATTCATCCTTTTAAAGACAAATTAGGGCTGTGATAAGTCATTATTTTAAATATTTTGATTAAATCAAAATATGAAAAAGTTTATATCTTGGAAGCGCATTTCGCTTGCAAGAGTTACGCTGAGGAAAGGCAACAATCACGCAAGACAATTTTAAGCATTTCACAATTTTGAACTATGGAAGCTTCGAACAAAAAAGACCTAACTGCGAAGATAACGATGATGAAATATTATTCCGCAAAATGCTACGAACGATCCAAGCATATCAGTTAGTTCAGTGGCTTGAGAAACTGAAATTCCAAAATCCACTGTTTACAAAACCTTGAAAAAAAAAAAAAAAAAACACGTCTGGAAAACTAGAAACACGTCTAGAAAGAAGAAGTCACATTAGATGGAACTTGCTTTCCAATAACCCCATATGTCCAAGGCATAGAAGATGTAGCAGATTAGTTAGACGCTAGAAAGCAATCCACAACTAAAATCCAACCGACGTCGCGTTATTTGGCCGCCCTGATTAGTTTGCAATTCGCTCTACGAACAAAGCTACAGTCAATTAAGGCCTCTGAACACCCATAAATTTGAGAAATCAATTGGATTCGAATTCGAAAAGTTGTCTATTGTAAATAAGCAAACAACACTAAAGTATCGGCCCACTCCGCATGCACAAGTTTAACCCTTTCGAGCCTATTGGGTCATATGTAACCCAGCAACATACCTCTATGCAAAACATGTTTCACTCCTTTCCATTTAAAATGATATACTACATTTGATTTTTTTTTCAATAAAGTTGCATTTCGACGACTAATGGGTTATATTTTTCCCACTAAAAAAGTCTGGCTGGGATATATATGTCCCATACAAAATGGCGGACTTTTTTTTCGAATAACATTTTAAGGTGTTTATTTCACTTACCTTCATCTTGTTGTTGTTTAAAAAAATTACAATCTAATCAGGATTTAATAATAAAAAATCCGGCTCGAAAGGGTTAATTAATGAAATTGTAGGTGCAGCGATGAAAGAAAAGGTCCTGGTCTGGTTCTTCAGTTTAAATTACACTCACATGGTTTGGTTTAATTTAGTCCGAAACAGCAGCTTCGAGGATACGTTATTAATCGTATAACCGAATGATGTAAGAAGAAAGCAGCTCCAATTCTGGCAATTATTTACTAGTATCTATTTTTGCCGCCTGCACACCCGAAGAAGTCATTGCAGGACGAAACGTAAAACAAGTGGTCGCTCCGTCCTCTATCTTTATTGATCAAATTTTCGTTACTTTTTATGTAAATGGTTTAAGCGTCTAATTCCCACCGCGAAGTTACGTTCTTAATCAACTTCAGGTTTTCCCCAGTTTAATATTATCCCCAGTTTTGTTTATATGTTGTGCTACACTTAACAATTCTATCTTTCCGTATCTGTAGCAGCTAATGTGTCCATTAAATCCGGTGCCTGTCGCTCTTTTCGTTTGAGATATCAGTCAGTACATGCTATTTCCTAAATTCTCGACGTTTCCTTCATGTCCGGTTTATCTTCCGGATTGTCCAGAACGTTTTTGAGTGTATTTCGTCAACTGAAACATACGTTCATATCTTGACTTTACTAGTACCTTTCGACATGCTGCGTAAGGAAAATATATTTATCATTATAACGATCTAATGTAGTAATAATTCCCTGTATAAAGATCAAAATAAATATCTCTTCTTTTTAATTTGATTTCTACGTATCTAGTTTCATATTTTGTTGAGGGTGTGAATGATTGTACGTAACGATATTCGCGGACCTTAACATTGTATTGAAACTTTTCAAGCGTATTATATAAATTACTGTATGTAAAGCTATAACTTCCTGGTTCACCAAATAGAAAGTGTGAATAACATACTCAATGTTATGGCAAGATGATTATATATTGTATCTAGCACCATAACATCAATATTTTGTCGTCTTTTCTGAGAAATGAAACTAAAAAGTGCGAGAATAAAAATAACTACAGACATAATTATTATTATACTTGGCACTGGATGAAGGCTGTCCGGTGAAAGCGAAAAGAAAAAACAAAGTTTACATTTTTACAACGCAAATCTAACGTTATTTTTAGTCGAAGGTATAAATATAATTCTTCCATAACAACTGTACAACTTCTACTTCGTTTATTTCTCGGAGCGTGAGAGATTTTCGTGAAAAAGTAATTCGACTTTGTAGATACATGTGTCGTGCAGCTTGGAAAATGTAAATGTAAACAACTTTCGTGCATGAATGTAACACAGCAGTCAAATTATTCAACGATTTCATTTTGCTTGTTATCCTGCATCTAGCGACATATTATTTTCGTTCAGCTTGAAAACTTTCATAAAAGCTTAATCTACATATTCTAGTTGTGTCGTATGCTCACTTAAAAAAGAAGTCGAGCATATACAGTGTATTTCAGATAACAGTGGCCATGGGTATCTATATATGTAACTAAACCTTTAAGTAATGCGGGCAGCTTTTCATTAATTTTCTGCCCACGCAAAGTTGGAAAAAAGTAGCAACTTTAGCGACAATTCGCTCTGAACAGACATGTAACTCAGAATGGTTGTTATTTATTTCATCAAAATGTACCCTCTTAACACATGAAGGAAAAAAACAACTTCGAACAAAATTTTATCAAAAAAGTAATTCCCTAAAGTAAGCAACCAAAATAATTGTGAAAAAAAATTGTATCATGAAATAAGTTAACAAAGCAAGTGTTCAAACAGTTGACCAATCGCCATTAACTAGTAGCCTAATCTCCGTCTTAATTCGTTGATGTTAGAGGGTGTATATCGAATATTGTCGAAAACTCTTTTTGCAATATAACATTACACAAAAAAGTCCAACGGGCTTAAGTCAGAGCTTCTTGCTGGCGACTTCTACGGCCCATGTTCGTTATTTCAAAGTTCGATAATTTCTCTGGTGCTATGTGCTGGTGTCGGTAATAGTAAATGATCCTCCCGTTTACAGAATTATTACTAATAGTGAGAAGAATTGTGTCTCTCAGCAATGGACCAACAATGTGGTTTCCATGTAAGAAATGTTTTTTGGGTTGTTGGGAAAAAGAATTAAATTGAGTAAATTCGGATTTTCGTTGAGACTGACTGTCCAATATCCGCAGAATTACATCCTTGCTGAATAATCTCTATCAATTATTTTTTGGTGGCTCTAAACATTATAACTCTTAAATTTTTCTTCTTTTATGGCTCTGTAACAACTAGATCTGGGATGCTTGACAATTCAGTTAATGGAGAACAATGCTCTTCTTCAATAAGGATACACACATTTTGTTTTATGATAATTCTTCCGTAAGTACCATCCAAGTATCCCTAATTTCTCTGCTACACGTAAGTTGCACTCTGTCGTCTCCTGTATAAACAGACATTTCAGACAACACAATTAGTGCTTTCCAGACAACTACCTAACTGAGCCAAACTAACGTAATTACTCCTGATCGAACCTGTACAAGCTGCTCTTTTATTGTGCGTGGAACATAAGCTGATCTGATCTATGAGATGCACTTTCCTGCAACTGCTAAATGTATTTTTCTGGGCCATTTCTTGTAACAAATCATAATGGATCATAAGAAACCATCAAAACATGATAAACATTCCCCTACCAAAAAAAAAACATTTTCTTCCATAAAATTGGTGGGTATAAAGCAAAATAAAAGTGATCTGAGTTAGTCTAGGATTACTTAATCAGTTGCTTCGAAGCCTCATCAATGCGTGGACAAAAAATTAATCAAACACTCCACGTAGGAAAAACATAAGAGTTTTACTATGTTAATGCCTATGGTCAAAATTATTTGAAATGCACTGTATAGCCGATATAAAAACGTTGCACGTTGTTATTTGAGTACCGAAGTGCGAGTGACGTTACGTAATTTATCATACATTAATATTCCAAAGTGTACATATTCTAATTAAGCAAATAACTACGCAAATTATAAAAAAAAAAAACGCTCATCTACTAGCGAAGTGAATGTTGTTACACAGCTATGTTCATCTAGCCCGCTGACAAAAGTAAATCTAGCTGCTTTAATGTCAAAGGTACAAAAAATTTTATATACCTCAACGGATCGCTTTTTTCACCATGACCTGTGCTAGTAGATTCGAAATACTATGCAAATTGCAACTTGAAAAACGGGTTTAGTTATCCGGGTATATATCCACAGTAGATATATAGAGTGTCCCATTTACAAAGCTCGGTCAATTTTCCCTTTCTATTTAAAGGTAAACGAGTCTGAGAATCCTGTTGGCAGTTGTTAACCAGCGGGAATGTACCACTTTGCCAAGCTGTGGAAGAGCTAATAACGATGAAGCCTTTCTCAATTGCTTTTAGCATCTCATAGAGATATCTTTGATCTGTGCTTAGCAATTTTAAATCATATCTCAAAAGCTAGAACAGGTAGTTCTTCGCAGGATTCTAAATGATTTGCCCACGACACCTGTAAATTTTTATGGGTTCCATCGGAACGTTGAATTAGATATCGAAGTGGTAGTTCGTTAATGTGAAGTAGATTTTAGAATTTTTTGGGCACTAAAATTTCACACAAAAACGGAGAAATATTTACGGATTGCTTTATCAAAACAAACTCCTTGTAGAAGAGGATGCATGGATTTTCTATTGCAAGCGCATATAAAATATAAGATCAGCGCATTAAACAATTTAGTAGATCGCTGCATCGCTTTTTCAGAAGAAAACAATTTCAAGCAAAAAAAAAACGAAAAATTAAAAAAAAACTGTTAAACAATCTCAAACAAAGAAAATAACAAATAGCTTACTGTACCGTACATTGGATAACTAACGGAAAATTTAATTAATTAATAATTTAATAAACCAAACAAATAATCTTTTTCTTCCCAACCCAACTGGTTGTTTGTCTTTTAGTTTGTCTGTAGTTTGACGTTCTCTACAATGTACTGTTTACCTTGTTCTTGGGAAATAAAGATTATTATTATTATTATTAAATCCAACAAGTAATTTTATTTGCGAAAACCAAAGAACTTATAGAAACCGGTAAGCAAACAAATGCTATGTCGGCCAATCAAAACAAAATACCCATAAAAGAATTTATGCACATAAATATGCCATAAATGCACATGATAATCAACGCAACAGCTTTAATGAGAAAGAGAAATATTAAATATTGAAAATAACTACCATCAACAATTACTCAAAGAAGTATGGCAAATTAGAAATCACAAAAACAATCATTGGATTTGCGAAAAGCAAAAGAAAACAAAAAAAAGGGCAATATTTCCCTTTTTGTGCCAAGTTTAAAAGATTTTAAAAAGTTGAAACGCATTCGTGATTAGATGTCCTTTCAATTTTATTCCAATTTACAACTTAAACAAATGGACCAGGATGTATTGACCGTCCCAGGTCCGGGACCTCAGTATAGTAGAAAATCGGCATGCTTCACTACCAATACGAATGCACATATATGAAATCAGACGAAATTTGCACTTTTCTCCCATTTTAAAAAGGATCGTTTCATCTCTTAATACAAACACGCTACCCTCAACAAGAAATCGAACTCGTCGACATTCTCCACCCGGTTTCCATTATCCGGAGCGGTGTTAATTATTGATCGGTCTCTCGATTTGTTTTCTTAACCCTTCCTCGACACTGACAGCTACTTGTTGTTGTCGATAGCATATTCTCCTTCGAGTGGGAACCCTTTCGCCTTGTTGTAGGATATTGAAATTACGACGTTACGAACGATATTTTATTCTAATCGCAATCATTATATGATTTTACTACACCTTCACCTTTACCTTCAGTAATAGCAGCAATTTCCCTCAGCATATTAACGTTACCAATAATGTTTGGGAAAATTTGTACAAGGAAGTCTACTCGACTGCTCTCAAGTATTGCTGTTGTGCGAAATACATCAACAAGAAAAAAATCGTTTGGATTCACGAAGAGGCACAATCTTCCGAGCCGGAGAAAACGACTCACCGCGTATAGAAGAAACAAGAATCAATTTCGTCGAACAACGATCATCCATTCAGGGCGACTACAAAGATCCACACTTGCTTAATTTTAACCCATTCAACAGTCAAAGTGTTCGGGAACTCCACTCTACAAACGAAAGTGCAGAGGGCAGAACAATCGCCTCTTTTTTTTTTTAATTAAAGACCCTCCGGAAAATGCCGGAAAGTGCCGTAGAGAAGAAACTAGAGAACAAAAGTGGAAAAAGCGCTGTCTTTTTCACTTTAGTACTTCGTGTGACGCACGAATGCAATAGAGACTTTTAATTTGGAACAAGCACACACTATCGTTCACAGAAGTTTGTCCAAAAGAAACAGTTTCGATTTTCGTTGGAGAATTTTAGGGGATCGCCGAAAAAATAAACCAAATAAGCAAACGAGGGATTAACTACACTTGTCGATAATCAGTTTTATTATTGTTTACAATTAACATTAATCCCATGTGTGTTGCAAGTCAAAAAAATTGAGCATCAGATGCCTCCGAGTAAAGCAAAATGATGACCTAGAATCAAGAATCAAATCGATGAGTAATCAAATCTTCCTCTGACAACTGTAAAATACACCATTTGCCAATATCAAGAATGAGAGAATTTGAAGACCATGTACGTCCAGAACTAGCACGAACACCAACTCCAACAGATGATCATCATTCAACGAAAAATCATAGATTTAATAAGTTGCAGTAGACAAAAATTGGACTGCATAACAATTGAAAAACGTTCTCTAGGTTGCTTGATCCGCATTTACGAGTTTGATCAAAGAGAGACTGTGAAATGCAGGTGGTAAGAGATTACTTTTCATACGCTGGGACAGGAATAATATCGGCAGAACTTCACTTTTATGCAAGACCATGATCTAAACCATATGATTAAATTTTCAAAAATCATGAATGGGCGGAATCAAGCTAATTTTTTACAAATTATTATATGACCCCCGTAGAGTCTCGACTTCAATCCCATCGCGTCATTACGGAATGAACCTGATAGGAGATTGCGAATAACAAATAATAAACTGCACTCTATGAGGAACGAAACAGCATTCTATATCCGAATTTGCAGAAATTAATCGTAAAGGTGCCTAAAATGCATTTTCTGACGAAACAGAATTAACAGTATTATTTTTACCTTAAGAACCATATATACTAAGGTTAATCTAATAGACCAAAGAATAACCGTTAATTCCCCGTTTATTGTATTCGGCTGTCCAATTTCGTAAACATTGGCTTAAAATATTAAATGCGTTGCATATCGTCCAGAGGCACGTGATTTGCTTGTTTCAATGAGCCGTATAATATTTTTATGAAATGTAAGCGACCGATTAGATAAGCTGAGCAAATTAACCGATTACATCCAAGGCCACAGCAGCGCTCTTGTTTACAAACAAAATATTTCTAAGTATACGGTGAGCGTTAGCTTAAAATGTTTTACGTCTAATAGATGCAAGGTTGTAAGAGGAATATCATGCAATCAAACCGACTAAATATTAGACGGAAATCCTAATGAACCATAAAAGTTATTTTTATTATTGCTCCTACCTTGTGCGAATGTTAATAATGTCGTTGGTGACCTTAAATTAAGCAAAAAGTAGTCGTCTATTGTTTATATCAACAACGTGGAATTGTTGAATTTGAAAGGCGTCGTAGCAAATTTAAACGAACAAAGATATGTAAGTTCCTTTTTTCAAAATGTTTTAAGATGGAACTTCTTTTCTCCATTTATTTTTATGATGAAAAACTAAATTTCGTAACCATAAATATGTTTATTTCGTAATTCTCAATTTTGTTTTTCTAATAGTTGCGCCAGTTAATAAAAAAAAAAATAATTAAATGTATTATCGGGGCATTGTGGTCGGAGCGGATTATAAACATGGTTCTAAAAAGTGCATAATCTTGATTGGTACACGAAGCTAATATTGCTTGGTACGTTCTATCTAATGTTCTTTTCTCCGTTAGTAACGTCGCTATTAAATCACTTTTGGTTGTCAACCTGTTACGATACGTACAGTGAGCAAAATAAATAATGTCTTCCCCCTTAAAGGTGGCAATATCAATATCACTTTCTGTATAGCGGACCGTGTACTTCGGGTATTCTCGGAGCGTACAAATATAGCATGAGTATCCATAAAGTAGATCTTAATTACGATTTTATTATCGCCATGGTAGGCAAATAATACTAACACCAGAAACCGCTTGGATGTAATGCCCAAATGCAGCATCTGCGTTTAACACTAAATATCTCGTTTACTTTTAATATTAGACGCACTCATCATTACACTAAAATATTTGATATTAATTTCCTCGCCTAAACAGAGTCAAATATTGCAATTTAATCTCATAAAAAAAATATGTTAAAATCTATTTGCACTCCGGATTTTCTCCGGAAAGTGGTATTTACATTTAGGTGATAATATTATAAATATTTGGAAATCTGCTAAGTCTAACCGTTAGGCTTAAAGGCTTAAAAATGGTAAGTTGCGGAAAAGAAGATAACATCAAAATGTATCGATTACGTCATATACCAAAGTACATAGTAAGTATTGTAGTAATATCTTTATATTCTTCTTGAAATATATAGAATAACTGCTGCTATGTAAAATTTAACGATATATCTAGTAGCGCTCAAGATGTCTAGATATGTATGCAAAGGAAATTTATTATACATAATCCGTATATATGTCGGAATAGAAGAGAAACTGTACGCCTTCCTTCGTTTCCGTAATCCACGTGAAATTTCCCCGCTTAGCGAATACACCGCAAGAGGCGACTCGTTGAAATAAGGAAAAAATTTCGGGAAGAAGGAAGCTATATTTACGTACGCCTAAAGAAATTTGCACAAACATTATAGCAATGAAGCATTAAATAATTGTCAATTGTTAATAGGTTGGCTATGCAATCGACCGACCCAGAAATGAAACAAAACAAATAGAATGCGTACCATTATAGCGTATCGCACTTCTTTTTTGGATCATTGTTTGACGATCGAACAATACTGAATACACAACGTATGTATATTCACATATGCTAATAAATTAAAATGGAAATATGCTTCTCGCTTAAACTAGTACAAACACTATTAGTCACACTTATCTTATCTATTTTATTTAGTCAGGTTTATGCACTAGTTTGCAGAGAACACACTATGTCAAATAGAATCTAGCAGAAGCTAATTTTTTGGAGACCAAGGGACGAATTTGGCCATATATTGTTTAAATGTTGGGTGATTGTAATTTTATGGTGGTTACCGATGCTGCCGCGGTTATCCTTCGCACAATTCTTCAAAGCTGTTCAATCGAATTTACTGCACATACACTACCCGACAAAAACATAGACGCGGTATCGTTTCTATTTACGAAGCAAAGTTTATAGACATTATATAAAATGTAAATGAGGGTTATTAATACTTGCTATGTAAATAGTCCATTTATAGATATTTCTGGGTATTTATTGCTTTATGAGGGGTGATTGGGATTTTCCCAGATCAAAATAGGAATTTTAAATGCGACAAAAATTTAGACCCTGCGCATTTATCACATTAATATAAGCGAAAACGTTTTAATTTGATACTTCTCTTTATATGCAGCGGTTGTGCTGGTAAAGTGTACACTTTTCACCGCGAGAAATTATATTTTTTAAACTGTTTGCAATATGGGTAGAAAAAAGCAATTATCCTCGATAGAAAGGGGTAAAGTTCTAGCCTGGCACCTGGATGGTGTTAGTAAGAAGGAAATTGCTCCTCGGTTACGAAGAAGCGATCATTTCGTTAGAAATTTCCTAAAATATCCGGAAAATTACGGCAAACCAAAAGGCCAGGGGCGACCGAAAGCTGTAAGTGAGCGGGACAAACGCATGATATTGCGGGGTGCATCCAATTCTTCTGCGTCTACGAGAGTTATTGCAGAACAGGCATAGGCACAAACGCACGTGCGTAATGTTCAAAGGATTTTAAAGGCGTCACCGGTAATATCACGGAAGAAAATGTTGTGAAAACCGCCACTTTCGGCGAAACACAAAGAAGCGAGGTTGAGATTTGCTGAAGAACTCGTATCCTGGAAGAAACAATGGGAAAAAGTTATATTTTCCGATGAGAAACGTTTTAATTTGGACGGAGCGGATGGGTACTCGCATGATCTGAAGAAAGGAAGCAAAAGTGAAAATGACCGGACAATTAGGGGGTGGATCTGTGATGATATGGGCAGCGATTGGATTCCGCGATAAAAGTGGGATAGTGTTTTGCACAAACAAAATGACATCTGTGACGTATAAAGACTTATTGCGTGACAATCTTCTACGTTTTGGCAACCAACGGGCCGGGCGCAATTTTGTTTTTCAGCAAGATAACGCGCCAATTCATAAAGCAAAAACCATTACTGAATGGTTTAAAGAGAAAAAGATTAAAACTTTACAGTGGCCGGCACGGTCATCAGACTTAAACATTATTGAAAACATGCGGGGTGAATTGGCACGTCACGTTTATGGCGGAGGCCGTCAATATTTCACGGTACAGGAACTGAAAACTTCAATAGTGACTGAATGGCAGAATATCCCTCAAGATTATATGTTAAATTTATACAAATCTATTAATAACAGACTATTGGAAGTGATTAAGAACAATGGAGGATCTACGCATTACTGATCACTCATTTGTTGATTTTTGTTTTACATTTGCAACAGAGCGTCTAAATTTTTGTCGCAGAAATTGTTTAAACATTGGAGTAATAATGTATTATTGAGTTCATATATTACTGGAGGAGATATTTTTAAGTTTATTTTACTTTTACGAATAAAAACTTAATTAGATATCTTGCTAGTTTAGCAAAGAAATGTTGTAACCCTTAAAACCCGTAAAACATCTTACGGCGTCTAAGTTTTTGTCGGCGAGTGTAACATGTCTGCTTCGTGCTTTACACCTCGTAGCAGACACTATCTGAAAATGTTATCTCGATGTGGATCAACTAATACCACAGACGAAAGCGGTTTTTTTTAAATCACCGATACGTATTCGGCTATTTCGTTCACAGTGTCCTGACACCAGAACCGCCGCAGCATTTTGAAAAGATCAAATTAGTGATTTTACAACTGGACGCTAAAGAAGCGGCTGCAATGAAGTTACCGACAATTACGTTCCAGTAGCCGACGCAATAAAAAAATTGCAGAACACTTCGTTGTCCTTACGGGATTCGTGTGACCACGTACAAACAGTGCTACATATTTTAGACGACGAAAAAAGTGTTTCAGTCAGAGAAAATTTTAATATTCTATTACGTAAAAATGTCGATTTTTCTAGATTACGCCTTCTTTTTAACAATAATGCTGCGGAATATCCAAAATTTATTGCACGTCTACGCACAAGAGGAACGTATTGTACAAACTTCCCGTTTGTGATTACAATGGTTTCAGCTCTGCGTCGATGAATCAACGATGAAACCTAAATTGCCACCTGCTCCCCAACTATAATAGTCAAGTTAAAACTTCATAATTGAGCTCGTATTGTTAAATGTTAAATATTTCAAATTTGAAGCTAAATGCGCAAAAATTGAAGTTGAACAGTGTTTTTTTTTTCTGAACTAGCAATCGTTTAAATTTTATTTTTACCTGATCTCCAATTTTATTCATTATTTTAACCTTTCATCGATGTTCGTTCATTTTTATCACTTTACCACGAACGAATCTGGATTGAAAGTGATTACATTGTGTAGCTTTTTTTAAGCTATTAAAGCAAATAGGTAACGTATATGCACGTTGTGTGTACGTTCGTTATCGTATTTTTTGCACGTAAAATCGATTTGTACCTATACATCAAAACCGTAAACACCCAGCGTCAATTTTAACCCGCCATTTTCACCCCTGCTTATCGCGTCGTTGTACCCTTTCAAAGCGGCCTATATTGGGGAGCGCCGCTATTGTCATCGCACACGTATAGACCCCGACATTATTTCGATTGTTTCGGCTTTAGTATAGGTATCGCGTCCAAAAAGTTTCGCGAAACAAAGTTCTGATCCGCCCGTAAATAACGAATAATTTCCGTGTCTATGTGTGCCCCCGTTTGTTTCGAAATAAAACGATCACGCGGGCGGTTCGTGCACCGGTCCCAAGTAATCGCCGACTCAACGATCGTCGCAGACTATGGATATGGAAGGGAAACAACCTACAAATGGAGGCGATTGTTTTCATGATCTCGGTAATTTATTGTCCCCGATTTATTTGTTTGCATGCAAGTAGAAGTTCTAATTTTAAGTTGGTAACCGCTTCGAGATAAGCCGATTATTACATGACTCGCTCGTGAAGCGGAGAGAAATTACGAGATTACAGTATAGAATAGATGGATTATTCTCATAAGAAGAGGAAAGCGGTTAAAATGGAATTTCAAGGCGTTGGTTTTCTACTTTAAGCACTTTTTATCAGTCCATCGTTATCTCGTTGGTGCCGAATAACAAAAACACCAACGTAGATGTTGTCTTCTCGTACTTTTTTCCGCCGTGTTGATATGTGTAAACGCAATCATCAGCAAAATATCGAATGAACTCGGTACGTGCTTGACAGGTTATTTAAAACGACCTTACTTAAATGGAAGAATTCTCTCAGCGAAGAAAGGAATTTTCCATTTGAAAACAAAAACGACGAAATTGGATAATTTTTTGCTTTATAAGGCGTGTGGACTTACAACAAAACAGACATAATGTGTAAACATTATGTACGACATTTGGTAACTCTGCTAGAAACGTTGTAAGTTTCCATTTTACGTATAAAATGGAAATAAATATGATCAAGTAGTTTTATATTGGAGTACAGGTTGCGCCCTAGATGTCCATCAAAGGGTGCTATGACCAAAAAGGTTTGAGAACCGCTCTATTAAAAAATAGGAAGGATCGAATCAAGTTCAAAATAAAAATAAGCGTTAACATTGGCAAAAAATCAACGTCCTTAATGACATTCGCGATCACGCGGTGATCACTTTGTAGCACAGTGATGAGGTAAGTAAGTTAGCTCTGCGGCATCTCCAACGCACGAAACGGATGAGAAAAAACTTAGACTAGGTTAGTGCTTGGCAATTCAGGCAATTATTTGTAAGAAACCTCGCGGTGATTAGGATGATAAAATTAAAACTGACGAATGAGAAATTCATTTTTACTTTTCTGCTTTTCTCCAAATTAACTCGACGGAATACAACGAAATATTAAAGTAAATTTCCGGAAGTCACGAATTTATTTTTGCCTTTGTCTAGATCAAAAAGTAGTCCAACATCAGCAGTGTGGAATTACCCAAAATGACTGCAGTTGAAGTAGCAACATATTAACATTCCACAAAGTTCGACTCAATTCAGTACCGTCATACCGTGAACTATGATATTTTAAGGCTAAGGTTACGATAAATAAACTGCATAAGCAGCTTTTTTTTACATGTTTCATATGCAAAGCGCGACTCCTAAAAATATCTAACGATTTAAGCAGACCGAGTTCCAGTAGCCTTGACTTGAAAAAAACGAATAGCGGCGACATAGCGTATTGTCGTGTCAATAATTTTATGTACGTTAAAAAACAAAAAATAATTCAATCCTTTTTAGTATTTAAATCTGGTTTTTACCGATCGCAGGTTTCTTTTTTTTTAAATTTCAACTTACAACAGTCGAAATAAGCAGGATGGAGCGGATTATGCAGAATCGTCAGAACGGGGCGGAAGAAACGCGTCACCTTTTTTTAGTGCATGTAAGAATATAGATATGTTTGTCAAGATGTTATCTACAGGCATCGATAGGTATTCAAAAGTGATAACAGGCCCTGTTGTATAATGGTTAGCACGGTTGTCTGGAGAACGGGAGATGTTAGATTCGAGTCCTTATCGGAGTTGAAATTTTTCAAAAATTTCATTACATCGGGAGACCCAAGAACATCACAGATTAGTTGAGTGTAGGCTTTCACGACCGTAATCCATAGTAGAAATGTCTTTCGGGTGATGTCGTGTAGTTAATATTTTACTTGATGTTTCGCTGACCATGCTGTCAGCTTCTTCAGAAGATTTCTAAAGACTGTCAGCGAAATGTCAAGTAAAATATTAACTACACGACATCACCCGAAAGACATTTCTACAACATCACAGATTTTAACATTTCGCTTTGATGATTTAAAAATTAAAATGACCGTGAATGTTAAATTAAATTAGGTTTTGTTATTTTAATGCAAGCTGTATTTAACCTAACATTTTTCGCCAGACAACCCTTTTTTATCAATTCAATACCGTGTTCAATCCTTTGGTGGGAACATCTGCCTGGCAAGCAGATACAATTCCTATTAACATCACTAGTGATGCCACAAGTGCATCAAACGTCATCAGCCTCCTCGTGTATCTCAATGCACTTCTAACTTTCAAGGAAAGAAGATTATCTAATCTGTGGCGTGCGGCTCCTTCAGGTAGGCTCTTTTTTTCTGGAATTTACGATAGCTCCTAAGCAGATACTTCCCTGATATAATAATATTAGATTCTCGGACACGCTGAATACGTTTTTTCACTTTTATATTGTTCATAGTTAGAATCCTTTTTTTTTAGATAATTTCACATCCTTTCTTTTTTTTTTCTTTCTTGTTCCACTTTTAATTATTTCTTTTGTTTTTTCTTCTTATTTTTTTTAATAAATATGGTTGCGAAAATATTTCTAGTCGAACCAATAGAATTTTGGCTGCTTGCCAGTTTCAATGATTCCAATGTGATCTTTTCAAATGTGATGAAATGAGAACTTTTCTTAAATACAGCTGCTAAGACTGACAATGGTGGCGAAAATAAAATTTATAGTACTTTGCATTTGTTCTTTTTTTATGAAAAGCTACAAATTTTTAAACATGGGTGAAAAAAAAAGATACAAAAAAGCTATTGAATCCCTTGATTTACAGCTGGGTTATTGACGTTTTCTGGTAATATGTGCCTCTGAGGCACATGTTCTCGTTAAAAGGGAAAAAGTTATGTCGCCCTCCAGAGCCCTGCAGAGGGTTAAACGCATTGGTGGGGTGCAATGACAAAACGTTTAATCCAACTTGTCTTATTTGCAAAAATATGTTTCTACCTTCCAACTAGGGTGAGGTCGTTCGGTGTAGTTTGCTAGCGAGTGTAGATCGGCCAAGCGTCGAACGGGTATATGTAGTGGCGTACTGGCCAGTACTGCCGTCGCTAATATGCGAGACTCAGCCTGCCATAGAACCTAATGCCAATGACAAACTGCACGCAATGTCCCCACTCTGCTTATAACCAAAGTTTATCAAGCCGTAGTGGAATACGTCATCGTCTGTATAACCGTCCATTTGTGCTTATCGGTAGAAAATAGGAGTGTACAAATTCAGTTTCGCGTAGATAATAGCAGGTAGCACCACGTTCCGATAGTACTAAGCCTACAGAAACGAGCATCCCTCACGAAATTAGCAGAAACTAGACAGACTCGTGTTTTGTCGACTCTCGGGGCAACACGAACCAATTCTTATGAGACGAATAAACACGAGTCTGTCTGGTCTCCGCTAATTTCGTTTCCGCAGGCTTAATTTGTACACCCAGGTAGTTTCGGTGTTTTATATATTTCTGCTTGTCTTTCTCATTATTCGTAGATTCAGGTTTCTGTCTTATACATATATTAGAGTATCTTCGTTTGCATTTAAAGAAAAACTTGCAAAAAGGAGAACCAGTGTTACAGCTGAAAACATGGAACAATCGCTTCTAGTAAAGGAACCCAGAATGATAAAAGCTATTGCAATGCACGTGTTTGGAAACAACATTTCATTCATATTCGCCAGTTGCGCGTGAGTGCCAGCTTTGATTATAACTGCTTCTATCAAAAATTTGCGTGTGTGTGGATATAAAATTACCATTATCACAAATTACAATCAAGTAACCTCCAGCAGTTAATAACTTTGGATTCTTTGTTCTGTTCGTTTTGTCCAAACAAAACATCTTTTCAATAAAGCATATTTTCGATAATGTAATAATGGATGGATGAGTAGTTTTCCTTTTGCCTTGCGGTCGGTGAATGACCCCAAAACGCCGTACGCGCTCATAAGGATTCATAAAGATACGCGCACCAGTTCAGAATTGTTTACTATTACAAGTTTATCTCGTTGCCCTATGCATAAGCGTATCGTTTTTTATTACGACTCTTTTGATATCGAATATAGTAAACAAAACTTCTCCTGGATGAGTCATCCAGCTCGTAAGCCCGATATTGTTCTGTGGAAGTGGCGAAGCGGACTCCCGTGGCGAGGCCACAATACGGCCGATACAGATGTTTACATCTGCTACGCACTGTCCTCGAACTGTGATTGCTCGCCATCGCATTTTGCCTACGCCAGAAACTTTAGACGAAGGCGTTTCAAAAATCTCAATCTAACTCTTAAATATGTCTCGTACTTTCTCTTCGTCGCCTGTTTTCTTTTGCTATGCTTGCCAGTAACATAAGAACTTTGCAAACAGGAACATGTTGCTAGTAGTAGGAGTTAGTTCTTTGTTACGACATTCTATTTGCGACGCAGAATTTCTAACTAAGATGCGTTATTTGGAGAATAATTGAGACTGTAGTCCTTTTGTTACAAGGTTCCCGCGTATTACAATTCCACATTTTAATGAAACTTGGTGGAACTGTAGAGAAGTCTACATAGCAAATAGCAGTCTACAAAAATTCAGTTTGAAGGTGGGAAGTACTCCTAGGAGAATTGCATTTTCGGTATTCTCGATATAGCTGTAGAACAAAGAAAGATAGAAGGAAGAGAGAGTGGCTACAAGTGTAACTTAACGCATTTTTGCCAAACAACACTAAAGTATCGGCACACTCAGCACCAGACAAATTTAATTGATTAATCAGGGACAGCTGTTTCGAGGGTCCATAGACCCTCATTTTCAACCGAAAACATTCGCTTATATCTTATTTCTGTTCTCTCTGTTAAACAGAATTGATCGTTCAAGAACAACCAAGGTTGGTGCAAATATTTTTAACAAACTTAAACAATTTGCAGTTGCACTCGTTTGTTCAACGATTCACAACGTTTTACGCAAAACAAACCTATTTCTTTTATCGCAAATCTAGGATTCCGCCGTACATATTTTTCTCTATTTTCATTTAGAACAAGCCAGTACTCATTCAGCGCGCTTCTAAAATAACTTCGCCAGACAGCGAGTTCGAACGATAAAATTACAAACCACAGATAATCTCCTTTAGCAGTAATCAACTGTCCGTCGCAATAATATCGATAACGATCCGTACGCTTCTTCCACGAAAGTGGAAGGCATATTTCTTGGAGGCAGGGGGTGTCGAGAACAATTTGGATACTCCCGGGTTGAACTGGAATATCGCTTTGCAAATTGGATCGGATGTCGAATCAATAATCGCTTTTGCTAGCTTTAGCGAAAGCAATTAAGAAGGGACGTTATTTTTATTGCTTTTTTCCTTGCGTAACTCGAGGTTCGTGGAAAGTGGTCCTTGTATAACGACTTGTATATCGAAACTCTCTTTCGCGGTAATAAATTCGGACAATATATACTCAAATATCCAATTCTTTTTCCCCAGTTATTAAAATATAATGAGACGTTTGGAAACTTTTATATTAGATATTTTAGCTCTTACCTCAAAACTCAAAAAGCAAAAAAAGAGCTTTTTTAGTTGAGTAACAGGCTAGGTCATTGTATGGCAATTAATGATGCGCATATGCCTTAAATTTTTCAAATTTCAAGATTCTACAACTTTTGAATATCCTTTAACACAGATTCGTTGAACGGGTTCAAATCTGTAAGTAAAAAACCTATTTTTTATCACTTTTTTTGTTTAAAAAAAATGAACGCATTTTTTAAACAAACTACCAACAGTTGGAATTTGCTAATACAAATCCAATAAATACGAAAATAATTCCTCTGCGAACACTAGAACATCCAAGTTCATTTTCCATTTAACATTTCACGCTGGCACACGGCACCAGAATTCATACCCAGCCATTTTCCTTCTCAGATCAATAACTGCGGCATTTTTTCCCACGACTAGCAACCGCGAAAATTCCGTTTTTTTTTTGCCAATTAAATTCTTAGATTGATACGAACCCGCAAAATAATCAGATTACCGTAATTGAATTTTTCTAAAAAAAGAGGTGGTAAATCCAACGCACGCTGCAGCCCGTCTAATTTTCCGTAAAAATCCGGCAAAATCCAAACACTAAACATAATCCGAATTGATCAAGAGGGCCGATGCATCGCTGCGAATTTCGCGAAAGAAGAGGAAAGAAGGAGGCGGAGTATGAGGGAAGAGATGAGCTAACGAAATAATTAGCAGGATATTGTTTAGCTCGCCAGATGTTTACCAGCTAATAAAAATGACTTAGCTCGGGCATTAAATCTTCTTTCTACACTGTCGCGTAATTAGTTTCTATTACATTAAGAGAGCCGGGAAAATAGCAAGAGGAAATGCGAGCGAAAGGACGAGTTCTCGCCTTTGGAATAACGGATGAGGAAGTTAAATTGGATAAGAAGTGCTGTTGGGGATAAATGTGGAATGACAGAGTCGTAAAATCACTCCACGTTGACGAAAGCCGTATTTCTTTCTCATTAGCTGCTGTAAACATCTTCTGATCCTAAATGTTTTAATGGGACTGATCCCATACAAATTTCCAAGTTCCAAGCTTAAATTTTCACTCAAAAAAGTAAAGGGAGGCAAAACGCAAGTATAAATAATAATATAGGCTTTTACGGCCAGATTCAGTTAAAATTGTGTTCCGCGTTTAAACCGTGTCATGGTTAATCGAAAACTCGACGTTTCGCCCACAAACTCAACTGTGTTGTGCAAGTTATGTAGTTTTCAGAAATATTAGCCGTCTTTAATTTGCCAATGCCACATAAGAAATAAATACTGAGTTTTGCAATGTACCTCCTCGCGACATGACGTGCGCAGCGGAATACCCTAATTTCATACCACTGCTTCTCCGAATTGTTTATTTTTGTTTTTCTCTCAAAATTCGTCTTACGTCATTCCATCGTTCGATACTTTTACGCCTGAACTGCATGAAAACAGAACCGACAGAATTAGAAGAAAGCCAATCTCTTACTGCCCGAGCTGTGTATTCTAGGATATTGTTTGCCTATAAAATAACATAATAGTTCCTAAATTATTAATGCCTTGGTCCATAATGGCTTGAGTGTAGTGAATTGGACCAGCTCCGTGCAAAGGAAAATATCACTAGACCGTGTAGTCACCTGCTACGATCTCAACGTAGTTTCGGCAAATTGGAACCCTGGTGATTAAAATCTATTAAAGGTGTGTCAACATCATATCCATCCTGTTGGAAAAAAATGGAACCCAAATAATTTTCATCGGAAATTCTAGAGGCAGTTTTCTTGCGAAATATGCTTTGATTTAGCAATTAAAATTAACTAGCAATAGTCATCATCTAGGTCCCATAATATTGCTTTCTCGGAAAATAGATGTTCAAATAAAGCTTTCTGTATCGGTATATCTACAATGGCTGGGTGCGTATATGTCGATTTTGGCCCTAAAGATTTATCGAACGAGTTCCTGCATGCGGTAATATAGGTATTAGAGCTGGAATACATTAGGAGTCTACATCAAGGCAAAATTCCACTCAATACCCCTGTCACATCCAAGATATATTGCGGTATTTGCTGCTATTGTAGAATTTGTCCCGGAGGAAGTTGACATGAATTATGAAAAATAGTTGTTCGATATAGACGAGTGCAGAAGTATGTATGGAGAAATTTTTCCTTTACGCAAGGCATTTACTTGATTAAATGTGATTCGGAGAAAAAGTTTTACATAACAAGCTCTCTGATATGGTTGTATCATTTTAGGCAGGTCACATGCGATATATTTCGTTTTTGGAAAGCAAAAAAAAACATTTGTTAACCTTAATTTTGAAATGTCAAAAGATGTTTATTCGAAAAAAGGGACCCCATACCGCGTCGAGTCTAAAGATTTATTTCTACGTAAAATACGATTTTCGTTATGTACACTGCCGTTCAGTGAAGTTCGGTCATACAATAAAAATCTAAAAATTATTAATGCATAAAATTAGAAAAATATTAAGCATACCCTCTTCTCTAAGGGATTAAACCCATAAATTATTATGTAAAGTAGAAATATTGCGACAACCACAATAAAGTCCCTTTTATTATCATTCCGAGAATTTCTCGGAAGCACCGATCTTTTGAAACGGGTCGTTTGGGGATTATTAACGAACGATACATTTAGGAAATATACCGCAGCATCACTCTTGTTTATTTATCACAGGCATAAAGATATAAATTTGCTTCATTTTACTGTTAAACGTGTGTTGGTGTGCATCTGTCGTTTTTGCGCGAAAGTTTTAAGAAAATTTACTTCAAAATGGCACGTGGCAAGCCTACCGGTGTAGAAAAACGTTCACGCATTATTTCGCTGTTTGATATCCTTCTTCAAACGGGGCGACAAATTGCTGAAAAAATAAATATGAGAAGTTCAACAGTAAATGACATCATAAAGCGATATCGGACAACTGGAGCTATAGAAAATCGTGTTCGTCCCGGAGCATCTAGGAAAACAACAAAAGCTGAAGATTTGAGAATTGTATTATTAAGGAAACGCAATAGAAAATTAACAGCGCCACAAATAGCAGCCGAAGTCAATCGCGGCCGTGAAGAACAAGTTTCGGCGAGTACGGTAAAACGCCGACTTCAACAAGCGGACCTTCATGGACGCATTGCCATTCGAAAACCCTTATTACGTCGAGGCAACAGAGCAAAACGGCTCCAGTGGGCCCGTTCTCATCTAGATTGGTCGTTAGATGATTGGAAACACGTGCCTTGGAGTGACGAGTCAAAGTTTGAGGTTTTTGGGCAAAATCGACGAGTTTATGTCCGAAGATCTAAAACCGAAAAGTGATCCCGAACTGCATTGTGCCAACAGTGAAGCAAGGGCGTAGTTCTGTGTTAGTGTGGGGACGTTTCTCCTTTGCTGGGACGGGAGACTTATGCAGAGTGCAGGGTGTAATGAGGAAGGAAAATTATTTTGCAATACTCCAGAATCATGCAGTGCAAATCAGGATTGCGTATATGAGGCCGTAACTTTACATTCATGCATGACAACGACCCAAAACACACTGCGTTAGTGTGTAGGAACTATCTAAAGGAGCAAGAAGAACAGCACACCCTGAAAGTAATGGCATGGCCCCCACAAAGCCCAGATTTGAAGTTCAAATCTGGGCTTTGTCATCGGGTTCAAATTTTGAACCCGATAGAGTTGTTGTGGGATGAACTGGACAGGAGGATCGGAAAAATATGCTCAACTTCACAAGAACATTTACGGAATATTCTGCAACACGAATGGATTAATATTCCACAATCCGTTTTAACAAAACTTATCGAAAGAATGGCCATAATAGTTCGAGCGGTGATTAACAGCAAAGGAAGTTTTTTCGATGAAAAAGAAATATAATGTTCAGTATGTTATATTAGGCCAGAATAACTTTTTATTTATTTATTTTTGTCTATTTTACCTGTACATACAATAAAATTGCATTTTGTTTTTAGTTTCGTTTGTTTCTGTAACCTTTCATGTTTTTTACCAACCGACCGAATTTTTCTGAACGGCAGCGTATATACGCATACGTTGGTATAGCTACAGATACAGGGCTTGGAGGATTATGCCCGTACAGAAACACTATCGAACTCTGAAGAAATATCGCATTAAAATAAAAGCTCATTCCAACGTCTCAGCACCAAACCGGTTGAAGAAGTTAAAGAATATCGGAAGGATGCCTATAGAGAGGCCGACGCAGTATTACCTTATTTAACCGTAGATAAACCCGCTTCAAGGAATGGTACAAAAATAAAAAAATATCGAGCTTATTTTGCTCTACAACACCAAAAACGGACGGCAGACATCAACCATTTAGTACTTTTATGTCCGAAGTAGGAACTCACAAGATCTCATCGAACATCAAATACAATTTTCCATAAACATAATTCAGATTTTTAGAACAAACGGTACTTATACAGGAGTATGATAAAGTTCATTACGCGAACAGATATCAAAAATCAAAGCATGAGATCCTAAAGTATCCTCCGATGTAATCTCCAAATGAGTTAACCATTATCTTTGTTTCCGTGTTAGTTGATTTGTTTGTGTTGGTAAGCTGTTTGGAAGTACCTCATTTTTCGGATATCTCCCTTGCTGAGGGCGTCGATCCCACATCTCAATTCTTGGGTTAAGAAATGGAAAAGACTCGGTTAACTCACTTGTTTTTGCGCTGCATGATAGTGAGACCTCATCCTCAACCCACAGGACCCATTTATTTTATCAGCCCACGACAAGCCTACCGACGTAGCCAAATTGGCAAACGCATGCCTAACCTCCACCTATTTCCAACACCGTAGTAAGTTTCTGGAGCTATGTTATGGATTCCCTTTTATCCCCGGTCGTCACTAACAATTTCATGGAAGCCTTCGAACAGCAAATCCCATCATCCTGCCATTTAAAACCGAAATTCCTCGTCATCTGACCACATGCACGGGAACTCCTACCCGAATTTCTAACCAACACCCAACATCCGGACATACGTTTGACCATGGAGGTTGAATCAGACGGACGACTCTCATTTCTACACGTCTTTGCATTTTGAAGTTATCGAAATCCGCAAACATCCCAACAATCTCTATAAAGGCGACGGTTACACGTTACATTTCAGTGAAAATCTTTCCTATCCGAAGCGTGCAGCAGTTCAGCAGAAGCTCCACGCAAGTGAGAGCGAAACGTCGGGAAACTCATGCAATTACGATGTGGTTTCAACCCGGAAACCTAGATCCTTTAGAAGAGAGCAAACACCGCGGAGGCTTGCAATTATTCCGATGTTTCTGTCATATGGCACATTGAAAAAATAAATATTCACAGTAGTTTAGTGCAAAAATAATTCCATTTAGAAAAAAATACAACTTTGGGTAGCTACGAACTTATGGGACAGCCTGTAGGTTTCAATATAATTTTAAATCGTATCCATAATTAGATATCAGTAGTTTTGGAAAATCTCCATTCACAAAGGTGTATCTTGCGAGCCCGTGGGAATGACTGCAAATGCATACAGTGCATTTTGCGAAGCTTGCAGAAATATATGGAATATGGACATTGTCTTACACACGGTATATTAAATTGTATGGGTGCTTAGAAACTGTGGAAGGATGACGGTCAATTAAATATTATACATTGTGATTCATATTTGGTTGATATTTGTTTAGGTTTGGAATTTATTTTCTGGTGCATAGATAAACCTAAAAATACACAACAGAGATAAGGAACACAAAAGTATCCGCGAACGTTGCAATGTTTGATAAATATTTCATAATGTTATGGTTAAAGTAGTTTTTTTTTAATTTTTTATACATTATAAGCGTCAACGAACTATATTTAACGGTGGTTATACGTTTAGAAATATCTCCAATTAAATCCATCACATTTCGATAATGTTTTTCGAAATTGTAGTTTTGCAAGAAATCAGGCTTGAGAAAGTTCAGCTGGAGATGCAATCTCGCAGCCTGGTAATTCTGCATGTAGGACGAGGACAATCCTAGGGCTCTTCTATCACTTTCACCAACAGATGATTTGCTCAATTTACTGCTCTCCCTAATATCTCTCTGGCCAACTCGCGTGTAGGTGATCACTCAAAGTAGGTATCAGAAGGATCGGCTGTAGCTGAAAGCATAAGCCAGAGTTGTCCTGTAATCTGTCTCGGCGTTTTACTTTGCGCAGCGTCCAGCTTCTTGAGGTGCTGCTGTAGCCCAGGTTAAAGCGCCATATGTCAGGGTTGGCCTTAGACATGTTTTGTAATTTACGGCTTTGATCCTTACGTCCAAAGGGTTACTCCTTTGCAGTTTATTCAGGTGAATTTATAGCCGAATTTTTTTTTTTGTAATTATAATACCGACGCTTTTATCATCAGACAGTCACCTCATCGGATCGTCGAAGGGATTTTGAGGTCTTCTAACCAGTAATTTGCAAGATGTATAGAGAGAGCATGGTATCATTCGCGAAGACATCATGGGTGTAGAGGATGAGCTAACGATGATCTTTCGGATGATGTCTTAAATCAGCAGACCAGGGTACCGGATGATCGAAAAACAAGATACAGCAAAGATTTTTCTGCTCGAAAACTACAATGACCTTCACTTATAAGGTCGTATCTTTCTAGGAAATTCACCTTTGTCAACATATTTAGTCTAGATATCGCTTACACCCTACGCTTTAGATCATCAGAACCATAAGAAATGATTCTACGAATAATCAATCTTCGCATCGTCTAACTATAGTAAATTTTGAAACAAAAACCCATATTAAGCGGTTATTCAGAGAGAAGGTATTCCTCAGGTACGCCGTGCACGTCTTGAATCTATGGCTAGAGAATGTTCTTAACCCTTTCACTGCGTAAATATTTCAGCCGCGATTTAGAATACGCGATGGCGAATTTATTTGTTTAAAGCAGCCCAGCACCGATTACATTTTCCTTCATATAAGCTGGTATTCAAGAGATATACAATAATACAAACGCGAGAGTCCTTTTGCATTTGTTTTATTATCTTAACAAATTATTTCAGGTAATCAACCGCAATAAAAGACGTAAAATGCTACAAATTAACGTATTTCCTATATAAAGTAGTCAATTTAAATTCTAATTAAGCTTATTTCCTCATTTCCAATGAGATTAAAACCCAACGCTATGAAATAACCAACTCAATTTTGTAATAATTTCTCGCCTAATACCTCGAGGTTCATCTTCGTACTATCGCTATCGTAGTAGAGCGTTCTAATAGCGTAAGATCTAATTTACAGGGGTCAGGACAACGGCGACAAGATAGACTGACGCCAGGGGGTGATCGTTTCCTGCGATTAGTGGCTGCGTTTAACGCAACTATTAATGTTGTATTTAAACCATTTTTGTTTTTTTTTTGTTATGTCTTTCTTAATATTCCACCTTTTTTTTTGGCAATGTGTTAATTTAATTGCAGTAATACAATTAGTTAGTAATATATTCGCGCTAAACTGTACCAAGTGCGTATTCTTATACGGTACACAAGGACGGTTGTTCGATTAATTTAACATTAGCAAGCGGTCTCGTTTGTATACGGCGAAACAATTTTTTTTTTATTCTTTTAACAAAAAGCAGGGGTTGAAGTACTTTTTGTTGATTTAATCCGTGGAGGCTGAAAAAACTACGTAACCGAAGTCAAATTG
This sequence comes from Marronus borbonicus, assembly GCA_902655005.2. NCBI lineage: Eukaryota > Metazoa > Arthropoda > Insecta > Coleoptera > Scarabaeidae > Marronus > Marronus borbonicus. Next base: position 379,718 of record LR737402.1, read on the forward strand.
TTAAACTGCCCAATATTGTTGTTCATCCAAGCAAAACAAATCTCAATAAAAAAGTTTTTGTTAATTTAACGAGCGACCTTCTGTGCGCGTACTATTATTAAGACAAACGGTTACTAATGTAAATTTTATTACATAAACGTAAACACGAACGAGCAACACGAAACTAAGCTTTCAGTTATCTCGATTAATACGCCAAATGTAATTAACCTAAGAATATGGAATAAATAGAATCTCATAAGAGTTAACCACAAACGACCAATTTCATATGACAGTTGAATGAAGTTGTTGCTGTTTCCTACCTTTCACTCGAAAGCACCTTTGCATTTTCTTAACATGTACACTGCCGTTCAGTGAAGTTCGGTCATACAATAAAAACGGCTACAGTGGGCCCGTTCTCATCTAGATTGGTCGTTAGATGATTGGAAACAGGTGCTTTGGAGTGACGAGTCAAAGTTTGAGGTCTTTGGGCAAAATCGAAGAGTTTATGTCCGAAGATCTAAAACCGAAAAGTGATCCCGAGCTGCATTGTGCCTACAGTGAAGCAAGGGCGTAGTTCTGTGTTAGTGTGGGGATGTTTCTCCTTTGCTGGGACGGGAGATTTATGCAGAGTGCAGGGTGTAATGAGGAAGGAAAATTATTTTGCAATACTCCAGAATCATGCAGTGCCATCAGGATTGCGTATAATAGGCCGTAACTTTATATTCATGCATGACAACGACACAAAACACACTGCGTTAGTGTGTAAGAACTATCTAAAGGAGCAAGAAGAACAGCACACCCTGAAAGTAATGACATGGCCCCCACAAAACCCAGATTTGAACCCGATAGAGTTGTTGTGGGATGAACTGGACAGGAGGATCGGAAAAATATGCTCAACTTCACTAGAACATTTACGGATATTCTGCAACATGAACGGATTAATATTCCACAATCCGTTTTAACAAAACTTATCGAAAGAATGCCTAGAATAGTTCGAGCGGTGATTAACAGCAAAGGACATTTTTTTCGATGAAAAAAAAAAATGATGTTCAATATGTTATATTAGACCAGAATAACTTTTTATTTATTTATTTTTGTCCTTTTTACCTGTACATACAATAAAATTGCATTTTGTTGTTAGTTTCGTTTGTTTCTGTAACCTTTTCATGTTTTTTACCAACCGACCGAACTTCTCTGAACGGCAGTGTACACTACCGTCCATAAGTATTTAATCACATGTGTTTGTTCTTAATTCTTCGTTGTCAACTATCTACTAATAAATAACGAGAGTAGACACAAACAATCCTCATATTTATACACATTGTCGGTCATAGAGTGGGCAAATTCGGGTGCGCACCATCGGCGTAGCTAACGAAAGAGATATGTTATCGCGAACGGTGCTAGGTATAAAAGATGGTTTTTGTAGATTACGAACCGATCTCGATAAATTTTCTCTATGTTACTGAATGAACACGGGAAATTGCCATCTCTAGTCATATGTATAAAAAATAAAATCGAGAGTGTATGTAATTCGATGATTAAAAACAAACTTTGCTGTATCTCCAATGGTTTTTGAGAAATGTGAGTTTAAATGTTATTATTTTGTAACAAATTTATTTTGGTAAATTTGGTACATAAACATCGTAAATTTATTGCAAAATCATTTATAACGAAGTGGGCGAAGTTGTTAATAATCGCCGCTATAGAACTAACGCCTCCTTTTTGTGAATAAGAATGACTTTGATTGCTTTGCGGCAATTTGGAAAAACGCATGCTGTTAAAGCAAGGTTAAATAGATAGCGCAAAAACAGTTGCTCAATCTCTAGCTATGAAGCTGTAGAATATTGCTGGTCGATGTTGGACGAATGTGTATAAATTGTTTGAAAGAATTGTTGGAAGGCATTCACAATGGAAGATGGTGTTGTATACGAGTCTCCATTCTCAGTCTTGGCAACGTTGGGGAAATTAAAACACTTCTTTTTCAAATAAATAATTATTCAAAATCGTTTGGGATCGTTTTTTAATAGTACTTCGTATATTGAGCTAATCATATTAATTAAAATCTACAATGTTGTTAAATTTTTTTGTATTTTTTGGTGATTTAATATTATTGATTTGCACTTGAGTAAACCATATTGCATAGTTTCTAAGTTCACAGCTACATTTATAGAGACCGTACTTGTTTAAGATATGAATTTAATAATCAGTCGTTAATATCACTATGTGATTCAAGAAATGATCAATCACTGTTCATACAAACCAATATAATTGGCTTTTCTGTAGCTGTACAGTTTAACTTGGGTATTTGAAGCTAACGCTACACAATTATCACTATGTGCATTAGGTGATACAAATCGTCATTCACCAATGGTGAATTGCCACTTACAACACTCGTACATATTACATCAGTTCAAATCACCTCTGTATAATAAAAATTTCGCTATCGTATGCTCGAAATATGTTTCTAAATCTACTACAGACGTGTACTCGTACTCGTACTCGTGCTTGTACTCGTACTTGTACTCCTACACATGTTGGATTTTAGTTTAAATGATTGTGGATACAAGATGCATTACGCGCTTAGAGGTATCCTCGACTGTTTGTTATTCAATCAACACATCAAAAAGCTAACAGAAGACGAAATCAAAACGGTACGAGATGCAGATCACGTAGCCTAAACACACAGTACACAAACATCGAATAACATTAAAGAACATTTGATTGAAACAAAACAATCTCGTCCATTTCCTCATGTTTATTTCCACGCATTTTCTTTTCCCGTAACGGCTACGCACAAAATATCACCTAGGATTGCCGAGAAAAGCCTTTTTTGTCAACAAATAGTATAAGTGCATAAGGTCGATGCAATGCGTAATCTTGAAAAACCGGTTCTTGCATGCACGCATATGTTGCATATCCTACATTACTGGAGGTAGACCTACATTATCAACAGAGAAAAGCGCCCTGCGATGAATAAAGTGAAATTAGCACTTTGTATGCGATAAGTTAACATTTTAGTGAAAAATCAAATAAGACTATAAAGCAGCGTGTTTTTTTTTTGCAAGGAAAACGATGAGTTAAGTAATGAAGTAGTTTTCATGAATATTAATCAGGCATTATCTTGGAATTACCTGTTTATTAAGGAGGATGATTAAATCGATTTTATTTTTAAAAAAATTATGAACTTCGGTCACGGTTTTTTTATTTGCACTTTGCACCTTTTCTAATATATAGGTGATTTATTTAGAGATTAACGGAATAAACATTTTTTTTTATAAAAAAAAAATTTTTAACGTGGAAATTCCAATAAATTAAATAAAATTGAAACAAAATGTAAGCAACCCCCTTAAATATCGAAGGTATAACGAATCATGATGAAACCCCTGCATTTCATCCTACGTACCCTCCGTAAGGACGAATAACAAAGAGTGAATTAAAATAAAATAAACGAAATTCTTACCTTCTCAAGGCATTCCTGGCCGATCGCTTTGGGATCAACACGAACTTCGATGACCACAGAATTGGGTTGGCTAATTAAACACCACATTTTCGTCGCTTTTAATGACAGAAAATATCAAGAATTCTCGTCGAACCGGCTAGCTGGACACGGGCTAGCAATAACCACAGATCATTTGATGAAATCGCAATGTTCTATAAGATTTACGGGAAATCGCCTGTTGTACACAAAACCTCTTGCACATTTTATGACTACGTCCATACTAAATTACAGCTTGGACTATATTAAATCGAAACAACCGAGTGACAGCTATAAGAAGGGCCGTCCGTGTCTATCGCGGATGTACGTCGCGCGAACACCTTCGTTACCTCGCGCGGAGAAATCGGACTTTGGACCGACGCCCGTAGGTCTCTGCTTGCGCGCTACGGGCGCGTTCAGTTCCGAACAGAGCTGCGATAATAGAAAACAGCTGGCCTTTTTGTATATATAAAGGAATATCGCTGAAATTTAAGGTGATTCTCCGAGGAAATTAGTTCATGCCGCTCTACTACTGCGAAATAGTACCCGTTTCGTCGAATGTATTCGTTTATTTTTAGAAGAACATGAAATTTTAATTCGATTCCGTGATTATCGAATCGATACGTATGTCTGGTCTTGCACAACGACTTCTTTAAAATCACTATTTTTAGCTTGTAAAAGTGTACGACTGAGATTGTTTTTTTTTTTTTTAATTTTATAATTTGAAGAATTTTCATTTAAATAATATCTATCATATAAATAATATCGATCTATCTATACAGTGTGGTAGGAAAGTAACGGATCTTTGTTAATATTTATTTTTTTGAAAAAATCTGGAGAGGGTATAGCGATTTCAATTGTTTTACTTTATACTACATCATTATCTTGTTACGTC
>LR737402.1:384076-418574 GCA_902655005.2 Marronus borbonicus
GCACCATCATGCTATTGTTTGATAATTCAAAATTGTTTGCATTGGGAAATAATGCAGCTAATGCTGGCATCAGTTCCAACTGTAAAAATTGTAGGTATCTTTCTCCAGTTAAATTATTTGCAAAAAGGAATGGGGCTATAATTTAGTCGCTAATAATTCCTGTCCATACATTAACTTTCTGAGGGTACTGAGTATGAATTTCCTCTATCCAATGAAGATTTTCCCTACCCCAAATATCTACAATTTTTTCTATTAACCGTTCCGTTTAAACAAAATATTGCTTCGTCCGAAAATAAAGCACCCTGGGAAAACATTGGATGCCGATTACAACTTTCCATCATTTGTTCACAGAATTCTTATTTATAATCAAAAGCATTTTCTGCCAAGTTGTGAACCAATTGTAGCTTATATGGGTGAAATTTTTGAACTTTCAAAAATTTTAAAACCGAAGTGTGGCTTACATTGAATGTGGATTATTTTCAAAAAGCACATCTGCATTTAATGCTACGGGATGTCCACTTTTTGGAAGATTCTTTACATTGCCGTGTTCTCTAAATTTGTTTTCGATTCTCCTAACGGTAGATTTACTTATTGGCTGATTTGGATACTTATCTCTGAAAATCTGATAAACTTCTTGATGTGACCTGACTCTGTCGCCAAACCAACATAATAAAAATTTTTAAAGAAATATTTTCTATCCTTACAATTGTTCAGGTAGCTAAAAGCGACACATGATAGAAAAATTAAATAAAAAAATTTAAAAAATTAGCATCCATCACGATCAGATGCATTAAAGAAATAGCAAATATTATTAAACGGAGATCATCTCTCGGTAAAACGGTATGTGGAATTGTAAACCGCGGGTTAAATTTAGAAGCTGCGCTTCATACGCAACACCTAAACAAAGCGACTTCAAGTCGTGAAAATATAAACATGGTACGTAAATATTTTTGGACAAGCGGGATTCAGACGAAGAAAGCATTTTGCCGTTTAATTGCTTTATAAATCGCTAAGGCTAGCGTTTGCTACCAATTGAAAGATTAAAGCAGGCTCACAAATTTCATTGTAAATCTAAGTAACAAAGTAATTTTCCAGCATCTCTTATGACATAAGCTATACGGCTTAGAACTTTGAACTTGCTTCTAATCTTATCTTAACGTAATTTTGACAAACAATAGAAAACAATGTTTCAATTACCGTGTTTATTGATCCGATAGATATGTAGTTGCTTAATCCTAGAGTGACTCAGTAACGGAAAATATCGGTAAATACTCATTAAACCGGAATCGGAAAATTAATTGCAATTAAAGCTCACCCAACAAAAAGATTAACAAGTAAATGAAACATTTCAATTTACCCCGAGCGAAATGCAATTCTAATTACGCTTTAGCTCTTGTACGTTAGATTTAAGCTTTCCATGAAGGAATAAGAAGCATTAGGTTGAAAATTGGTAGATCGGAAGGAATTTGGAAAAATCACGCGATCTTCTGGAAAATCATGATATTTGGTAACAAGTTAACAAGCAAATTTTATCAAATTAAAACCCATATTTTTTTTACATAACAACGTTGGTAACTTAAGTGCAGTTCACTAACTTGCTTTGAGATTAAAAAGGACCTTCGTAGATACAAGTCAAATTATTAAACCTAACATTAACACGCATTTCAATGCTAATCGTTTGAAAATTTTAGATATACAAAAATATGGCAAACTTCAATTGTCTAAAACAACAATACACACGCATATTAAAGTAGCGATTTAAGGATTACATAAGACATCCGCAAAAGCTTATAATAATAGCAACAAAACCAGGAAGTAGATGCCAATTTAAAATACAATGGTAGGTGGTAATCATCTATAATTCATTTTCTTATATCGCTCTTAAAAAAAATCAATTTTAATCTCGCTCATATCGAATTCTGTTATGCGCACGTTTCTCCGTTAATATCTGATCGATATATGGGAAAAAATTAAGTGTCAAGGTACGAAAGTCCGATAATAGAAGGTTAATGCAAGATGATACGTGATAAGCAAGAATCAAAGTAATTTTATGTAACCTTGATGATAAAAAGAGCGACGTAAGCGATTAAAAATCTTGGAAACGTGTTTGCGATGTACAATAAATTTTTACTAATTTTAAATGTGATACAATTGATTTCTAGATTACGAAAAGGAAGAGGTAATAAGGTTTAAGTGCGCAGTACCTGATTTTCGACATTGTTATTTGCGTCTACGATTCAAGCGTTATCACTAATGCAAATGATATCAAGTAATCAAGCTATAAAAAAACAATTATATTTACTTGTTATAGATAAACACCTAATGCGTTGTTTGTTACATATTGTTACCAAATTTAAAATGGACGGAAATACAAGTTTATCGTTAAGATTTTAATTACGCATCTACACGGATAAATATTTTTATCGAATTTATTCTTAATGGTTACTCATGTATCATTCTAACATTAACAATTAATAATACCTGCAGAAAATTTAATTCTTTCGAGGTGTCTTTGCTAATACATCTTTAATGCATGTAATAATAACTCTTAAATATAGTTGAGTGTAGGCCTTCACGACCGTAATCCATAGTAGAAATGTCTTCCGGGTGAAGTCGTGTAGTTAATATTTTACTTGACGTTTCGCTGACCATGCTGTCAGCTTCTTCAGAAGATTTCTAAAGACTGCTGTTGTTGTCTTTTGCTCCTCGTTATATATCTTATATCTGTTTCGCTTTGCTGATCCATAACCGTTCCGCTTTGCTGATCCATAACCGTTCCGTTTTGCTGATCCATAACCGTTCCGCTTTGCTGACCCATAACCGTTCCCTTCCGCTGAATCGCGTCGTTCGTTGTATGACGACTCCGTAGTGCTAACTTCCACGTGTTGCTGATTTTGTATTCATCTTCGCGATTGAAATTGGTGTTCTTCATTATTTCTATGGATTCGCGTATTATCCTCGGGTAGTAGTGGCTGGTCCTGGCTAATACCTTAACGTCGCTGTAGGTTATGCGGTGGTCCCCTTGTTGGTGCAGGCGTTCTGCTACTGCAGATTTTTCAATATGCCTAAGGCGTGCGTCTCTCTCGTGTTCTTTCACTCTGCACTGAATCCATTCAAAGCGGAACAGAAAAAGGATATATAACGAGGAGCAAAAGACAACAACAGCAGTCTCTAGAAATCTTCTAAAGAAGCTGACAGCATGGTCAGCGAAACGTCAAGTAAAATATTAACTACGCGACATTACCCGAAAGACATTTCTACTCTTAAATATATCAAAAACGTTTGAGAATCTTAAAGAAATTAAATAATACAAAATATAAACGTGTTGCCTCCAAAAAAGGTGTCATGGGTCCATTTCTTTTATTGTGCATGTTGATCAATAGAATAGAAAAGTAAAATATTCAAGGAAAGTTGTCGAAATCTCTAGAATTCAATCGGTTTCATGAGAAAATTGCTTATAAACCTACATCTCTCAAGAAATTTTATTTACTTTGCCGCAATAAATGATAAGATAAGATAGGTAACAAACACACAAAAATAGCCTACTTCTCGAACCGTCCTTGAGGATACTTGTACTATTTTTGTTGCTTTACTGCTACCGACTGTTTCTAAAAATCTACATGTACAGGGGATAACGACATCTCCCTAACAAAACTACACAACAGTTTAATATTTTCCTTCATATATGTTACTTATTTGTTGGAAAGGAAATGAGTAAGTTGTAAGCTTTTATTAAAAAAATACAGACGCGGTATTCTTGAGTAATCTGCAAAATGTTTAAAAACAATAACCAAAAATACTTTCATAGAATGTTTAGGGAATTTTCATTTTTATTCTGAGATAGGGAATTTTATCGTTAACTATTGTAGGCCTTGAATGTCATAGTCGCGCAGCAATGTGGTATCGATATCTAGGTTATGTACTGCTGCGTAGTTCACGTTATTGTTGAATAACAAAGTTATTTTATTAGACATTTAGAGGATAAGCCCCTGAAATGGTACGTAGGAATCGTTTCAACCATCAACAACAACAATAAAAAAATACTATCCATATCTTTAGCCTAAGAGGAAGAAATTCATCGATCGAAAAAATGCCGTTACCTTCCATTTGGTACATAGAAGTCAACAAGATCCACTGGCCGCGGATGAAAATGCTCCTCAAAGAGTATTGGTGCCCGAGAAAAAGGTGTTGCATGAACTACCGAATTTGCATATGTTAAATTGACAATTTTTTCGCATAGCTTGATAAACGTATCGAAGAACAGCACAAATATGGCATTTATTTCGATGACGATTATAACTATTTACAACATCTACGGGAAGCGCGTCCGATGGAATGGGAACAGGTTGAATATAAGTTGAAGAAGGATACGAAACTAAATTTACCAAGTTCAGTATTCGCTTCAAACGTCGAAGAAGACGTGGGATTGTTGAACAAAGCTGCACCGCAATCAGGTTTGGTAAATTTCTTTTGAATCTGATAAATATTTTAATGAAAAATAATCTTGTAGGGTTAAGGTTAGATTTAGATCCTGATGTAGTAGCTGCGATGGATGACGACTTTGATTTTTCTGATCCAGAAAATCAGTTAGAAGATAATTTTATTGAATTAGCGGATGCTGAAGGATCTGGCGATGAAAGAGATGAGCTTTTTCCATTGGAAGAGCATAAAAGAAATGAACAGGTAACATTATTGGATAATAGATTCGAAAAGGTATAGAATTAGTAGTTAGTATAAAAGTTCATGTGAACATATATCTGAAACGGCTCAGCTGTAAAAGCGGAACATGTTTACTATTAAGCGAATGACCTAATATCTAGCTTTATTATAGGCATATCACGAGGAATCTGAATATGGAAGTTATGAGGACGATGATTCCAATTTTAATTCGGAAGAAAGAGATGAACTTTGTTCGTTGGAAGGGCCGCAATATTCGTTTAAAGATGAAGAGACTAAATCAAGATTTACGGAGTATTCAATGTCAAGTTCCATTATGAGAAGGAATGAACAGCTAACTTTATTGGATAATAGATTTGAAAAGGTATAATATACAAGGTGATTCTAAATACATAGGACATAAGTTCATATGAACATATGTTTGAATCGACTAAGTTATAAAACCAAAGCTTATCCACTTACTAGTAAGTGGACAACCTAATATCTAGCTTGCCCTGCAAAAGTAATTTTTTATTTATTTGTCATTTCAATTTTATTACATCAAAGCATTGGTTTATTAAATGTAATCCCTCGTATTTTGAAGATACACTCATACGAGCTTCTATGATTAAAATAAGCCAAGGAATCAACCCTTAAAGTTTGCCATATGTCGTATGTATTTAGAATCACCCCACATAAAATATATTCTTGTTACGTTCTGTTTGTTGCTTATTTGAAGTTGGTGTGGTCGCATTGCTTTAATTTATAAACGCGATTCAATTACATTTTTAGATGTACGCTTCATATGACGATAACGAAGTTGGCGCATTAGATTGTGAAGAAATTGAAGGTCATGTTCCAGAAAACTCCGATATGCTCATTCAATACGCGGAAGAATTTAAAAAAGAACAAGCCAGAAAGAAATTAGATGATATCAAAGACAAGATTTGCCTACAAGAATGTTCCGATTCTCAATCTAGCGAAGAGCTGATTAACTTGGAAATCCCTGAAAAAGGAAAATGGGATTGTGAATCTATACTTAGCACCTACTCTAATATATACAATCATCCAAAATTAATTGAAGAGCCTTCGGTATTTACTTATAAAATCTATTAAAATTACTTTTGTGAAATCATTTCACATACGTTTCAGAAATCAAAGATAAGAATTAACATGAAGACCGGTATGCCAATGAACGTTTTTAACACGAATAAGCTAACAGTGAAGGCGGTAGAAAGTTTAAACCTTCAGAATTTATCCAATGCAGGACCTAAATCGACTTGTGCCGAGTCCGTTATCAGTACACTATCGACACTTTCGAGGAGACAGAAGGATGAAGGTAGCGAGGAAAGAAAGGAACGTAAGAAACTGCTAAGGGAATATAGAAAAGAACGGAGGTTAGAAAAGAAAGCCAATACTCTAGCTTTCAAAGAGGAATTTAAAAAGCAGGCGAAAATTGTTATTAATAATAGAAATAATGTGCAAGGAAATAGAATTTTATAACCCCCAATTTAATAAATGTTATTTTCTGTTTTATAGTCATTTGATGTCTTATTTACGCTAAGGTCCATGATTTAGAATAAGAATTCTGCTTGCGGTTTCTTAATAGTTCAATAAAACGTCTCGGCCGTCGAAGGATTACATTTGCCTTTCGACCCGAACGACGGATCCTGATGCCAGCTTTAGTATATCAATACCGCCAGTGTTGGACAAGACGGGGCAAATGACTAAATTTTCAATGCGACTAAACAGACTCGTGTTTTGTCGACCCACAAGGAAACCGGTGTGCAACATGAACCTCTTCCCATGAGACGAATAAACATTAGTGTATCTAGTCGCTGCAAAAATGTAATCATTTCACTAACCAATGGCTTCCTCCTTCCCCCTCCTTTCGGGTGATCTACGGTGCTGTAGAATGATTCGCCTTACAGAAAAGGCCATATGAATTGGAGCAACTGTGGTAACTTATATACTTTATGAGTGTGTCCGTATAAAATAAACGATAGCCCATTACCCATAATTGAAATTTTTTATTTTATACTTTCCATAAAAGTAAAATTTATCTGTTTTATTTTTTTAAACAGATAAGCAAAAATCGAATAATATAATTAAACTCTAACATTTCGTAGCAGTAGAAATAATAGTATAAATAAATAATGTACCACAACACAAAAAAAATAAAGGACAAATTTATAGAGAAACTGAAGCGTATCTAAAATATAAATGTAATATCTATCATTGAACAGCGGCAGTTTCGGCAGCGTCTTCGAACTTGGTGGTGTTTTCGACGGCGTCCGGCGGTGGATTATTCTCGGCCTCCGTGTTCGTAGAATGTTCCGCCTGATTGTTTACCCTTCCTCTACCTCTATGTTCGGGCGGCGCTACAATTGGAATCGCGGCTTTTGGTCTTTTGGGCGGGGCGGCTCGTTGAGCAGCCTGCTGCTCTTGAGTGGAATAGTAAGTTATGCCGCCTTGCGGTTGATACAATTCCGTTGGCTGATTCTATTACAATAAAATATATTGCGTAAAGTTTCCACTGTGATTCAAGTTACAAGTCATACATTTTGGGATGTTGAATACATTGCTCAAACTTGTAATAAAATAAACATGACGTTATAAAAAGTAAAAACTATTATTTTTTCTTTATCGAAAATATCACTTAAAAATCTGATTTAACATGATTTTTATTTTAAAATCGAAATAATGGTCGTTATACGGCATTTAGTTAAATAAATAAATAATTGACTAACAAAACTAATGGGGTGCCCAATCTAACCCACGCAAGCCATGCTATTGGTCCGTGGTGGCCAATCCATTTACCTCTGAAATTAACAGCTAACACGGCCTGCGTCTTGTTCAAAAATTATTTGTCTAGTACATTCTAAATTTTCGTTCTCAAGTTCTGATAGGAAACTGTTTAAAATATCCAAATAAAAATTTTGATTAAGGTCTTCTACAGAAAAATAAGGGCCAATTATTGGGTTATAATAAAAGTTACTTACCACGGCGTTAAACGGTTGTTGATAGCCTTGATACGGGGGCTGCGGATATTGCGGTTGACCTTGAACGTAATTCAGAATAGGTCCGGTTTGCTGGGGTATAAAGGAAGCGGGAGGGACACCGGCTTGTAAGAAGGGCGGGGCCGGCGTAAAAGGTGCAGCAAATTGGGGCGGCGCCTGTAAAATCGGAGTGGTTGTAACGGGAACCTGAGCAGGGATCGGAGGAAGTGTTTGGGTAGGAATTTGTGGCAGTTGTGCTGTTGTTGGATGCAACGCGGTGTTGGTTATGATGGTGGTGGGCTGCGGTTGTGGCGATTGATTCTGTTGATTGAACTCTACAAAATACGTTATATGACTTCAGACGACAGAATTTACGACTTTTCAAATGCATAATAAAAATATCTCTTCGAAATTTTAGTAAGTGAAAAGGTTAAAAGCGCATTTAATTTGATGTTGGCTATAACTATATGTCTTAGTTAAGGTCGCGCGACAAATTTAAAAGTTTTCGTATTCTGCTCTCTGCGTGTTTTGATTTCAACATTCATTGTAGCAGCGATCGTTATTTGCAGCTATTTTTTTATTGGGGTTACGGGTTTATCAGGAAGTTCAAACCTCATTTCAATTTTTCAAAAATATATAAAAATAGTCCGCAAAATTTGAATGCCATCTGTTGAATTTTAAGAGAAATAATTGCATAAACTCGTTTATGTAGAGGTTGGTTGACCATATCCGATTGTCGTCATCTGCACTCCGATGTCATGTCCTTTAAAATCTTAAAATTCAAAACTGCCAGTTGTTTACATAACAAGATTAGATATCGAACTAATGTCCACGATTTAATTTTAAGGCAAAAAAGTTGCCGCAGCACTCAGTTATCTTCAGAAGAGGTTATTCGTTTCGCCTTGCGTCCTTTTGGAATTCTCTCCCTGAGAGATAAGAGCGCGCTTTCGTGGCCGACTGAGGTCATTAGCTTATCGGCATTAACGTGTATCTTTATAACAATCAATCGTACACGTTTATATATTGTATACTTATTTTTGGTTCAGGTAGAAGCACAAAGGCTCTACTTTTAGAGACCTCTGAACCTGCATCGTTCTTTCTTTTTTTTGTATATTTGCATTTCCTTTTTTTATACTGGCAACAAAGACCTTTATCGTTATTATTATTAAATTGTTTGCGACGGAATAACGCCTAAATACCTGGTTAACGTATTTAGCAACATGGAACGACGAGTAAGGATTTGTACTAAATTCGAAGAGCATTCACTATTTGTTTGCTAAATTCTGTTTTTTACTTTCATTAGCAAATATTTTACGCTTTTAATAGAAACTTGTTTGCATCATTACTGTCAAAAAATAATTTAAGAAAAACATTGCCCTCTCGATTACGCTTCTTTTATGACCATATTGTATTATTTTTATATTATTAAATAGCTACTTGTTTAACTCGAGCTATGCTTGTTACAAAAAAGGACACTACCATTTGTTGAAGGATTATATCTCTATAATTGTAATAAACTTCATAATACCCACATAAATATCCAAAAAATATGTTATATTAATATTTAGTAATAAATAAATAAAATTGTGCGCTTTTCGTTAATTACCAAACAAATAATATTTTAACATAGTCATTAGACGCTTATAAAAACTATGTTTTGATCGCATGAAATGTCAAATAATGTACCGGAAGCACTAATGTACATTTAATTTGCTGCACTTACCGTTCCCATAGTAAGTCGTATGCTGCTGGAAGGGCGGATTCGTGGTTTCCGGAAGCGATCTCTGACGAATAGAACTGTACCTCTTCGAACCTTTCTGTTCGGCCTGCAGACGCGGCGGCATACTACCCTGCCTTTGATTGTTATGTTTAGTGTTCGGTTTAAAATTACCGCTGTTACCATCCTGGATATTCATCTTAGCCATATCCTTCTCTACGTCTTGGATATTCCTATTATTTGGGTTCGCATTCGGATTCCTTCCGCGAATCCTGTTCGCCGGCGAGCTCTTGAACTGGCGGCTTTTCGTGAAACCCCTGTAGTCGGAGTCGGTTATCTCGCGTTTGGGCTTGGAGACGCGACCGGTGCCCACGCGAGAATTCTTGCCCGAATGTTGCTGCTGATGTTGCCTATTATCGTTTTGATAGGTCGATATGTTTTGCTTGGAAGTATCTTTCGGTTGAGATTGTTGGTTATGGTTGTACTGCTGCTGTTGCGGCGGCGGTGGCGGTGGCGGTGATGGAAGATTTGGTTTTTCTTCGGTAGAATTATCGGGAATTCTGTAAAAGACACGAATATGCAATTATTGTTAAATTCGGTTAATATTACTTGTACGTGATGGTTTATTCAATCTTTTAGAGCTTGGTAAAGAATCAAATACGTCTTCTAATTCTCACTCTATTTAAGGTATTCTAATTCAGCCGGCGTCGCGTTCAGCTGCGATCGGTCGAAGAATTTCAGATTCGCGATTTCCCTCACGTCAAAGCTTTACGTCACTTGCCACGCAACTGTATCGTCTAAACGGCCAAGAGGAAGGATCGCGTACGCCATTAGCGTCGGCGTCGGAAATAGATGACTTACTCGTAGACGTTTATTTGCGACCCTATTTTTCCTCTATCCCGCTTGAACTTCGAACGTTGTTACCGCTAGCGAAGACTTCTCATATCAGCTATTATTAATGAATGTCGACCAGGATTTATTAAGTATTACAAGCCGTTTTTCGGCGTGAGAAAGCAAAAACTTCGTGTATTTTTTTCGCGGATTTTGATATTTCAACTTGATAGGATTCTCGTTTATCGCGTCCAAACGTATGGGTAGAGGACTTCAGCGCGGACCTGTACACACGCTCTTATCCGCCCCGTGCGGCAAAGAATTGTTCTCTTCTACATATAAAGGAATGCGATGTGAAAAACCGAAATCTTACCTTTCATCTTTCTGTTGCTGCTCCGTAGCCTCTTCATTAGGAGGAGATACCATTTCAGGTTGGCTTTCATTTGCTTGACCGCTACTGTCCTGGTCCGTTGTATCTCTCTCATTGCCTTGACTCTTAGGTCTACGTTGCTTAGTGTTATTATTGCTTTTCCTAATAACGGTAGGCTTGCCGTAAGCGTCTACATCTTCCCAGTTCCTTGTATATTTATTAGGACCGCGGCTTTAACATAAAAAAAGAGAAATAAATCGGCGAATAAATATTTTTGAATGTTGCCAACATGAGAAAGAGCAAGTAAATATAACAATTACCCGTATCGTCTGCGTCTTCTTGCTCTTGGAGGGCCATCTTCGTTACGTATGTCGTAGCCGTAAATAGATATCAGCTCTGCTCTGCTCTTAGGTGTTTGTTCCATGTCGTTAAAACGATCGTGACTCCATTTTTCCTTCTTGTCTTGCCATACCTTCTTCTTGCTATCCTTATCATTCTTGTCGGGTTCAGGAGATTCCCTATAGATGCGTCAGAATTAGGTTAATCTGTATTATACCAAATTATAAGGCAATCTGATGGCTATTTACAAATTACATGTGATTTGCAGGACTGTTAAAGTTCAACTATTCTAGGGATATCCTCGGAATCGAATGTTGGTCCCAATTACGCAAGCGCAGATTCACTAACAAGGTAAGATCCTGAATTTTATATTTATATGTAATCTATTCCGTAGAGGACGATATAGCGCTTCGATATTTTCGTATATGAAGCAAAGAAATTGTTCTCAATTTAGAAAGGGAATGTCATGAAAAATAAATTGAAGTTCTCGTTATAAAAAAAATATATCGGACAAGTAAATTAAATTTGTTTCGTTTCGAAATATCCGATATCTTAAATGTTCAGATAGTAGTAAATACGTAGATTTTAATTTATTTAAATTTAAATTTATTTCCAAAACAAAAACACCGAGATAGCGGTTGGATTATTACCGATTACTGCCAGGTGCTACGCTGGAAAAATTCCCTTTTTTTGCACATATCCAACGGTAAACAACACAAAAGTATCGCTAACCTCCGCACGACACAATTTGCTTAGTAATTAAAAACAACAAAACAATACATCTATAGAAAAGGAACAAACACTAATAGCTAGATTATACCATTGTGGACAATATAAAATGGCCACGATTAGTTAAATTCCCTTTAAGTAGAAGAAGGTACAACAAGGAACTTAAATTCATAAAAAACGTAGCTATTTTATTAACGAATACTCTTCCGTAGATGTCGATCGCTTGCTTAAGAGAGTCCAACGTATGCATTACGTAAGAAATTCCACGACCAATAATCCCGGTAGAAACTAACAGTAACAAATTCGTGAAACTCCCCTTTCACAGCATATCGAAAGGCGTGGGGAAGGTTTTGAAGAGTCAAGATATGAACGTATGCTTCGGTTCGCGCAACACACTCAAAAATATTCTCGGTAATCCTAAAGATAAACCGAAAATGGAAGAAAGGTCGAGAATTTATAAAATTGCATGCAGTGACTGTAATAAAGCCTATATTGGTCAAACGAAAAGAGCGACAGGCACAAGATTTAAGGAGCATATCAGGTGTTATCGCTTCGACCGTTTAGATTCGTGTAGCCCAACAGATAAACGAAACCGGGCATAATATTAAATTATTGCCCCTCACGCAACTTCCCGCCCTTATACTTTTATAGCGAACAAATGTTGCAACAATGTCTATATATTTTATTCTTTCCAACGCGGTAGGTTCATATAAACTTTGATTATTTAGAATCGCCCTGTATATAAAACTATTAACATTCACATTGAGCAACTGACAAAAATGGTGCCAATAATTGTTCATGAAATTGTAACAAGTTTGACGAAAAATTGAAAAAGTAAACGAACAATCGACATAAAGGAAAGGATCCTAAACATAGTTTTAGAGATCAGTATCCCTAAATAGTACATATTCTTCTTCTTATTATTATTATTAATGGCCATTTCCTTATAATATTAATCTCTAATCTTAGATGTTAGCTGATAGTTGAAATTAACTTCCTTAATATGCAGAAAATAGTAATAGTAGTACGCTCCAATTAAAATAAGAAAGTTAGATTGTAATTCTTGAAGTGTGCAAGGTTTCTCTTTCAAAATTTAAAATGTATAAAGTTCTAGTTGCAAAAAAAATGTACCTGTGATTAACGCTACAATTGCTTTTATTATCCATATACACTAAGAGCTAAAGAAAAAAAAAATTTAAACACCGAGCGAGCGTTGTCGCCTATTTCTTTGTGTTATTATTATTATTAGTAGATGATAAAATTAAAATGATAATAAAAAAATATACGGTTTAAATCAATCACAAAGATACGCATTTCTATAATGTATACAAAATTTTAAATGGAAAAGTACGAAATAGGGAAATTGCAAACGTATGAACGAACTATATCTAAGCATCCCTGATTTTAGCATATTAAACTTTATGGCTTTGAATGCAATTAATATATGCAATACAACAATAACAAATATTGCCCTAATTAATAATCAAAAACTTATCAAAAGCATATTTCGACAGATACTACCATGTTCGTAGCAATAGAATACGGCTATTTCAATAAATTTAGAATTGGATTTGTTACAGTAGTTTCAACATATAATCGAAGTACCCAATCAAATCCATTTCGAAATATAACATGCGAAGATGAAGCAGATTGCATGAACGGGACATAGAAAAACGAAAAGAAAAGAGGAATAATGAGAGAAAAATTTTGGAGATTCAAATTTAATATTCATTGAATGAACAATTGATAAACATGAGTACTTGTGCAAAGCATCAATCTTATTTAATTTTCGATTACGACATTTGCCCGAAAATTCTTCACAGCCATCAAATGTTAATCCTACCAAGCATTGTTGGAAGGAATATTTAAAAAAAAATCAAATAATCTATATATTTGAGGCAAATTGATTGGAGTCTATGTCGATATTGTTAGACTTACGAATACTTCTTTCCCCGACTGTATACTGCTAATTACGATATACAATTTTGAAAAACTTACATGTCATCTGCAGTTCTGTCATCGTGTTCGTAGAATGTTCCACGTTTTGGAATATATTGTGGATTTTTCTTATCCTCATCATCGTCTACTTTCTTTGCCGGTGTACTCTCTTGACCATCTCCTTCCTCCCTTTCAAATATAACGCTACCATCCGACATCGAACCACTAATCGAACCATTTTCCCTATCGCTATAGCTATCTGCACTATCGTATTCTGAAGCATCCGCTGAATTTGTCTTTGTAACTGGTTCTTTCACCTATAAAACGAAATACAGATAATTGTTAATAAAGGAGTCGAATATGCGTAGCCTATTACCATACTGAACTTATGACCTGATTAAATAAAAAATTATGAGTAAAAACCAAAAGTGAATGGTACGAAAATGTGTCGTTTCCTTTCGGATTTTATGGTGAATTTACTTACCACATCCCCGTTCGACGTAGTCTTCAGCGTTACGTCGGGTTCGTTATCTGCCATTACGGGCGAATTTGTTTTACTTGTTGTTCCTTCTGACATATCTTTCGATCAAATAATAAAAATCCAAGAAACTAAGGAACGTGTTCGAAAATGTTATCTGGTCCAAGAGAGCGATCTCGTCACATGTTTTCGTTATACAACGAAAGGAGATGGAAATAACCTAGTTTAGACGATAAATGGTTTGGGAACACATTCATCTTTGATTTTATCCCGAACTTAAATCGAAAGTCGTTAGATGGCGCCCAGGATGCCGACCCGCGTATTTTGAATTCTTCTTTTGTGGAGAAATATTCCGTGTAATTCACATAATTTACTGTTTTATTTTTATTGCTACCTTTCTAGCAGTCTTCCTCTTAAGACCAGAATTACTGCTGCAGCATTCAGGCATTTTGTTAATTTCACATATTATCTATTCACAACTTAGAATTGTTTCACTATTTGAGCAACGAGGTTGAACGTAAATTAAATTCTAAAATAACAGTTCGTAACGGTTTACTAAGAAAAAAGGAGCCGTAATAGTAAATGCATATACGGGCTTATTATAAAAATTGCCAGGATGGACAATAATTTAGCTGCAATTTTTGGTTGTTCAATGTTTATGTAAACAACACATAAGTATCGGCACCCTTCGCACCACACAAGTTTAATTTATTATATAGTAATATAATAATTAGTCCGGGACGGTCGTTTCGATGACACGAATGGTCTTCATCATCAACTGGTGACCGAATGAAGTGAGAGAAAACTTTTTCTAAAACTAAACATGCATGAACTATCCATGTAGCCAACTAGGCAGCCTACTGCAAAAGGTCAAAAAGGACAGAGCACCACAACGGTCCGTTTTCTCGGTTCGTCAGATTTTTATTGCTTTTTATGTAAGCCGTCTCGTACGCATCTAATTCTCGCGGCGACGTTACGTTTTTAATCAATTTTAAGTCTTCTAATTTAATACTGTGCCCGGTTTCATTTATATGTTGTGCTACACTCGACGCGTCCAATCTGTCGTAGCGATAATTTCGTATATGTTCTTTCATTATCGCTGTCCACCGATTACCGAAGTCCATGAAAGATAAGGGCACCGCAGTTTTTTCTGTTCGGAAAAGTGGTAAAAACTTCGATGCATATCTCCTTGATATAATAGTTTAACAATTCTCTTAAGAAAAAAAAGAATCAATTTGAATAACAGAAAGTAATAATAAGATATCTCAGGCTCGCAGAAAAATAATAGACACCACTTAGGATTGTTAAAATGCCCCAACCCGGCAATAGCTTTGCTCCAATGCTCATCAAAATTCAACTGAGTAGCAAATTACCTGGAGCAAGCAAAAGAAAGCAAAAACAAAAGTAAGGAAACAAACATTAAGAGATGCAACAAATTTAAGCAAAGATATTTAATTTCGATAATCCACAAAACGATGGTTTAGTAACAAAGTTTCGATAATTAACAAAATGATACCAATAACATGGGCTTTTAAACGTTGTTCTATAAGCAAATATAAAAAATCAATAAAAGAAAGGACGATACAGGACGTAGAAGAAACCCGTAACACTGCAACGAATAGAAATAAATATTTGTGCAGATACACTGCCGTTCAGAGAAGTTCGGTCGGTTGGAAAAAACATGAAAAGGTTACAGAAACAAACGAAACTAAAAACAAAATGCAATTTTATTGTATGTACAGGTAAAAAAGACAAAAATAAATAAATAAAAAGTTATTCTGGCCTAATATAACATACTGAACATTATATTTTTTTTTCATCGAAAAAACCTCCTTTGCTGTTAATCACCGCTCGAACTATTCTAGGCATTCTTTCGATAAGTTTTGTTAAAACGGATTGTGGTATATTATTGGGCATATTTTTTGGATCCTCCTGTCCAGTTCATCCCACAACAGCTCCATAGGGTTCAAATCTGGGCTTTGTGGGGGCCATGTCATTACTTGCAGGGTGTGCTGTTCTTCTTGCTCCTTTAGATAGTTCTTACACACTAACGCAGTGTGTTTTGGGTCGTTGTCATGTATGAATGTAAAGTTATGGCCTATTATATGCACTCCTGATGGCACTGCATGATTCTGGAGTATTCAAAATAAGTTTCCTTCCTCATTACACCCTGCACTCTGCAGAAATCTCCCGTCCCAGCAAAGGAGAAACATCCCCACACTAACACAGAACTACGCCCTTGCTTCACTGTAGGCACAATGCAGTTCGGGACCACTTTTCGGTTTTAGATCTTCAGACATAAACTCGTCGATTTTGCCCAAAAACCTCAAACTTTGACTCGTCACTCCAATCATCTAACGACCAATCTAGATCAGAACGGGCCCACTGTAGCCGTTTGCTCTGTTGCCCCGACGTAATAAGGGTTTTCGAATGGCAATGCGTCCGTGAAGGTCCGCTTGTTGAAGTTGACGTTTTACCGTACTCGCCGAAACTTGATCTTCACGGCCGCGATTGACTTCGGCTGCTATTTGTGGCGCTGTTAATTTTATATTGCGTTTGCTTAATAATATAATTCTCAAATCTTCAGCTTTTGTTGTTTTCCTAGACGCTCCAGGACGAACACGATTTTCTATAGTTCCAGTTGTCCGATATCGCTTTATGATGTCATTTACTGTTGAACTTCTCATATTTATTTTTTCAGCAATTTGTCGCCCCGAATATCCTTCTTCAAACAGGGTAATAATGCGTGAACGTTTTTCTACACTGGTAGGCTTGCCACGTGCAATTTTGAAGTAATTTTTCTTTCGCGCAAAAACGGCAGATGCACACCAACACACGTTCAACAGTAAAATGAAGCAAATTTGTATCTTTACGCCTGTGATAAATAAACAAGAATGATACTGCGGTATATTTCCTAAATGTATTGTTCGTTAATAATCCCCAAACGACCCGTTTCAAAAGATCGGTACTTCCGAGAAATTCTTGGAATGATAATAAAAGGGACTTTATTGTGGTTGTCGCAATATTTCTACTTTACATAATTTATGGCTTTAATCCCTTAGAAAAGAGTGTATGCTTAATATTTTTCTAATTTTATGTATTAATAATTGTATACAGTGTGATATAATAGATTTTTATTGTGTGACCGAACTTCACTGAACGGCAGTGTACACTGTTATTCAAAATAATTACAACGCGCAACAACGTTCTTACACTAAGAAACGTGTTTAATATAATATGGAATAGGAAATGCTGTTCGAAGTGCAGTGAAAAAAACATTTTCTATTGAACATTTACCTCATGCAATTTTATATAAATTTGGCCACATTTGGCTTGCTTGTCGATAAATTTGGCTACTTTAATTGCAGAAAAAAACTAGTAACCCCGGTTACCTAGAAGATTAGGTTTAGGTCAATTAGACGGGCGTAAGCTAGGTTTAGAAAAACATACAGTGTATCTATTTGCTTGAAATGATATTAAAAATCCAATAAATAAACACTATGATTTTATTAACTTAGTGAATACAACATTTATCATGAGAAAAAAAAAGTGAAAATGGTTCAATGAAGTAATGGCGAGGATAAATCTCACTGGTAAACAATTATAGTTGTAGAAATATTTCAAATAATATTGCTACTGCATTTCGCGCTGCAAAAAAAACACTTTCTACTGTTGGTTACAGCACCTAGTCTATAAACCTTAAAATTGGTTTATAATTAGTGTTGTCGTCTATTTCGAAGCCGGTATGGTATCGATTATGGCTTGAGAAGCGGGAAAGAATTTCAACAGTTTAATCCATTTCCTATGTTCGAGTGCGATAATAATAGAATAGCGACTGACTTTATACGTATACGGATGACCTATATCCCCGAACAAACCCTGATATAAACCGAACACGTCTCCGGTACTCAGTACTTCCTTAACGGTCTCTGTTTGCAGCGTATCTTGGGAAATAACCTCGACTTCGCCGATGTGCACGAAATACATGCATTCATCAATATCGCCTTCATAAACTATGTAGTTCCCGGGAAAGAAGACCAAAACGTTCATTTCGGCCGCCATTTGCCGTATGAGATCTACGTGAAAATTACTGAGGAGTTTGTGACGCCTGATGTGGAAACCAAACATCGCGTTCAATATCGCTTCGCGCAGATAGTACGGCGCCTCGAGGAGTAAATTCGGTAATTGCACGCCGTGGTGATACACCCAGAGCAAGTTCATATATTGCTCGATCCGTTTCCGAAGCGGTATCGAGATGTCTTCGATGATCATATAACGTTTAAGTCCGGAGGCGAATTGTTTGTACGCAGATTTGCATTGATTGATCGCTTCTAGCGTCGCCGACGTTTCCGCTATGAAAATTGTAATTAAGAAGCGAAATGTTAACGTTATGAAGACAATGCAAATCGTGGAGTACGTCGTGAAGCGAACTTTCTGCCCGATAAGCGCGGCGCCGCTGGAAGCGGCAACGATGATCATGTACGACTGCGCCAAAAGTTCTAGCTTATTGTTAGTGGAGTTGCGCTTAACGCTTTTATTAACTCCAACTTCCAACATCTCGTCCATCTCCATGAACATGTAAAGTATAACGGTCAGAACTTGCAGGATTATTGATATCCAACAGATGATGTAGAATACCCTCATCACGATGATATTAACGTGAAGTTTTTCTTTGCTGGACTTCAATGTATGGAGGACATGTACTATTCGGATAGCGCGATTCACGCGGATCCTAGACCACACCATCCAAACATGTTCGTACCGTAGAATAACCAAACAGACAATTTCCGTTGGTAAAACAGATACTAAATCCAGGTAAAATCCTACCGGGCGCTTGAGATAGTTCTTAGCAATAAACGTCCTACTACGAACAACGGTGCCGAACTCGTTCTTGTAAGCGGTATGAAATTCCAAGTACATGTAAATAATATATACTAAATCCATGGCGTAGGAGACAATCAAACTTACCAAACTCGGTTTCCCCAGCGTCATACGGATCATATTCCAATGAAATCCGATAAAGCACACCGTAACAAGTACTACTACCTTCCAAATTTGAAGGTAGATCGTTTCCTCGTATATTTTAGAACATTTCAGGTGAAACTTCATCAGCCTTCTCAATCTCACGCTTCCCGAACGTGGATACTGAGGATGTGTTTCCGGGGAGACTGCTATTTCCTCTGTATTATTGAAATTTTCTAGGTAATCTACGTTAAACGCCGTTAATCTTTTGAAGCCCGAATGTATGGTAGGGTACTTTGATAAGACCGCGTGGAAGTACGTGCTTGATAATTTTAACAGTTCCACATTTCCCTTCGCGACCATCATCAAAGTTTGACGCGTCAATTCGCAATTATCTAAATTTCCGAACAGACTGCCGGCGCGTAACACCAATAGCTTGTTGTAATCGGGTCCGAGAGCTTCAACGTTACCCTTCAAGATGAAGAAGACACACCCATGGATATCGTTGACGCGGTAAATGATGGCGCGATGTATATAAACCTCGTATTTCGCTTCCAAGAGGAGGCTCTTGAAGAAAGACTTTCCCGCTGCGGCGAAGATGGTGGTTTCTTGCATGTTGCGGCCGAACATGTCGAATAAAACATCTTCCTTGATTGCGATATTGAACGAATTTAAGAGCGATTTTAGCTCTTTTCCTTTGGTTTTGAACCACATGAATTCGAAATAGTCTATGATCTCCTTCTTGATGTTCTTATCGACCTTGCGGTAGCTGACGCACTTTAGTAGTTGCTTCATCGCCTCTTGGTAGTTCGTTAAATTCGACTTCCTGTAGAAATTATCGGCGACCATTCGCGCCGTTATCCATATGAAGAATATATGCCCGATCAGGATCATAAAGGACACGGAGCAGAGCTCGAGTACGTGCTCGATATTGATTTGTGTAAAACCTATCAGCGCTAAGCTAGTCGTGGTCAGAAGCAGAGCGGCGGCATGCGTCTTAACGCGAGTACTTCCGCTGGCGTTTTCGTGAATATAATCGGCTTTCCAGTTTGTCGCTGCGCACGTGTAATTTAAGCGTGTGCTGCTGCCGTCCGTTTGCGGATCGCACGTCATGTACATATTGATCGCGCTGACGTAGTTGATAAGCAACAAAGTAACAGGCATGTATTTAGCGATCTCGAACAGGGTTGACCTTGCTGTGTTGCTATCGTTGATGAATTTAATGAAGTTGAAAGCGCGATGTAATTGGAGCACCCTATTCATTCTGAAGTACATCTTCAACCTATCTTCGACCAAGTAATCTATGGGAAGGGCACCGATAAGGTCTATTAAAAATCCATGCTTCCAATAGTAAGTAGCGGTTCGCATAGGATGGCTCACCTCAACCCCTATATCGTTAAAATAACAAACATGGTGTCTAACGAATATATCCGCCCATGCGGTAGTATCTAACACCGCAAGAATATAAAAGGTGTCACAGTTACTACACAGCTTGGTGAAGGATGCTAATATATTGGTGACCACTGCGAAGAGGCAACGGGAGATCTCCCAGAAAAATAGAAACTTACCGTACGCGGTAAAAGTGTGCCTCATCAAGAGGTACATACATACCGCCTTCACGCCGGTGAATTCGATATCGAATTCGGTCTTTCGCTGCAGGCGCTGGTCCTTGTTATAGACGAAATGCTTGAACGAGATATCCTTCTTCTCCATTTCAAATACGAAATCTTCCTCCGCGACGCGATCGCATTCTTCCAGTATAAAAGCTATATTGGCACTGTCAACGGATTCGTCTAACGTGCGGCGAACGACCTCCCGAAATTCAGGGTATTTATTCGCGATCTGCGAGTAAGCGGTATAATCTAGCGATAAGATATTGCAATCGGTAACCGTAACAACGGTATAAAAGGCTGGTATTTGCAAGCACATCTCGATCACGCAAAAGCTTTGACTGCGTTCTAGGATTTTACGTTGTTTCCGTTTTATTTCGCAATAACCGAATTCAATAACGTGCATCTCCTTACAAACTTCGCCGGCGTAGGTAATCACCTCACCAGCTGGAAAATTTTTCACCTTCAACAGACTAGCGGCGTCTATAACGATTTTCTCGTCCAATTCTTCGAAAAACGGGATGTGACGCAAAAATCTTCCGTAAAGCACGTGCCTGTATATCAAAAACAAGTTCGGCGACATGTTATTCGTAAATAGGGTCGGATTTAGCACCGCGGTACCCTTATTCAGCCAATAGTTATTCTTAAGGAAGCGATCTATGCGTTTCTGGTTAGTGATGCTCACTTTAAAATCTTTCACCATACTTTCCATACTGTTTATGAACTCCTTGTATCGATGGTTCTTCTTCTCTTTTAGTGTTTCCACGATGGCCATGAACGCCAGCATGCAGATCGTTACGAACGTGTAGCCGAGTTGCACTATTACAATTATCACGATCTGTGCCGACTCGATGACTTTCAAAAAGTCGAAATAAGTTATGTCGGCGAGAAAGAAAGATGCCAGCGCATAGAGGTGTATGACGATGTTTTTTTTCTTGGTAACATCAAGCCTGGTGCGAACTTGCAATTGTTGTAAGTACTCGGCGGAGCAACCATGCCTATCATCGCAGACGAGACAGTAGAAAATCATGCTGGTGTAATAGAAAAGGAAGAACGAAATTATGAACGTCTTCGCATATCTGGAGGCGATTGTATTGAACAGATTTAACGATTCTATCTTCGAAAATAAATATTTGACCTTGTATATCTTTAGGAGCTTATGCAACTCGAACAAAATAAAAGTCTGATTGGAGACTTGACCCTTAATCACCAGCAGGAGTAAACCGAACGGTAGCGCCGATACGATATCGACGAGGAACGAGGTCTTGCTAAGCCTGTAATAAGCAATCGAAGATACAGTCGCCAAGGTAGAATATTTCGTTTTAATCGCGGTCGATGATTGGACATAAAGATCAGCACACCATAAGACGGTGATCACTCCGTAGATCATTGTGTGGGTGTTAGTTCGAAGTTCGCCGCAATAATATACGTAAATGGGATAGAACGCCGCCGATAAAATAGCAACGAAGGCCATTCCAATATGCCAGCCGTCAACGAAGATGGAAGAAGCGTGAAATATAGCCGGAAATTGTTTTCTGAGAAATATCGAGTTCATTTCGTTCGGCCATTCTTCGCTAATAGCGTATAGGTCTAGATAATCAACCTGGAAACAGCAAGATTGGTCCAATTCGTTGGAAAGGTCTTCAATTCGAGTGCTGTTCTTCAGCAGTTGATGTAGGGTGCGTTTTAGGAACATCATCGTGACCATGTCGGGATTTTCAATTTTCTGGCACTTCCATTGAACCTACAATTAGAGTTTAGGTTAATTAATTAATTTAGGTTAACCAGTATTAGGTGATGTAACCGATACGAAGATTGCTAACATCTGAATATCAGCAATAGTGTATTCAGCATTATTAAATGGCTGCGGTACTAACAGAATAAACGTTCGTTTTTCTACTATAATGTATATCAGACAACAGAGGATGGGGCAGAATAGAGATCGAGAGAGAAGTGCGAGAATAATGTTGTGTTGTTGACAAGTGGTGCGGATGCTGTGTGCCATGTCCCGCCTCCATTTAGCATTTAGTAGCAATGTAGCGCTGGGCTCTTCAGCATTGCGGGTGTGTATCAAGTGCGATCTTATCTTGTGATGCTTCTAATTTTTTGTAGTTTAAGGTGGTGAAAAGGAAATTTCGATCATCATTTTGCCCCACGCGTTATATTCGTGTCAGCCCTACCTGCAATAAGCGGTGTAGATGTTTTGCTTTCTTGTACCTCTTCCAGATGCGTTGGGTTAGGTTGCGATATATGTTCGGGTAGATGGCGCTTAATTTGAGAAAGTCACGTTTTCTCAACACTTCCAATTCGCAGTAAGTTTTGCAAACCACCGTCCACTGCGAGGGATAACTGATAACTAGACTAGACTCCCCTATGCATGTTCCGCTTGATAACCTAATGATTGGAGCTTCGCCGTTCTCTTTCGATAATATTTCTATAGTACCGCTCGTCACGTACACCATTGCGGCTTTTCGTTCTCTTTGCCGGTATATGATCTCGCCGGGGGCGTAAAATATATGCCGAATGAATTCGGCCGTTTTACGCAGGAAGTAGGTTTCTTCTCGTCTGAAGAGGTGAGAATGCTTCAGTCCATTCCAAGACATATCCAGATAGATTTCTTTAAACATTATCGCGGGAATTATATCTTGTGTTAGTGCACGCGTTTGCGAGCATTTCCTCTCATTCCATATGACACGGAAGTAACTAAGGCAAGTATTGTATAGGCATTCGTGATAGTTCTTCCAGATGCGCTTGTTGCGATACTTCCAATGCATCATGTCGTTTTTGATCGTCGTCACGTTACAGAGGAAAGCAAACGTTGCCGCGTCCTTCGTGATCATATTACACACTAATTTGCTTGTGCTATATCCCAATATGAAGTAGGCGAGGAAGCTAATAATTGTCATCGCCATCCGAGTGTAGCGATTATCGTAGTTGGCGTGATGTTTGATTTCTCCGAATCCTTTCCCGGTGACACGTTCCACCGCCACGTAATAGTTCAAGAAATACGAATTGCTATACGAGCAATTTTCCCGAAACGCTTTCGTGTTCAGCAAGCAGGTGTAGGGGTGTGCGGCTGCGGTAATAGTCGCCGCGGTTAAGCTCACCATGAGCAGGAAATTAATGGCCAGTTTAAATAGGGTAACGAGTTGCGTCATCGCTTTCGGTTCCATCTTATCGGATATAAGCCTTACCAAACGCAAGACGTATCTTAATCGAAGGTAGTTCACCGTCGTTTCGTACTTCTTCAATGCCGTATGATAATATATGGCGTCCATGGGGATTAACGTGAAAATCTCGATGATGAGGACGATGCTACTTCGGGACTTGTACAGGTGACTTACCTCCGGCCATTCTATTCGTTTGAAGATGATCATGCACGCGATGTCGATGAAGTAGAAACCGTCGAAAGCGTAAAGGATACCTAAAAATAAACGTTCCTAATTTGTTTTTCTTTAGTGTATAATTTTCAGTAGCTAATATAAAATCTTACCTACCTTTCGACTCGGTCATATATATATTTACTTTCTCGTAGTACAGACCGCGACCTATGACGAACGCTGCTTGGTATATAACCGTAAAGTATCCCATCAGTATTCCCAGCGCCATCGCAATGCGGAATTGCGACTGGAATTGCAAGAGCAGTATGGATTTCCATCCTGATCTTCCCTCCGAATTATCCTCAGTTCGACTGCAAGAGATCGATAACCTCTTGTCAGGATGATAAGGCATGGCGTAATTAACAATGACAAGCGAACGTTTGTCACGTAAATTGAACTTTATGTTTGAATTATTTTTGACATTGCCTAAGTTACCTTTGTGCACGTTCTGTCGCGCTGTGTAAACGCTACGCTTACTGTTCTTTGGGATTAGGATTTGCTAATGGTATGCCTAGAAATGCGAAGTGTATTCCGCAATCTGAGGCTTCACGCAATAATACAACATAACAATTATTATTCGATATTAACTACGCCAAACGGAAACTTGGAACCATCGAAATTGGCGGATGGATACATTTATGGTGAAAGCCTCACTCTGATGACCTACCTGTACGTGAGCAACGTGTAAGTTTCGATGAAACTCGCAAAATATTGATTATTTCCCGAACGTCGCTAGAGTAACGGCAATTCAGGTGTGTAAACGATACAAACATGTGAAATGGGTCTGTTTCAGAAGCTAGCGCTCTTTCTAGGCATCAAAAGGAAGGAGGTGAATGTTTTGGTGATCGGTCTGAACAATAGTGGCAAGACAACGGTGGTAAATCACTTCAAGAATGATGAGGAGAAGATTGAGAAAACGGAGATCGTACCTACCGTCGGATTCAGCGTGGAGAAATTCCAGAGTAAGTACACGTGTTGATTTGAAAAATTGATTATTTCGACATCTAAAAAAAACTAATTAAATCTGTTAAATTAAGATTTTCAACCTCAAAAGGCGTGGTTAAATATAAAGAATTGTTATTGTTTGGTCTTTACAATTAATTGCTTTGATATTTACAAGCAATTATTTTTTACAGCAATTAACATTTACTTTTTCACTACTATCGAACGATGATGTTGGCGCTTTGCTTGCTGCGATTAAATCTCGTTGGAGGTGTTTCCATTAAAATTTGACCTTTATGTTGTCAGTATTTGTTACCTACAATTACATATATCATTAATACTTGTTACTATTAAAGAAAGCAGTTAGTTAAACAACAATGTAGGTGTCTACCGTATGACTATTTTACAATAAAATTCTTTCGTTTCAGATCAAAATCTGGCTTTCACCGCTTTCGATATGTCCGGTCACGGCAGATACAGAGACCTGTGGGAGCATTACTACAAAGATTGCCACGGCATTATTTTCGTAGTGGATAGCAGCGATCGTTTGCGCCTCGTCGTTGTCAAGGACGAGCTGGACTTGCTGCTGCAACATCCGGACGTCTCGAATAGACGCATACCGATTCTGTTCTTTTCGAACAAAATGGATTACAAGGAAGCGTTAAGCAGCGTAAAGATCGCCGCCGCGTTGGGGTTGGACAAGATTATGGACAAACCGTGGCATATATCGGCTAGCAACGCTCTAACAGGGGAAGGCTTACAAGAAGGCGTAGAATGGTTGACGCAGCAAATAAGGGAATATATAACTAATAAGAATTTGTAATGTAATACGTATTTATATTATTATTATCTGTAGATATCAATTTTAATACGTTTTATAGATTTATAGAATAACTAATAATAAACGTTAATCACTAGAGATATGTTTAGGGGGGTTGCTTTCAACGAATATTGGCAATAACAAATTGTACCTACACAATGGTTATGCGTCAAGGAAAATTATGTAAAAGTAGTGAAATTATTACTTTTTTGCAGCTCATAAGAAAGGGTTCTTGTTGCCTACTGGTTTTCCCGACAGTCGACAAAACACGACTCTGTCTAGTCGCTGCAAAAAAGTAATAATTTCACCTGCCTTTGTCATCTCTTGTCATTACATTAATCATGGTCAATGTGAATAGGCAACCCATCCAACAAGTACTTGATTTGGAAATTTGGATGTTGCTCTTTCAACATGGTGATTGTGATTTTTTATGAATCACCGCTTTGAAGCGTACCCTTAAAAAAGCTCGTAAGCGACGAACTTTTTGTCACTAGCCAGGGAGGAGCCGAGCTACAACGGCTCAATTCAGCTCGGTGCTATCCGTGCATTTCGACTTTGAAACATACGCTAGAGCAACGGTTCTCAAACTGTGGTACGCGTACCACCAGTGGTACGCGAGCCCACCAAAGGTGGTACGCGAACAAATAATAAGCGTTATTTACTTATTTGCCTTCAAATAAAATAAACATTGGCTGAAATCGGTAATCTATCTCTTCTCACATTTTATACCTTTCATATTGTCAAAGGCAATAGTATTGTTGGTGTTGATTCAATGGGAAATCCCCTGCATGTTTGAAAATTGCAGAGTAATGCGTGTTTGTGCAGAGTTGTGAAAATTGTATAGTAGTGCGAATGTGTTTATTAAGTTGTGTTCAGGAACTTACACGTGAAAAATATGGATAAGTGGCTTAAAAGGGACATAAAAACATTGGAAAATGCTACTCCATCAAATTCTACTTCAGAACCAGAATATGTTGTGGGTGAATATGAAAGAAATCCTTCCAAATTACGGAAAATAGTAAGAAAATATGATGCGGAATACATTAATTTGGGATTCACGTTCACAACCGTAAACGATGAGCCTAGGCCGCACTGTGTGATCTGTTTTGAAATTCTCTCAAATCATTGCATGAAACCGTCATTATTGAAGCGGCACTTTAATACAAAACATTCTACATTAGAAAATAAAAGTAAGGATTATTTTGTCCGTAAGTTGGCTGAGATGAAAGACGGAAAGAAAACTATGTTGTCCTTTGTCGGCAGTTCTGAAAAAGCAACAATGGCATCCTTCTTAGTGAGTTTAAGAATTGCAAGATGTGGAAAAGCTCATACTATTGGTGAAGAACTGGTGCTACCTGCTGCAAAAGATATAGTTACATGTATGTTAGGTGAAACATCTGCTAGAAAGCTGGATACTGTAGCACTGTCAAATGATACCGTCCATCGCAGGATTGAACTGATGGCATCGAATGTTAAAGAACAATTATTAGTCCGCGTCAAGAATAGTGATTGTTTCGCCATACAGCTCGACGAGAGCACAGATGTAACAAATTATGCTCAGCTTATGGTTTATGTGCGGTATATATTTGAAACTAAAGTAGAAGAGGATTATTTATTTTGCAAAGCACTCCCAACACGAACTACGGCCGAAGAAGTATTCAAAATACTCAATGACTTTTTTGCGGAGAATGGACTAGATTGGAAGAAATGCGTTGGTTTCTGTTCTGACGGTGCGTGCGCCATGACGGGAAAATACGGAGGTGTTACCAGCAAAGTGAAATCAGTTGCAGAAAATTGTACCTTTACCCATTGCTACATCCACAGAGAGGCATTAGCAGCAAAACAAATGCCAGATCAGTTTAAGAATGTTCTCCAGGAGGCAGTCAAAATAGTCAATTTTATCAAATCCCGAGCTTTAAATTCACGTTTATTTTCGAAATTGTGTTCTGAAATGGGTAGTGCTCATGTAAACTTGCTGCTGCACACGGAGGTTAGATGGCTTTCAAAGGGAAGTATGCTAAGTAGGTTGTACGAGTTGCATTCCGAAGTCCAATTGTTTCTAATGGAAACCAATTTTGAATTACAAGATCGATTAACAGACGAGTTGTGGCTAACAACAGTTGCTTACTTAGCAGATATGTTTAATCGTCTGAATGATCTGAACTTAAGTTTGCAAGGTAAAACCACAAATCGATTTTTGGTAGATGATAAAATTAGGGCTTTCATCAGAAAATGTCAAATGATAAAAGACGGTATTTCAAATAAAAACCTACAATCATTTTGTAATTTGGAAAATTTTGTGACAGAAAATGCAATAAGTTTGAAGGACGACTTTATTAATAACATAAAAGAACATTGCCAAATGCTGATTAACGCGTTTGGGAAATACTTTCAAGACGACTATTCTGGATTCCTTTGGATTCGCAACCCTTTTATTTTGGAGAGCATTCCCGATTCACTGACAAACGACGAAAAAGAATCTTTTATAGACCTGTCTTGCGATGGAGGTTTAAAAATGGAGTTTGCCAAACTGCAGTTGTCCGAATTTTGGTTGAGAGTTAAAAATGAATATCCAACTTTGTCTAAAAAAGCTTTGTTGTTTTTAATTCCATTTTCAACCACCTACCTTTGTGAAACTGGGTTCTCTGCAATGTTGGAAGTTAAAAATAAATATCGAAATAGACTCGATGTTGACCCAAATGTGCGTATGAAATTGACTACAATTGAACCTAACATTGCTTCTCTCATTGCGACTATGCAGATCCATCATTCTCATTGACGTTTAAGACAAAATATTTGTAAGTCTATTGTTCTTTAATTAAACGCTTTAAAATACAAGTTGTTTCATTACAATAATAATCTGTTGAATGTTTAACGGTGTCTTATTATGCTACAAGTTTGGTGGATATGTACCACATATGGTACATTTAGTTCGGTGGTACGCGTTTGATCTACATCGCATTTGAAAGGTACGCGAAAAATAAAGTTTGAGAACCGCTGCGCTAGAGAGTACGAAACAGCTGAGCTCAATTAGTAGAAAAGAACAGAAATAATTGGTACTAACTACCCATAAGGGAAACGTGCTGACCTGCGTTAACATTCGGGTTCTTACCGACCAACTAAGCCCGCACGAGTCCGAACCTCGGTGGAAGGGGAGCGGCTGGTCGCCGGTTTCCTTCTGTCTCTCAGAACCTCTCTCATCCGCCGGGGTCTAGGCCGCGAACGGGAACAACTATCGGCCTGTCGGAGCTTAGGCCGCCCAGGTACGAAAACTATTGGGCCTTAGAGCGCTAAGCACTGGCAACGAGCGAGCAGCGACGGAAACCGAATCGATCGTGATATAAGGCTAAATAACAGGTCGAGCCAAAGTCCTACCCAAATTGTGCGTGGCGGAAAACCTGGGATTGAGTCAAACCATGAGGGAAACCTCCAAGCAAGGATTGGGTAGTGAAGCTGGAGGGCTTTGTGGGTAAGCGCCTACCCAGTTTAAAAAAGAACGGATAATAATAATTTGACAGATTAGATGTAATCGGGTACCTATATGATGTCATCGATTTCGCAGCGGTTAGTCTGATCAGAACATACCAAAAATTACCCTCTTCTAAATTTGCTAGGCATGTAATTTATAACACTGAACGTATAAGTTATGTGGTTTCCTAAGGCGCATTAAAGTGAAGCGGCGAGTACAGTGTCAAGCATAGACTTAAGCGTAGCGAAACAAAACAGCCACAAACAAGTTAGAGCCTACACAATTAAAGATGATGTCATCGAGCTTCGGTTAGCACACCAGAAACAAAGTTAGTTCAATTTTGACGCTCGAAACGCGAATATTTTATAGGAATATAATCTGAACATTGATGGGCTGATTAGTTCCATATTTACGTGCGTTTCACTGTAGGACCTAGGACGAGATATGCAGCATCGCAGCAGATATATTTTAGATAAATTATGAAAGAAAGTGGCAAAAGAAGTTCAATGCACAAGTAAATAGAAAATGATTTTATTGATTTTAAGAAGGTACATATATTTATTAAATTCGATTTCGGCATAAGAAATTTTTTAAATGATGTCTAGTAGGTCGCTGCGATCAGTAACCTTCTGTAGATTATTTTTTTCAGAACTGCTTCAATTCTGATGTTCTTCTCCACATTCTTCTAAGTGTACTGTTGTAGAATAGCCGTCCGCTTTTCGATTCTCGCCGCATGTGGCGTTGCTTTCTTGAATGAGCATAGCCAAGTCAGCGGGCCATTAAAGTCGTATACGCGGTTGAATTGTAAACTGTACGCGTGTTAGCTGCGACAGTTCGCGTTGTCCGTGCATGCTGGCTTTGAAACATATACGCTAGATACTTAAAAATAATATAAAAGGTTCGGTTGTATCATATTGTTCTTATTTGAAGACCCTTTACTAGTAAACATCAACACATAGAACTCGTCTAAACATGTTCCTATTAAAATATTCTTGGGTTATGCAATAATTTGGAGAAATCTTGCAATTATGCGAATAAAGAGCGAAAGATAATTAATATCCGAATGAGTTTCCAATTAAGAGTTTGCACGCTTCGTTTTATTTCAAACTTAGCGTGTATACACATTAAGCCTGCAGAAACGAGTTGCGCTTCACGAAATTACCGGAGACTAGACAGACTCGTGTTTATTCGTCTCATGAGTATGGCTTCTTGTTGCCTATTAGTTTCCCCGAGGGTCGACAAAACTCGTGAAGCGCACGGTACGTGTACGCGTTTCTGCAGGCTCAATACATATTATACATAGTATAAATTACATTATTAATATCTAAAAGTAGAAATACGTGAAAAGCGATATTATCAAGAAGAACACCTGTGTGGTGGATTTGTATACAGAGAGTTTGTAATTTCACTAAAACGAGCTTTGCACAAGGCAATTCTGAAACTAAAGCTAAATAAGTCAAATATTAACTTCAATATCAACATGTAATGCAGGAAGTTTCCCGCTATTGGATCCTTAACTTCTTAGCGTGCAAATCCTGTTTTCGACTTGAATATTTCTTCAATAAATTTAGGATATGCGTTATTAGGTCTTCGGGTTTAACATCTACTTCCGAAGTAAATGAATTATCCGCGGAGGCGTTCTCTTCCTTTACAATGGATTCCTCGTATTTAATATTGATTGCTTGATATTCATTTAATATCCCATTTTCTTGGCTTATGGTAGATGGTTCACCTATATCTACTGTTTCTTTTTTAATTCCTTTTGGTATAAACAGATCTTCAACGGAATCCGATTCTCCTTCGTCCATTTGATTTATACAAGCCATTAAATCGTTGATTAGCTTCTGCGGCCGGTTCTCCTTGGCTTTAGGAGTTAGATTCGGGTCTCGTAACGTTTGGTTTTGCCTAAAGATGAATAGAAGTCGTAACAATTGGATGTTGATAGTTGATTTTACATAACATTATAAGTAGCTGCGGACCGATGAATTTATTTTTAATAACAGAAGCTATACATACTTACCGCAGCTGCAACTTCGGCTTTTCCGATTCCCTATCTACACGTCTTAAAAGCACTGTTGGTGAATTAGCGGCAATTTTTTTAAAGCAGATTTCCCGTTGGTGCCTGTCTAAAGCCTCTTGACTTTGAAATATCCCGTTGCATAGACAACAAACGCGATGCGCATATTGGTGTCTCTTTAAATCTGTATTTGCTTTAAACATTTTGTTACAATAACTGCACGCAAAAACCGGTTCTTCGTCTAACTTTGTCAAAAGACTTCCTATTGGCATATCGTTGTCGCTCGTGTTTGGAGACTTTACATTCGGACGCTTGAAAGTAAAAGAATTGCTTGTTGGGTGGCTCAACATGCAGGAATCGTCAGATTTTGTCTTTTGCAAAATCAAAACTTCCTTCGACGCTTCAAAAGATGAATTAGCATTCGTAAACTGGATAGGAGATGAATGAGATTTGCTACTTTGCGTGAATGATGATACTTCGACGCTTGTCTCTAGTAAATCTAATAAATTTTGGTTAAAATCTTCGTCTTTTGGATTCCCGGGTAATTTCAACTGCTTGTTCACATGTTCCTGTAAAATACAACTACACAATTGTACGTGACCGGTTTAGTCTTTAACTACTGATAAAAATCAAACGAACACGCATCCTTAGTTACTTCGATCTTATTTCTAAGGCACAGTTTTGATAAAAATTACTATGTACTTCAGTTCACTAAGCGTTTCGGTTTAAAATGTAATGTTGTGATTGGTTGTGGAATATTTCATAATTGAATACACAAGAATGACAAGGGCCAAAGTCCCTATATTAGGTTGTACTCATAAATAGAGTAGGCAAATTCGGGTGCGCACCATCGGCGCAACTAATGAATGGACTCGAAACACATGCGAAACACTAGTCAGTATCTAGTTCGCTGCCGCCTGGAGCGTACGTAATCGTGGCAGCGAAGTATTCTGTGTCTAGATTCATTTTAAAAATTCTTTTGTATCTAGCACCGGAACGGCAGCGTTCGCGATGATATATCTCTGCATATTAACTCCCTTCGCATGCAAGAGTCCATTCGTTAGCTACGCCAATGGTGCGCACCCGAATTTACCCACTCTCCTTGTAGGCGGTGTAAAATAAGCTGAGAAATAATGTTGTATCATAAAATGGGTCCAAGTCCTGGACTAGGGTCTTTATATAATATTAGGACTTGGGCCCTTGTCATTCTTGTGTATTCAATTACGGTCATAGAAAAAGATTACAGATGTTGTTTGAACTTACCTTTAATGCTTTATCATTAGCCAAAGCGTTTTTCCGAAATTTGTAAAGCATCGCTGTAACCCGAATACATGTCAAGCATACATTCCTAGACACATCATCCTGTTGACAAATCTGAAAATAAATATAATTATTTTCGATCGATAATATCAGAAAATAAATGATCGCCTAAAATTGATTTTAAAGGACGAGAGAGTATTCTCTTGAGATGGCTGAATAAGTCGGAAACCATTTATTTAATCGAAAGTAAGTATGTTATTGTGTGCGAAAAACATTGCTGGCACTTCTAAAATTAAACGTGGAGGGTTCGTGAAATAAAGAAATCGAACTAGATGGGCAGTGATGTGTTTTATAATTATTTCACCGAATATTTTTCAGATCCATATGAGTCTTAAAGTATTAAGATTTATTGAATAATCAGAATAGTTATTTATGTCGCAAGGGACGTAAGTTCAGTTTTGCGGTCGAGGATATTTTTTTTTGCAACCAGAGGCGAAGTCTAGGTCTGAGACCGCAAAAGCACTTACGGTACACACTACGAGGTGGTTCGAGAAGTCCTTGGAAAATCTAAGAGATGCCGCTCGTAATATTGATTTTTTTTTCTAGTAAGAATCATTAGCCGTCAAAGTCTCAGTTGTGTCCGTCACACGGTTTTATGTTTATTGTCGATTTAAGCAAAGAATTTTTGTTTATGTAGAAAAATGGTAAAAAGTGAGTTTCGAGGAGTGATTAAACACTCATAATTAAAAGGGTTAACACCGAAAGAGGCCAAAGCTGAAGTTCATGGCACATCTACTCCTGTGTCAGCAACTGGGTAAATGAGTTTAAACGTACATCCGCAAACGATGAACATCGTTCTTGACGTTTATTGGAAGTGACTACACCAGAAATGGTTGACGAAATCCACGATATGGTTTTGAACGATCGACGAATCAAAGTGCGCGGAATATTCGAGGCCACGGGCATATCGCAAGGTACAGTGTTTTCAATTTTGCACGAAACATTGGGTTCTATCTGGGTATCTTCCCAGTAAACATTGGTTTATTTCGACGCTTTTCCCTCGGACTCCTGACGAGTTTCTCCGTCGATACATAATTATGGACTACACTCCGGAGACAAAGGAACAGTCAAAACAGTAGGTTGTTCAAGGCGAACGGGGTCCGAGGAAGGCGAAGACGGTGAAATCGGCCGGCAAGGCGATGGCCTCGAGTACTTGGAAAAAAGACAAACAATAATTGGAAAGTATTATGCGTCATTATTGGAATGGTTGAGCGGAGAAATCGAGACGTATGCGTAATGCGTAGTTGCACATCTGCCAAAATTATGCAATTAAAGTCCGAATTAGTACAACATCCACCGTATTCACCGATTTGGCCCCCCGGTATTTCTAAATTTGCAAAAATGCCTCGGCGGACAACGGTTCACGTCCAAATCCTACTTTTTGGGCCCTTTTTGTTTTTTCTAGCCCCCCTTCCAGTACCCGCGCAATATGCTAATTACAACCCTTCTTTTGTACTGCGGGTTTCCGAAGGTGTTAGAACACAGCTAATATATTATTGGCAAAATTAGTGCAATGTTTCCCATTACATTAATTTCACCTTACGTGAACGCTATTTTATTATGTAGCTTCTGAAAATATGTTGAAAATACTTACGGCTATTCCTGTCGCTAGCGAAATGCACATCTTCAAACGGGCAATGCTCTGCGATGAGCAAGCGAATATATCAATTAAGCCTTCGCGGCGAAGGCACAAGCGGCACACTTTCTCGGACATCATGTAATGCGCCCAACACTTAATAGTTTGTTATTTTTCATAGAAACTCTTCAATTGATACGTATTATTAATGTTAGTTAGTACGATTAAATTTCAAATTTGACGTCTATATTCGACACTCTTTACATGAAGTATGTTATTTGTTTTTTGTTGTTGTAGAGTTGGTACTCGCCCTAAGCATGCAAGAAGATAATAAATTTAAGAAAA
>LR737402.1:423574-451615 GCA_902655005.2 Marronus borbonicus
TAAAGCAATAAATACCCAGAAATATCTATAAATGGACTATTTACATAACAAGTATTAATAACCCTCATTTACATTTTATATAATGTCTATAAACTTTGTTTCGTAAATAGAAACGATACCACGTCTATGTTTCTGTCGGGTAGTGTAGGTTAGAGCATCTTGGCTCCAAATAATTATAGGTGGAATAAGTGAATTAATTGTGGTGGTAATTCAGCGTAGAATAATATTAGAAAACGTAGATATTGCTTCAAAATCACTGCAACCAGGATCTTTAGATATTAATACCGCTTATGACGTTTTGTGTAATGCTCTTTTAGAAATAAATGACCTTTCGATGTATTAGTCAGAGGCAGCCAAAATCTGCAGAGTGCGGAACATCGAGTCAGTTTTTAGGCAAGAGAATCACTATGATGAAAAGCCACTTCGATGAGCTTTACGAAGATGATAGACTCACTGATCTAAAAATAAGATTTAAGACGATGATCGATACTACTGGTGACTAACTGTGAAAAGAAGCTATATAATTTGCTCATGAATCTATGACAGCGTAGCACGTTTCTTTAGATGTTAAATCACAAATATTAGCAGTTTAGATGCTGTGTTAAGTTACTTTGCGTTTACCATATAAGATCTAGCAGTAAGGTAATTAATATTTTAATTTTATAAAATTAAAATATTAATTATTTCTATTTCCGAAAGCCATCATTATTTTAATTTGGTAAGACCTTAACTCCTAAATGACACGGTTCTGTTATCACTGTTACTATAGGTGAGTGTCTAACTGACAAATGAAAGGCTAAATCGAAGGATTAACATCTTACATTATTTGATAACCATTGTCCTTCAAATTTGTAAAACCAAGTATTACGTATGCATAATTGTTTATATACGGTTAAAATTCATTTATCATGCAGTGGGTATCTATAGATTAGATTTAAAACTTTCGAGTTCACCATTGGCAATCCCATTTACGTGGACCGTCTGCACCGGGGTCTCCTAGAACCCAGTAACGCCACTGTTGATCTTCGTATAGCTTAAAATCTAAAACGCGCGGACCACGTACATTTTGTCTCGAAGCCTCCATTGACGCTGCGCTCCTGGCAACCATCTGTTCGCAAAGGCAAGAAATATTATCCTATTTCGAAAAAATAAACAAATCAGCAAGATTTTTGAGGTAAATACGAAAGATATTTTAATACACGGCCTATATAGGAATGTACACCTATTATATTATTTTTAACATTAGTATCACAAAATACAATATATCATCTACAATAATTCCGATAATGTTTTAACTCTTAAACCAAAGCCACTGTCCTTAGCCGTACTCGTTGAAGGTGTTGGTTCGATTGTTTCATTTGCAGTTGTCGAAACAGAGGATAGAGCAGGAACTAAGAGCATAGGCGTTGCAACCACTGTGGTGACGACGTTGGGAGCAGTAGACAGTTGAATTGGTGTATTAGTAACGAGATTGCTATAGTTCTGCTGAATCGACGTTTTTATTATAATAGGAGGTGTTATGAGGGACGCTGCTTGCGCCGTTGACGACATACCTTCAGGACAATGTAGTGACGTATTTAACAGCATCGACAAAAGCGATTTCTTTTCGCTTA
Organism: Marronus borbonicus; assembly: GCA_902655005.2. Lineage (NCBI taxonomy): Eukaryota > Metazoa > Arthropoda > Insecta > Coleoptera > Scarabaeidae > Marronus > Marronus borbonicus. Next base: position 425,188 of record LR737402.1, read on the forward strand.
ATCCTATTACCGGTTCGTTAGCCCAACAATAGAAACTAGGAGTGGGCAACGTCTTCTTGCTGAATGATATATAAGCGAAGGAGCTGGACTTTGCAACTAATTCGACGGGTACGCGATAAGTTTGCAGCTCGGAATACATTTTTTCTAGAACTATCTGATTCTTAAGATTATACTTGATGCAGATGCGCGGTTTGGTCTCCGTAGATCTCACTTTCGTTGACGTTACTTTCTGGTCCTTGTATTTCTTGAAAATACGACAGATCTGTTCGTGTTCGTTGGCGTTAATTGTGGGTTGTGCGCTTACCGCTTTCTTTGCGTCGCTAAGAAGTACGACATCATCGGCATTGTCATCGTCGTCAGAAATGCATAAGACATCTTGAACGTTGTCGTTTGAACTGACTTGTGTTTTAAATGCTTCCGGATGAAGCCGTACTATTTCGGGTTGCTCATCGGCGCGGACAAGTTGCAAATTGGGAGGATTAGCGATTACATTTTTAAAGCACACTTCTTGCTGGTGCGCGTGAAGGACGTTAGCCGAGCGGAAGATTTTGTTGCAAATCAAGCAGCGCCGATGGGTACGTTCATGGTTGCTAAGCTGAGTTTGTGTATTAAACATTTTATCGCAGATTCCGCAATTTACTACGGCTTCTTCTTCTACTGTTTTTAGAAGACTGTACGAGTCAGATCCATCATAATCTAGTTCTAACTCGCTATCGCTATTACTTTCAAATAGAACGAATCTTTTTCTACTCAATCTTTTAGGGCGTATGGGTTCAGTTTCCGCCTGTGAAGGCTGTTGACTGATTGGGTTCAAGGTAGAAGTAAATTCCTTTCCATCGCGCGTTACGTTATCATTTTCCGTACTTGATTCGATTATTTTGCAATCTTCTGCAAGTATCTGTTTGTTTGTTGGTTGTTTGGATACTGCTACTACTGCTGCTTCATCACCGACCAACGTGTTTTGGTTTACTTCCCCTTCATGAGATGACGTCGAATTAGTTTTCTTCCTCTTGGAAGTATTGTTTGTCGGCGAAATCGTTAATTTTCTTTTATTAACAGCATTGTTTAGCCTTCCTCTTTCCGCGGGTATCGCCTTCTCTATAGTTTTTTCCGAGGTTTGGGTAATTTTTGTAATTTTAATCGAGGGACACATTAGTTGAAACCGTTGGATATCGCTAATTGGTTCCGGAAGAATAATTTCATCTTTGACTTGCATTTTCCAATTTTCCGCTTCCCTTTTATCCAAAACGATACTCGGTTGAATATGGTATTTTAACAGATCATTTGGAATCTTTATCTTTGGATATGTTTTAATTAGATCTATAACGGTGGGATGAACCGCGAAGTTAGTAACAATTGACGACTTCGGTTTGTACGGTTTCGATTCGTTTCTACGTACTTTGATGATATTCCTTTCAACCCCCTCATCCGCCAATAGATCTTCTAGTACGAAGTGGTTAAACCGTGCAATCTCACTCACATGATGCGCGGGTTCTATAAAATCTTGATTAGCGAGTTCCTGTAAATAAACAATCAAGAGGTGATAACATCCGATCAAGTGGAAGTGTATTTAACAACAAAATACCTTTAACGCTCTATCATTAGCGAGGGCCTTCTTGCGATATTTATATAAGAAAATAGCGATATCGCTGCAGTACTGGCAAATATATTTAGTAACGGCATCGTTAGGAGAAATCTGGAACAAACAACCAATTAAACAAAAGCAAAGCACCGGCAAATTGTAAAACAATGAAAATATTTATTTTTGTTGAAGTTTCGCATTAACTGACTGGGACATATGTGTTCCACTTGCGATATGCTTGGTTAACACGCTGGAAACCAATCGGAATATAGTATGTCCAGTGGGACATAGATGTCCCACGCATAGAATAGTTGTTAACATGCGAATGGTATTGTGACGTGGTTAAAAAGCAACGTTGTAGTTTTATTAGTTAGTCACATTATTGGGATACATTGTTTTAATGTAGGTTGAAAATAAGCAGATCTACCAGTCTTCACTTAGAACACATAATTTTAACGTGCCTGCATTCACTAAACCCAATCGTTCCACGACAGTCGAGCAATAGAAATGCGCGACCTTGAATTTTCATTGACGTTTCACTTAACTGTTTCACTACGCTTGCGCTTTCTCAACGTAATAATATAATATAAATTGAAAGGCAACTCCGGCCTTGGGCGTGGACCCGAACATAAGTTTTCATCTGCAGAACGGAATTCAAGACTTGGTATGCCACAGTAATCACAGGGTGTGTTGATGACCTTTGGTGTAATGCGTTTTAAGCCGTTTTCAATAGAGAAAAGCAAAAATTTTGCATTGCGAATTCCCGTCGACAGCTAAAAGATCGCCCCATTGAATTGGAGCCTATGGCTAAAATTGTCCGTGTAGATTGTATTTGAAGACTGATTTTTAAACGAAAACTTCATACAACAGAACCAAACGAGTACGAAATAAACAAATCCATTATAATTCACGGAAAACTACAGACAAACGTGCACAACTGAATGCCAATGACATTTTCAACAATGGTTACTAAGGTTGCAAACATCCAAACATGTTACAAACTTCGAAACCCTAGTTACAAACCAATATAAACCATTATAAAAAGGATACGTATAGGTCGCTTACTCCATACCCGCTGGTTTGGTTGAAGAAACAGTGATGGATATGGCTATACCGCTTGGGGGTATTCTGATCTTCAAAACGTTGGATGCCCTGCCAACTCCAGATGGCGCTAGTTAACGATTTAGCCAAGCGACGCACCGTATTTATAAGGTTGCTGCAATGTTTCACAAGTATCTTGCGATAGTAACTAAGCTACTAAGTCATTTGTTCTCTAGTTAGTAAATACAGTTGTTGATCGATAGTTTAGAGCTTATGTAAAATTCTTTGTACCATGTTACATTTTTTAAATAATTCTCCTCGTCAACTGTAGATGGCACTGCGGTGTCTCCATATTAATATCATTTAGTAGCGATTCTTTAAAAGAGATGTTCTCAGATGGCATCAAAACTTGCTTAGGAGTGCTTTGCGTAGGTTCCGTGTTATTTATGACATTTAACGAAAATGAGTTGATTAGTTGTTAGATAAATGTTCGTATCCCAGTGGCAATTCTGTGGTAATGCAATGTTATAGGCGCGTTTGGGAGGTACCTAAATCGCGATCGTTCCGTAATTAAATCTAGACACGTCAGATGGAGCTCGATTCGCTCGAAAGTTCTTGATCGATGAAGCAGATTAATCTCGAAGTGAGGTTATGGTGTTTGTTGTTTCCGTGCCGATGAGTGCGGCAATACTCTGAAATGTTCCCTAAATTGAGCACAATCTCCTCCGAAAATTGTCAATTTTCTGCAAAGTAGCTGCTTCATCTGCTTCAGTACTATTATCAAAAATCATTCTATAACCTTGCACCGCCGCCAGGATGGCTTCATTGAAGTTCATTTTCAAAAATAAAAATTAAAGACAAAGAGTGCGCGCAGTCAAAAACTACAAAAACGTTGACCACTAAAAAACTAGGTTATTAATTTCATGCCTGGCCATTCGTATATTTACGCGCTCATTTTATATATATAAAATAAATGTGAATAAAATCATAATTTATTAATTAATTTATTTTGCTCTATGTGTTGCATAACTTACGAAAGCAAAAAAGGTTTGGGTTAACGGTCAGGAACCAATCTCTATATATCGGATATTTTTCCACACGTCGCGTCGTACACATTTCACTTTTGTACCTTTAACAGCGCTCTCTATGCTGAAACACTTCACTTACACTGAACGATAGCTTCAGCAGCAATACTGAACTGATTTATTTGCTAAACTAACGTTAGATACGACTGATTATTTATATCCTACCGAAAAAGAAAAATAAATAAGCAAAAGCAATACTTAAATATAAATTTATCGATATTTGAAACTGAAACAATGGTTTTTAATTGCAACTAATCTATTTAAAAATTGAGGTTATGGATAAATGCTTAGTATTTCTGTCAGAAACATGCTTATATATAAACTTACAAAATGCTATAGAAAGAAAAAAACCTAAGACTGCAAAATTTTAGTAAAAACAACACGACGTTTAAAACGGAGTAAATTTAGGTACAATATTTGTACAATTTTATTACGTATAAGCGTTCGTTTACTTGTATTCGAAGTAGGCATATTAATGTAGTTTAAAAAGCTTGTTTTATACACATTTCCTGCTCGTCGGGCATGTATAATCGCGACTGACCGAAGCTAGGCGACGCGGGAGTTTATACCTGGGAAAGATGCCTTACCTCGACGCCAGTCCCCAATAGTATGCATTTTCTCAGCTGTTCCGAGTTCGTTAACCGACTGTCGAATATATTTATCAATTTTTTGTCATTTAAACACAAACGGCAAATAAGTTTAGACATCGTATATGTCTTGTACGATCTTTTCGCAATAAAACTAACCACTTCGTAGCATGAACACGTAATCGATATAACACAACTGACTGCACAGTTACGCCATAACTGCTTACAAACCAACGGAGGTCGCCGGTTGAAAAGTAGAGGGGCGGGTAGGCAGTGATACCCCCACTCTCAATCACATCCGATCGACAACCTTATTTTCTCGCTTATAACGGTTAGCAACAGAATTTACTTCGTAGTCTCTTTGGTACGTTTACAGAGTGATAAGCCTCACATCGATTTCTGTGCTTAGAAATATACGCCAAGGTTATCGAAGTAATGGTATACATCGATGAGATTGGTAATTTTGCGTAGCAAAGTAGTAATAGGGAGGGGGTTTAGGATCGACCAATCGACATTCCGTTTCAATGTCATTCAATGACATTTTACTTTATGGTGCGTCAGCGTTGCCAATCAGAGGGAATTTCTCCCTTTTCAGAAGTTTAATGCTGAAAGGGAGATTTATTGCAAATGAGGGACTTTTTTTTATTTAAGAACGCGTTCAAATCATAAACTAACTCTTTTCTTATAGTGGATAAAATTGAGTTTCAAAAATGATGGAATTTTCTTGAAATTTCTTGGAAAGTAATTATTTTTACCGGTTTCTGATACTTGATTCCAAATATGCTATCCATCCACTCGAGTGGAATTAGTTCCTCCGCTGATGTTACGTTTCATGTCACTATTGGACGGCATACTGCCCAACATGCTCCAGGTCAGTAGCAGAAAATAAAAGCGTCAAGCCGTTCGCTTTCTAAAACTGTCGATGTAGCATGACGTATCATTCGATGTAGCCGAAGGTACAGCAAACGCTCTAACAACTGTTCTACAACAGTTGCGTCCGGTGGGGTGCGTTCGAAAATAGAAAACTTGGAATTATAGTTATGCTCCTTATCCTATTTGTTAAACACGGCAAAAACTGTCCAAAAAACATACGCATGTAGGTTGTGTTTTGTTTTTACGACAAAATCTATCATTTAAACCATACGTTGAATACCACCGTTCTTCGTTCATAAATGCAAGGGAAGAGAACATTCCCACAGCAACCATTGCTTTCAAACGCACTTCAGCTTAAGACGCGCGAAATTTGAGGTGGCACGTCAGAACTTATTTCCAGGAACAAATTTATTTACTACCCACCCCAACTTGCCTGGGAGAGGGAATTGTCTATTCTATTTGAAGTTGATTGGCAACACTGATTGACATCTAAACTTTAATATATTTTTGAGGTGCATTGGTAGAGATACTACCACTTCTGTAGGTGTTGCTGGACTATAATAAGTTGTTAAGGATTTGTAGGATGCCATAGTTTAGAGGATTTTTTTTTTAAGTTGGCAGTTTAGAATTGCCTAACCTAGCTTAAGATACTGACGGTATATGGTCGGGAAAATCCCTTTCTTGCGGGAATTCTTGAGTAATACGAGGAAGAGGGATTATTTGTCAACAATTACCTTAAAAGAAGATTATTTAGTTAGTGCGAACAGAACACGTGCATCAATTATAAAATTACAACAACTGTCAACTGTCAAAAAATTCTTAAAGTCTCACTTCCTCTCATATAAGTTCATTCCGCCTGTAAGATGCTTTTCTGGCAGAAATAATAAGTCGAGCAAACTAGGAGTGCCTTTTCAAACCCAACGCAGTGACAAATTTGACAGCGCGGCGAAAAGCATGCCTGTCAATTACAGGTTCGATTTACATCTTTTTTCACATTTTCTTACTAATCATTATGAATAATCTTCCATCAACATTGGTTCTAGTTGAAAATTTGTTTGGTCTTGTAAAGCGACGGGGGTGGGTAACGATGTAAGCGGAGGGGCGCGAACAACGATTCGATTTCTTCGTATACTTCCGTCGTATAGTACAATATGCACACTACCCAAGGAAAATACACGACAAAATCGAATCGCTGTCCGCGCTTCCCTGTTTGCATCACTTCCGCCGTTGCTTGTAAGACGTTTTTCTGGAAAACAGAGTAATGGGGCTACTATCTAGAAGTGTCTAGAAGGTTGGCAACAAAAAATTCCCTAGATCAGGAATCCTCGCGTTCTTATTTACTTTGGTTCTATGTTAGTAACTGTCGTTTGCTGTGAGTAGCTATTGTTAGCAACTGTTCAGGCAGCGAGTGCGTTAAATTTTCAAGGTCTGCAAATTACCATCAGAATAAATATATATCGTGTAACCGTCACCAGCAACAACATTAGTTTAACTGTGTATTTATTGGAGATGAGTATTTGGAGGTTAGATTGTGAATGCTGTACAGTATAGTAACGACATCTGTGGGCCACTTTTGATGGCCTTGAAATGCTGTTCATACCGCGACGCTCATTCTAAACTAATAGAGGACGCTTTCTGGTTTCCAAGTCAATGGAGCACCGGCAGTGCATGCTACGTTTTGAAAAATTGGCTGTTCGAGAACGGCCGAGTGACACTGTGTTCTCTCTATGCTGTGGCTGCACTCTTGCAATGATGGCATTATTGCTCCGCTATTCTGCTGCATCGACTACGTAGACTCACCAGTGTGATATATAGTATTCGCTTTATTATATAGTAATATAATAAATAGTCCGGGACGGCCGTTTCGAGGACACGAATGGTCCTCATTATTAACCGGTGACCGACTTGTGTGGTGCGGAGGTTGCCGATACTTACGTGTTGTTTACCATACTACGCCACAGTCCTTGCCATCATTATTAGTGTTCGCTTAATTCTCACTGGGGGCGCAAATATCGAATCATTTGAATCAAATTTTTACGATTAGTTAATCCGTCCAATTATTGGTTTGACGGTTTGGATGGTTTGTTATTTATTGTATGTTGCCCGAAAATTCATTATTATTGCTATCATATCAACAGCAAAGCAAGAAACAGGATTGCCAATTGCACAGTGTTGCCACATTAAATTTGATGTAGCAACCTCGGGTACTTTTCTGATCATGTTACCGATATAAATCCGGGTACTCTGGTACTATGATGCTCATAGAAGCTAGAAGGTAGGCGAGTTGATAAAATGCCAAAGATTAATTTATTCTTTTGTAGCCGAGTTGGTTCTCGTTTTTAATTAAAACACACTTAGTTCTTTATTATATCTATCAATCCGTTACTTCCACTCTTCATACCGCCCTCTTGCCAACCTCACATGGTCGGTAAGTTAGGAAAACACATCAATACATTTGCGCGGTGAATTTAAAATTATTCACCACACTTTCTTTATCTGATACAGCTTGTAGCCGAACACGCCCATTAGATTCACTTAGCCTGCTTCTTTAATTTTAACAATTTCTTTCTGTTTCGGTAATTTTTCATCCCAAAGGTATATCATCTTTGAAATTTTGCTGATATTTCTCACAGTCAAAGGGCTTTTCTTTTTCTTATAGTCGTATTTCTTTGGCGCATCTTTACTAAAGACCGCTGTTGGTACGAACAGCAACATTTTATGTGATGGTTGTATATGTTAAATTAACGAAGAAGGCTCCAAGCCGAATAGAAAATATGGTAAGAATTAATAGTGGATCTTTATGTAGGTCATAGCGCTAAAAAATGAAGGAAGATTATTAAGACCAGATTGAATCAATGTAGTGGCTTTAGTTATTTTATTGTCTTTTTGTGGTGACGTAAGTTGGAGACACTGACAGGTTGGTACTACAATTTGACAGTAAAGAAACATAACCTAGCAATCATAGTTACATGTTACATGATACTTAAATAATGGTAAGTAGTACACGTTAATTTAATGTTTTGCAAGTACAACTGCTGTAATTAGCATCGCATTTCAGGTTATTGTGGCAAATATACAAGCGCCTTAGGATACTTTGTAAACTCAGCTTCATCTTTTTTGGAGGAGCCTTATTTTTGCCATGACATATGCGTTTTTACATTTATTATTCTCGAAATTTACCATGACTCTTACATAGCACAATTCTTAAGTGTACAAAAGGCTGAGTGAGATTCCGATGCCCAATTATAAAGAACAACGATAACATGTGGTAGCTCTATAATCTTATACATACAGATGTGCTTGAGTACCTTTTATTAAATTTGATGGGTAAAAATCTAAATCTAACTTTTAATCTCGAATTTGTTAAGTCGCTGCTCTTAAATGGGGTAAATATTCTTCGCTTTGTTAAAGGTTAGGTTCTTCTTCATTTTAAATTCTAAAACAAGAAAATCTAGTTCTATTTTCACATTAATTGATAATTATTCTTTTGTAATGGACTGATATAGTGGAATATTAAAAATAATGACGTAAAAAAATAAAAGTATATCAGTATATAAATTAACATTAAATTCGTACGTAGGTCCCTCTGTTGGAAAATAGTAATACTCAGCGGTATCTATCGTGCGTGTGGATCGTTCGCGCTACTTTACCGACTATACTTCGACCGTTGAGACATAGAGAGCGCTTGTAACGCAGTGAAATAAACCGCATTATTAGATTGAAATAAAATAAAAATTCTTAAAGATTATCAAAAATATATTTCATCACATTATTGAATCTAATATCAAACTGATTGGAGCAAAGCTGCTCAAAGTTACTCCGCTTTAAACTGGCTAAAAACTATTTATCGAAATTAGGGTTTCTTTGGCGTATGGGTTCTGCAAAGTTATCAAGATATTATTGCTAATTATTGTTATCGGTCCATTAATTATAATAGACATAAAGTGGGATCGCGGTACTTGCAAGTCGATTCGAATCCGTCATTTTTAGTCGAGAATGATGGGATCGTCTCGTAAACTGTTTTATTATTATTATTATTATTATTATTCCTCTCATACAAATACAGTTTTTAAATTTCGCGCATTATTTAAGTTGGCAGTTCCGGAAAAAGTTGCCATATTTCCCAAATTTCTTAGTGCAAGTCTTTATTGTCGGAACTACCAACTTAAGTCATCCGCGAAATTTAAAATATGTTTATTAGATATAGTAAGCTGCAAGCAATAATAACAACACTAATATGCTAATATTTATATGTAGTGATATCGTTTCGTTAATATTGAATATATAATTGAAAACTTACCCAACATGGTGTCCATTCTAAAATTCTTATATGCTTTATTTCTTGTTTTCTCTTTAACTTTAATTTGTTTCTTGAAAGTTGATTGTAGTTTTTTGTGTTTGGGGGTTGGCAATATACCCAACGAAATAAAACAAAAAAAGAAAGGTTTTACTTTCTACTTTCCAGACCTAAACACCGGATGAAACAATAACGAACTTTGAAAAATTTTTTATATGTATGTCATAGTTAAGAAAATACGCTTATTTTAGTTTTTTTTAATGAAATAGCTGTATTATTTATGGAAAACACAGTGCTGCCAAGTTGAAATTATAAAAGTTACCAAATTGGCCCGTGAAAAATCCCAATACAGATCAATATGATGCAGTTGGAGATATCAGATTCGGTATCGATTGATAGAGTGCACCCGAAATAAGAAAATGAGTCACGTGATATGCGTAAAAAAACTGTTTTCCTCGGGCGAGTCTATTATTACGCGGCATTTGAAAAATAGGGGTGAAAGAATATCATCTAATCCTTCAGTAGCGTGCCAAGGCTTTGATTAGTTTACAGCTAGTTATCGTGAATACTTATTTGGTTTGGACTGTTGGAAGGAGTAAATTACTAAAGCGGTAAAGTCTCAATAGAAATCAACGGAGTAGATTTTTATCATTTTAAACACCTTAATTGTTTCAAGTTCCCGACGCCACTGGCACATTTTGTTTTTTAAATTTTAGAATCAGTAATTGAATTGAAATATGTACCTACCTTTCTGATAATATGGATAACAATTAGAATTACCACGGTTGGCAACACTGCTGGACCGGAAGTGCATGCAACCAACCACCAAATTATAAATTACTTAAAACAGCGTCGAGAATTGGTCTCCAGTGCACGAAGATGACGGAGTATTGTCAGATTTAATTAATTTTTTAGTGTAAAAGTTTGAATACGAATCTACGTATTTATTTCTTTAAAATTTATGTTTAAACATGTACGTGCAATTGGAATCTGTGAAAAATATACCAAATTCACGGTATTTCTTTTGTTTTGGTGCTGGGGACATGCTATAATAATGTTTTAGGTATAATTTTATTTTTTTATGGATAAATAATTGAAGTCGCATCGGAAATGCGAGGCGCAACGTTCTATTTTTTTTCCGGATTTACAACTAGCCATAGAGATCGTCGATGAATTACTGCGACATATTATATAGTAAAGAAGTACACATTTCATGTATATTGTATAATAGGATATCTTTATTTGTTTTTTTTTTTACAAATTTATGTACAAAATAGATTCTCAAATAAATAACAAAGAAAGGAAAAAAATAAACAAGCTGCTTATGTAATAATAATCATTTAACTATTACGTATACAAACGATACAAAAGTAAGTCTCATACAATTCGTTCGACTGCTCCTTCAGCCTTCAGTAACAAGATAGAACTGACAACGATGTCGTTACAGTATCCAAAAATAATTTGCTATGGGAAAATATCCTAGCTGTATACATAAGTATGAATTATATAATATAATTTCTATATTATATTCTTATACATACGGAACGTCCTTCTTTATTATTTACACAATCTGTTGATAAATGTTATCTATACATTCTTGGCAAGTAATAAGGGTACTCTCATACTTGATTCAATTCCCAAGGTTGTTTCACTCTAAGCTTATTATTATTAGTACCGGCCGCTTGCTGTAACATTTGATCGACGAAAGGATCGATGTCCATATGGGAATGCGGGCTGTACGGAGGAATATACTGCTGGGGTTGAGGGGGTAAGTATGAGGAAGGATACGAATCCGGATAAGAACTGGTAGAAGTAGAGTATGTATCCGCATACGAATGATCGTACAGGGTAGTGGCATTTGTATTATAAGAATTATTGTTGTAGCTATTTAACGGTGGCGGCATGGAAGTTATAGGCGAGCTTAGCGGTTTCGTTTCAACCGGAGACGGTATAGAATGTAACGGAGACGGAACCGAAGAAATTGGTGACATTTTTTCTATGGTAGGCTGCTTGGTGGTGTTCATATACATCGAATTGACATGATTTTGTTGCGAGTGATGGTTTAAATTACTCGGTAACTGATGATGACTTAAGCTATGATTCATGGTCTGCAACAGATGAGTCGCGGGCATCTGATTCATGCTTGGCGGCGGCGGTATCTGGCTCAACAAACTTCCTTCTTGTCCTCCGGACGAATTCGGAAGAACCATCATACTTCCACCGCTCACGCTTCTATATCTCATTCCGTTTTGATGGTGGTTCGTGTTATAATACTGTTGGTGATTTATTGCGTTGTTTTTTCGCTCTTGAGGCGGCCGATATCTCGGAGGTTGGGTCGGGTACAATTGGTTGTAACCTAGCTGCGTTTGTGGTTTCGATAAAGGCATCCTATATACGTGATTTTGATACGACATACTAGGACCGTTCACTGGCCTATTATACTGCGGATGTGAATATAAATTATCTTCCATATCCTTTTCCTGTTTTAAATAAATCTCGTTTTGTTTACGTACGGGCGGTGCCGGTAATCGATACGACATAGTGGCGTAAGAAGAAGAAGGGGTGGGTGGTAAGATCTTAGGCGGCGTTGGGGCAACTTCGGCCGGTGTTAACGACGGCGCGTTATCGGGGTCCTCTTTGATGTAAGGAAAAGGCGGATGTGAAGTGTGTTGAATAGGAGGTCTATTAGGAGGATACCTGTGCAAGGCAGCTTGACTCATAGTAGGTTTTTGCGTAGTGTTCTGAGTCGAAATAGGAAGTCTGTACATAATATTTGTATAAAGCGGTCCACTAGGATTCGATTTCGGCACTGAGGATGATTTCGCTACCAACGAAACTTCGTTCGAGATACGTGTGGGTAATCGAACTTGAGAAGTAGTGGTTACTAAACTAACCGTTTTAGGCACTGTAGTCTGAGATATTGTGGTTGTGGATAGCAACTTGGCGATATTGTACGACTTGGCTTTTTCAGCAGAATTCACACTCGTCGTTACGGTAGCCGTGGAAGCCGTAGTGGTAGCCGCGGTCGTTGCTGTGAGTGCTTTCAGTAATTTCGGATGTTTCTCTTGCTTAATCGATTTACTTGGAGCTTTCGCCGGTGCAGCACTTTTAACTGGAGGAGGCGGTTTTTTCGGCCGCAAAAAGAATAACGGATCTTTTTGGGGCACTACGATGTCTACGATGTCACTACCGCCCCACGTATCCATGGGCTCCTTGATCTTAGGTTGGGAGGCGAAGGACAGATGGGCTGAGACTCTCGGGCTTACGACTACGTGAATAGGAACTCTGTACATGTTAAGGTCGTCGAACATATCCTCGATGACGATCTGATTTCTACCGTAGTAGGTGATGTGCGTCTCCGCGCGGCGCGTTTGCGTTATTTTTCTTCGGACGACGGGCGTGTTGTCCAGATGCTTGAACTTTTCGAATACTGTTTTGATGAATTCCGCTTCCGCCGCGATGTGTTCTTCGGTGTGGTAATACGGGTAATCGGGATCGGGAGGTGGTGGTGGTTCTGAAACAGAAGAAAATAATTCACGTTAGACTTGCTGTTCTGTAAGAAATGTTGAAGGGACAAGTAAGCAATGCGCTGCACTATGGTAATGGGATTGTCCGTTATATCTCGCATTGCTTGCAGAGAAAGAGACAATAACATGTGTTTGCAGGGGCGGCCGGAGCATCGTGGTTGCAGTATACATATTAAACATATGTAATCCGAATTTGTTGCTTCAAAGTGAAAAATAAAAGTGAAGAAGGGAGAGAACGGGGAGTGGCATTTCGCGTAAATAGAAAACAGCTTGAATCGGAAAAGTCCTACATCTTTGCTCACGATAGAGAAAGACACACGTTAATTTACATATCCTCTGCTTAGAAAATGAAGGCACCTGGTCAAGGTTATATATTTTTTCCAAAAATAAATTATCTGCAATAATTCTCGTATTAAAGGTGTTATTTAAACCTAGACGCAGAGAGTATTACAGTTCTTGTAGAATTACTGCATAGCGTCCGGTGTACGTTAAAACGTTGTTTAATACTGTACTATAAGAGAACAAGCCATAGTTCAATACACCGGATCCTCGTCAGTGTTGCGCTTTGTGCCGGATGTCTAGCGGGCAGTCGAGCCGGAGTGCTGACGAAAAATGTCTTGCGAGAGCTGTAAGCGGCATTGAACTACGAGCGTGTGTTAGGAATTAATGGAAAAAATGTAATTCCCCAGAGTAAAGTGGTGCTAATTTATATTAATTCTTCCTTAAGGCAGTGAAGGTACACGTAGCGAATCTGGGATACACCCAAGGCACCTAGTCAATAGAGAATTTGCATGTTGTTGATGTATAATTTTTGCAATTAAATCGAAACGCTGTTTACGCTTGAAATTACTTTTAAAATACAACACACAGTTAAACACGTACTCTCTCAGACACAATTCGAGCTAAAAGCTTTGATTGTCTAATAATATAATAATTTACTAGGGGCACGAGATCTAGCATCTAAAGAACTGACATTACTGAGCTTCCCAGGGAACTTTACTTGCTAAAAAGCGATATTTGGTTTGATAAATTATCGCAAATATAAAATAGAATTATTTTTGAGTGTAGGCTTTCACGACCGTAATCCATAGCAGAAATGTCTTTCGGGTGATGTCGCGTAGTTAAAATTTTACTTGACGTTTCGCTGACCATGCGGTCAGCTTCTTCAGAAGATTTCTAAAGACTAAGTCTCAGTCTTTAGAAATCTGACCGCATGGTCAGCGAAACGTCAAGTAAAATATTAACTACACGACATCACCCGAAAGACATTTCTACTATAGAATTATTTACTACGTGTATTTACTTGCTAAAATCCCGGGGAACTGAGAAAGGGGAGCTACGAGAGGCAGATCTGCTGTATAAAAGTGTCTAAGATAGACACTATCGGAACGCTCGTGGCTGAACGTTATTCGTCGTGGCATTAACGACAGAGATTTTAAACATTACACTCCCATAAAAAAATAAAGTTTTGTGTAATCTATTACGATGACCTTTTAAGGAGGAGACACTAATTCACTTCCTTTATGCAAATTCTTAAAAGGTTCTAAGAATAACTGTTTTAAACGACTCTGGAGAGTCCGACTACCGCTGATGAATACAGAGGATGGCCGTTTGGGCGTTTTCACATTTACCGACACAATAACAGCATAACGACCAACGATATACGAAATCTATACATACTTATTTATAAAGCTCTCCGAATCGGATAGCAATTTTCGGTGATAGTTGTTTGCTATGCGTAGAAATAGTATTACTTCAAGTATAAAGAATTTTGTTTATTTTAAAGAGGTACTTGATATTCTCAAGAGGTGCTTATAGAGAAACTCCTATACTTTAGTCGGTTATATCGGATATATCAGGTACTGCAATCGGCAGATTGTCGATTGATAAATGATTGTATTGTGGGGGTTAAGCACGTGGTTGAGTAGTTTTATAATAATAATAAATGTAATAGTTGCTCATGTGAAAGTGATACCTTCAGATGCAGAATGATTCGTAGATTCCGGAAAAATAAAAACATACAGGATGTTCCGCTTAAAAAACCAAAGTTGGAGTCATTTACGGTGAACTGGTACAGTCAATTGTTTTTCCGATACGAAATCCGAATCTACACCAAAAAATTTAATTGCTTTATAATTCAACCGTTCCTGTCTCCTTAGAAAGAAAAAGTTACTCATGGAACGGGGTTCGAACTGAACATCCTCTATATCTAGCACGAATAAAGATCATCAATACAGAGTGGCTTGAGGACCTCCTTCTCGCAGTCGGATTTCTGTGTCTCTAATTAATAAAAGTTAATTTTTCAAGTTGCACATTTTGGCGGTTCCTGATACGCAAAAGAATACACCGTTTTCTAGACCAAAGCGGTATTCGAAACGAAAATTGATTTACGGCTCCGATAATTAGTTCTTGGACTCATCAACGTTATACGTTCTTCTGCGCAACTCACCTGTGGAACCATAGACGCCATCGTCGATATCTTGATAGTACCTATCGAAGGCATCTTTATATATCCGCAACAAGAACGGATTCTCATCCACCTTCGGCAAGACGAGTATGGGTTGGTTGTATTCTATCCATTTGAAGCAGACGGTTTTCTGGTGGTATTCGAGATCCTCTTGCGAGTCGCATATGATGCGGCAGATGATGCACTTCAGATGCGTCCGCTGATGACTCTTCAGCTGCGACCAACCCCAGAACGTCCTATCACAGATCTCGCAGTAGTGCGTGTTCGCCGGCTTCTTGGTCACTTCACTGTCCGAATCCGAGTCTGGGAATTGCAATGGGTTTTTAGACGCTTTACTTCTCGACGGTCTAGAGTTCGTGCGACTTTCCGTCGCGGGCGTTGGAGGAGGAGGGGTCGGTACGGGTGGCACGGGGGACGGCGCGGATAACTTCTCATCCCCATCCGGAGCGTCACTATCACAATCACTACACGAACCGTCGCTGCCGGTGTTCGAATCCCTTTTCCGCGATTTAAACACTGAAGGTATGCTAGAATCCGAATCGCTGAAACACATCGAGTTTGAGTCTTCTTCGTTTCGCCGCCTTTTAACGCTTAATTTCACCACGTCCGTGCTAGGGTATTTCCGTTTGAACTTCAGCACTCTCCCGTCCGAATTATCGGCCGGTATCACTTCATATTCGCTTCTAATATACTTCTTTATATCGCGATCTACCGGAACGGAAGGTAATACGTTCGAGTCTAATATCTCGCGAGGGACCACTGCCGTCGGAAAGTACTGGAAGATCTTTTTCACCGTTTCGTGAGGTTCTGAATCCGTTGTAGTTTCGCTGACGATGACATCGTCTTTGGTTACTTTATCCTCGTTGTTAACATGCGACACGTCATCTAAAGGTACCCTGTATACCTGCGCAACACTTTCGCTGACTTTACATTGGGAGATGTTGTCCAGTATTGACTTGTGGAGTTCTAAGATGGCGTCTTTATTTGACGGTGGTTCTTTGAATGGCTCGTTTGCTATTTCCTGTAACAAAAAAAGAGAAACAATGTCAATAAAGACTTTTTGACATTTTTAACAGTTTAGTTTTATTTTTTATGCCAACAAACTTTATACTTTGCTCGTGTCATCTTGTCAACTCATCATTCTATTGTCTTATTTCTTATAAATTATACTGTAAGAGTATGTATTTAATACGAAAACATTTTTAAGTCAATTTAATACACAGATATAACAAAATCACCCACACACAAAGTGACAATTGATATAAAATTCTATTAAATCAAATATTCGCAATTTCGGCCGAATTTACGCAAGCCCTTATTTTAGAAACTTCGAGATGAGACGGATGCTAGACAGAGAAGACTAATTTGCAAAATTATTGTAAAGACACAACAGAGTTTATTTCGTACGTATTCATAGGACATGAATATTGCTGTTTCTTTAGGATTATCGTTGGCTGGAGATAGAGTTACCTAGTAAAATCCCGCGGACAATGAAAGGGACTCAGAAGCTATATAAGCCCACATTCTCTTTAAGTTTGTTGGCACTAAACCAATTTTCGACACCTGGCACTGCAGTCTTTTAATTCTTGTTCCAAGATGTTTGGATCAGGCGCTTATATTACTAAAGATGTGACGTTAGCGTAAAGGCATATCGTGACATTGTTAATGTTGGATGGAAGGTCATCGATGTAAATTAGGAAAAGTAGCTGTGTAAGTTCAGCGCACGTGCCGTTATCGAAAGATTTGTAAATGTAGTTCACAATTTCCATTATTAAAAATAGGGAATAGGGAATAGGGAAAAGATTTCCCTCTCACATATTTTTTAACTCTCTTTGCAGGAGGCTCTCGAACCTCTCCCCAATTATTCCAAATCCTTTACCGTTATTTTATTTTCCTCTGTTTTTACTAACTTCCCTATTTTTCCGTTTCCAAAGCAACCACATGCCAGGATGTGTCGTCATATATGTTTAACTGTTGCTGAAATCCACATATCTAACATTCTCTTTTTACGCCGATGTTAAACGTACCATGTTTGTTACTAAATAATTCGAACTTGTGTGGATAATAGATTTTCCTATTCATTTACTCTCTAGCTTACGTGGGGCTTTTTCCCAATTAAGTCTTTCCCTTTTTTGTGCAGAACTTAACCGTGGTTTTCTTGCAATTACACGCACCCGGCAGGCCAAATTGAATAATATTCGAGGGATCCTATAATCCAAGACAACCGAATAATGTCGACTTTTGTTGCCGAGTTGACGTTATACGGTTGACTCGCTTATAGACTGACGGGAGTGTTGTAAGTTGCAATTTGCGATGCGGTAACGAAATCGGTAGATCCAAATTGAACGTATTTATTTGTTGTGCTATGTAACCGATAACCTATAAGACATAATCCTAACCTTTTCAGCTAATACTGATAACCAAACTGTGAATTCAATTGTATTAATTGGCATTGTCCATTGGATTAATTTGGCTGTTTGATCTAGACTTGTGTTTAGTATATCCGATGATAATAATAATAATAGCCTTTATTATCCAACAGACCAAGGGTCCAATAACAGGATAATTACAATAAATATATATCTATGTATATATAATAAATGAATGAATATAATTTGTGTATGTGATATTTGTTGTTATGTTTATATATAGGTAAGTAGTTCTGCTCCTTACAGCGTTTATTGATGGCCCTACGAGCGCAGGTATGTAACATTTTTAGGGCCGGCCAATGCTTGTAGAAGCTGTCGGAGATGCGTAAATATGGATAGTTATTGCTATTGCGTTTACTTGCAATTGTCGAAAAATATGCAAGTTTATTATAGCAAACGTTGCAAGTTTTGCGCCGCTTTCTTGTGTTGCAAATAACAGTTAAATTGCCATAAGGAGACATTTTTCAATATATTAGTTCTAACGCGAACATTGTATCGTTTTTATCTTTTTTTTTGTAGATGTGGTGTCCTAAAACTTTTTTAAGGAATAACCCTGGTCGTTCAATAGAAATTCAATTTGAAGAAAATATTTGTATAAATTTCGTGGTCATTGAAAAATTACGTAGTTTTGTTAAAAAGCTGTAAAGGTATTGGTTGATTTATTTTAAAATTACCGAACAGACAAAATAACGTAAGGTCATACCTATGTATAAGCAAGCAAAAAGTTGGAGTCGTTTTCGCAATCCTCGATACACGCTGATTTTGTTTATCAAAGTTACACGGAAGGTCTTCAAAAGTTTGTCTGTGTCTAAAAAGTTGATCGAAAAATTGTTTTTTTTTTTTGTTGATTAATAACCTCAAAAAGCCTTCTAGGAAACCTGAAGCAATAAGCAAATATCATGGATAAGGATCAGGAACTTATAAAAGAACGTGATCAAGCATATATTGGACAAGAGAAAAAGATCAATCAGAGTTAGGTACAAAAAGCATCCGGGTCACCTTAAATTCAGAAGGTTCCAAATCGTTATGCGGGCGTGGAAATCTAATGAATTCAGATATAGGGCTCCTAAATTCCAACCTTCACTCTTTATTAAATTAAGCATGACAAGCAAATTTTGCCGTAACCTTAAAGTGTATAAGTGGGTTAGTTTTAACTTGAACTGTTAGTTCAGTTTTACTACTGAAGATGATGGCCCAGATTAATAGTTCATAATCTGGAATGCGTGCATCCCTCGGGCAGTGAGAGAAGTGTCTTAATTTTTGATTAAATTTACTCATTTCCTTTAATTAACAATTATTTTGATAATTGGCACAAGGCGAAAGATAATACGAAACATTTTCCAAAACCGCGAAAGCTGTACTGAAAGAGTACTTCCACAATCAGCATGGTGGTAAATCTACTGGACATAGTCTTAACATCGTGAAGTATAAGGAAGCACGATTTGCAATTTTTGGTATTTGTGGTTGCATCCAACAAATAAACTTCCAGATTACGCATTCAAAGAAAATCTAAACCGTCATTTTTCAGACTTTCTTTCATGCCCCAATTGTGCTTACGCAAATTTTTACATACACTACGTCGTGTAGTTTCCCTAAAATCTGCAGTTTCATACCGACTTCATCACTCAAGAGAACGAGTAAATGCAAAGACGCCATTACGAACAATTCGCATTCGTTAAAGCTCCTCAAGGTGCCTGCCAACCTTCCTAACTCTTCTGACAGCTGCTTATTGAGGCAGCAGCGCTCAAGCACCACGCTATCCTGCGCCATCTTGCGTTCGATCGAAGCGATGTTGCCAACTCGACCGAGCTCCCGGTGCTATGGCGCAGCCGGTGTCGTTGCCTTGTACAACGCTGGTGAATTTCCCTGGTGCACTTTTGAGGGTACTCCCGAGGGTCGGAAACCCTCCACGCCACTACGAGCAATTTAAAGGGGAACTGCTGATGTATATAACGGCACCTACTACCTAACGGTTGGTGCTTCGCTCGATATTCGGGAGACCTGAGAGAGATTTTCCATTTTGATAATTCTCCTGATATACTCCTATTGTGCATCACTTTCATCATGATCAATCTATATGTTTTATCGAACGTTATATTCTACTCAATCTAGGGCAACCCTTCTGGAGTTTCAATCAGCAAATTTAGTTTCCAACTGCGAAATTAATGCTTGCTTTATGCGGAGTTTAAGTAGTATATCCGCTAGAAGCTGCTTAAGAAGGGAGGTACACAAAAGAGGCAAAAAGGGTTTCCTTTTTGTTACGGAACTTGTTTGATATTTCGAGTTAGTTGCGCTGAGACCCATCACAATGACTGGTCAAGGACGGGACCCACCTAAATATCGCCTGGGGAAGTAATCGTTCAAAGAATCGCCTGACAAGATGTTACGACGAGTAGGCAGGGAGCAGCACGACGTTGCCAAGTTTAGAAACGTTTTCAAGGTGAATACACCGAGTAGAGCGGATTGATTTACTTGTACAGTGAAAAAAAAAACGATACGTTTGAATCAACTAAATTTATTTTGTAAATGGAAGTCTACAAATACATGTACATACACAAATATGTACATATCGAGCAATCCCTACGCATAAAAAACACCAAAAGCTACTAAATGAAAATACAAGATCCTCTTTTACCCCTTAAAATTTATTTATATGTTGCAATGCCATTATCAATCAGAATTTAAGTTTAACAGTCGATTATTTAAAAATATATTTTTTCATTTCGAAAATGTGGGAAAAGGTGAGATGAAAAAATTTGGTGTGTATAAAAAGATGAAATTTAAATGTTAAATTTTGCAAGAAAATGTAAAGGGTTATAAATAAAAGATGTAAAAAATTAAAAATGGAAAGGTCAAAGAGGAAAAGTTGAAGAGGAATAAGAAGATGGACAAATATTCTTAAACTAGTATCAAATTATTAACATTGTTGTTAAGTGTTAACATTATTGAACCTTCCAACACGAACCATCTGCAACTATACCAAAAACTGCTATAAAAATTGCAGTAAAACAATTAAAAATATTGTTATAGAAGGGTACAATTTATCTTAAATTAGGTATTTGGATAAGAAACTCACCTTTAGTGCTTTATCATTTGCTAGGGCGGTTTGTCTGTACTGGTACAGCTTGATAGCCAACGAACAACATTTATGACAAACCATTGTAGAAACACGATCTTCTTCCAGAATCTGCAACAAGAAGTGAAGATTAGATGGGTTATAAAAAAACATCAAAGTAAATAGGCTTCGATTCATCAAATCTTATTTTAGATTGTATGTTGTAACGTTGTCGGCTTTTCTCGGAATTTTAAACGAAATATGTGGAAAGAATCTTTCTTGAACCCGAACGTCCTTGAACTTTGAAAGAAAAAAAAATCTACGACTCCTAATGTAATAATTTTCATTCATGACAAATGTTAGACCTACTTCTGGAAGTAATGAAAATACTTATTTTAAAATTTATTTATTGATCCCGATTCGTGAAATTTGGTGTATGTCAAGAGAGGTCTGTTGCGTAAGATTGTATGTTAACATTTAGAAAATATCATTTTTCATTCATCTTTACTAGCTGGAAATTTGGAGCAAATTGGATCATTGCATCGCTTTAGTTTTCAGGGAATCTTGAAAAGAAAAGTATTAAAAACACATCATATTGTTGTAAATGTGGTGGGGGGTTAGAAATTATTATTATATGAAAAAATACATTTGTTATTTTAAAAAAATCTTATCTACAATGTGGCAATATGGTCTTTCCTTCTAGACGACCTATAAATACAGCTTCAGGTTTAATACTCGGCTATCATTCAAATTTATTTTTCGTGGCTATGTTTCTAGATTTGGCAAAGGTAATCGACAGCGTTGAACGTAGTATACTATTGACTAAACTGGAACAATACGGAATAAGAGGCCTTACTTTGCCATTATTTGAAATTTATTTATTTAATGGGAAACAAAGAGTAATCTTGAATAATTATCAATTAAAACCTTCTTCAATTAACAGAGGTGTGCCTCAGAGGTCTATTTTTATTTTTTATAAATAATCTCACTTTATACTTTGGATATAATTCTTTATGTCGATGATGAACTTTGTTTTTCAGTAGCAACAATTTTAAATTGTTGTTTCAAAGGGCAAAACTATTGGGTCTCTCTCTTAGTTGACGAAATCCCCCCAGATAGGATACGCGTGTTGAAAGAGCTCTCATCATCATCATGTTGATAGCTACGTGATAAGCAGACATTTTGAAAATCCACCACTAAAATCCCCTGATCTGAATCCAGCAGGTTTTTTGGGCTTTGGGGTTATTAAAAAGAACAGGGTTTAGAATACAATCAAAAACTTTTGAAGAATTAAACATATTAATGTTTAATTAATGGTTAATTTGCTGCAATTCAACTCGAAATGTTGTACAATGCGGTGTATAATGAGGAAGAAGGATCGGAGTTTTAACATCAGCAAAAAGGAAGTCATATTTAACAGCTGCGGTAAACAGTGTTGGACAGAGGAAATCCTATTATTTAAAAAATTTAGCTTTAGCTTAATTTGCGTCGTTATTGGACCGGCGAAGCGAAGAAATCGGGAAAAAACGTTAAAGATCCTTTTCCATCAAGGCAATGCACGGGTGCACATCTGCGCAGTTTCGATGGCCTCAATTATGGGATTAAACATCCTCCGTATTCACCGGATTTGGCTCTCAGTGACTTTTTTCTATTTCCAAATTTGAAAAAATGGTTCGGCGGGCGACGGTTCACGTCGAACGATCATCGCCTATTTTGAGGACCATCCGAAATCCTACTTTTTGAAGGAAAAAGCTGGAGAAACGTTTGGAAAAATGTTCAGAGTTAAATGGAGAGTATGTTGAAAATAAATAAAAATCTACAGAAAATGCTTCCTTCTTCTTCTTTTTCTAAGGACTTATTGAACGACCCTCGTAAATTGTAGGAAATATGAAGAATCATTCACATAAAGCGAATTCACACGTTGTCATGAATCATCTTATATATATATTAGATACTAACTATGTTCATCAGCTTCGACCCCAGCTACCACGTTTAAGGAATAGAACAAGATATAAATGGTTTCCAGGGCCCCTTATTTACATGTAATATGAAAATTTATTAAAATTGATGTTTTATTAGACTACCTTCGCTTTAATGACCACGTCTTCTTGATGTACCAATTGCAACCTTACAACACTTTCTTGCTTGTTAAGTTATGCTAACGCTCGACTCTTGGCTAATCTCATTTCAGATGTTAAATAGGTGATTATTAAGCCGATTTTTCGAAATCTAAATCAGTTTCGGGCAGCGCAGCGCAATATTTTAGTATTACGATGTTCGACTAAGAATTTCACGAAAAAGATCAAAGTATTCATAATAAAATGTGGCTTATGTTATAAATTTTACAAATTTTATTGATCGTTGAGATTAATTTTAACAATTCTCGAACAAAATTGTGGTCCCCGCTTCCGTTTAAGTTCTGGTACTTTTTTCTGACCAATTATAGCAGATCTCTGCGCACTGTTACATATTTTATCGTATAGTTTTGATCTTTATTTCATTCAAATCCAGGGATCAAATTTCCAAGCACAAGTAGACTCCTTAAGTCCGTCTGTACCAAATTCATCGATTAAACTTCGCCTAGTTGCAGATGCGCAAGTTACATATGTACATTTTGTGCGAACTGTGTGTAACGAATTTCATTGATGGAAGAGATCTCATCAGAACGAAAATATAATCATCTATTTCAGCTCGTCCGTCCGGATAGATATTGGCCAAGCAAAGTAAAGTCGGCACATAATTTTTCCAGTCCTGGGGAGCCTTTGCCAACGTCGTAAAGGCTTTCAAAATCGATAGAATCCAACACGGACACATGCACGCCCTGTTACGTTGGGAAGGCCTTCTGCGGCAGCTATAGAACCCAAAGCCGGAGGTCGATCGATATCTGCTAGCTGTGGCACACTGCTGTGGTTAGCTGTCTGCCAGCAGCAGCAGCCCTGCTATATGAGAACTAACAACAGGGGACGAAACCCTCGCAAAACCTTTTCTGAGGGACCTCGAACATTTCCAACAGCAGTATTTCCCACTTCACTCCACGATTTTAGCGAAACTTTCAATACATATACCCGGGCCAGGCAGACGAGCAGAGAATTTGCTACTTCTCTTTTGCTAAGTACCTACGTCATTTAGAACAGTTGGCATAGAAACGAGATATCAATTGCTTAGTTTTTACATTTCTGTCTTTTAGTATCTTTGTTAGATCATCGTTTATTACTGTGATGAAGTGATTAAAAATTTTCGGTTTGGGAAAGTGTATATTATTAGCGAAAATTCTTTTAAATATCAACAAGGATATTGTGATATTCTTTAAAGAATTTTTGCTATACGTCATTTCTTGTGGTTAATGTTCAACGTTTAAGGTAGCTGGTAAGATGGACAACTAAACATCAACCACCACAAATACTATGTTATACTCGCAAGAAGAATGTATTTTCATTTAGCGGCAGAGTTGACTAATTTGTCTGTAAGAGGGTGACCCTATCTTTCCCGGTAATAACAACATGTTGCCTGAAAGAAGCATATTTTATCGAAAAAAAAAAAAAAACAATTTATTGTTTCTCAAAATATTCGTCTTTGAGTTTTAAGCACTTTTGCATTCGAAGAAACTAGTCGTCGAAACATTTATTCCAATCTGAAGTGGGTATCTCAGAAACATGCCTTTTAAGTCCTTCAACGGCTTCTTCCGGTGTCGAATATTGTTCACCACGCAATTTGTTTTTAACAAAACGAAACAGGAAGAAGTCATTAGATGATAAATCAGGCGAATACGGACAATGAGTAATTAATTGAATGTTATTCTCCTTTAAATAATCGACTGTTCGATGTGCTGTGTGAGACCTGGCGTTGTCGTGATGAAAGATGATGCGCTGATGTCTGCTGTTTTTTTTTTCTGATTTCATCGAAGACTTGAGACAAACAAATTGTTGTATGCCAATCAGCGTTTACTGTTTTTGGATTCTCAAGAGCAACGGTACCACCAGATCCACTTTTACGCTTCGTGAACGAACAACTCTTGATGGTTGATGTTCACTTTGGAACAACCCAAACAGTGGATTGTTGTTTTGTTTCTGATTCGTATGAATATATTCAGGTTTCGTCACTTGTTACGATACTTGGCAGCAGCACCGCGATTGGATTTTTGAGGCATTTTTTGCACCAACTCAGACGAACGATTTTTTGAGCTTTGGTTAAATTGCGTGAAATCCAACGACTCCAAAGTTTCTTCACGACTAAATGCTCATGTAAGATCGTTTGTATTTGACTTTTACCAATGCTGAAAGATGCCTCTATGATTCGATATGTCACATGTCGATCCGCTGCAAACATTCCTCGCATAGCATTGATGTTTGCCAGAACAACAGCGGTTGATGGACGGCCTTCACGAAATTCGTCACTGACTGCATTGACTGACTGCATTCGTCACTGACTGCGTCATAATCTGTGCCTTTGGATGGTGCTTCATCACCAAAGGCAGAATGAAGTCGATCGATGCATTGTTGTTGTCATCATAAATAAACAGTACATCTGCTGCCTATTTCCTTAGCTTTTACTTAAGCTTATTAAATATTTGGTTAGGACTACTAAACATTTTTCTTAGCGAATCGTACCGCCTAATTTTAAAAACAAATAGGTAACTATTTTATTAAATAATTGACAAAATACTCCCAATAATGCCCTCTGTGATTTCAAATCCATTTAAATTACATATACGTCAATTTCATAACGGCCACTTATTGTTACTTTGATTTCATTCATTTCTTCATTGCAGTTAAAGTTAGTACATCCAATACATGAAAAATATACATTTTCCTAGAACCAATCTTATCCGCCCTGATTCCTTGTAGTCTTATGCATTCTTTAATCACGATCGTCCATTTACTCTCGTCTTGCACGCAAGGAAGGATTTGTCGAATTTTCCCCGCTAAATTATAAATATAAGAACGCATGTATGTAATTGAATATAAACGGCAGCTGATCAGATCGTCCCTTATATTAGACGGATACTTGCGGGGATAATAGTTACTCGATATAAGACACCGTTCACTTTTCTAGCAATTCACGGTTGTCAAGCAATTAGCGTCTCGAATTTTTACGAACGAACCGTGTAATTTAGATAATAGTAACTAAATTTGAGGGTAAATAATACGTAAAGTAGTTTGCCAGGGAAAAATTAAGGAAAACCTACATAATATGTACGTTTAAGAATTTTCTATACAGCGCGGGAACGATTTATGGAAAGAACATATATTTTACTTATTTGTCATTGTTGGAGGTAAAGAAAGTGCTGGCCATCTGTTTTTGTATCAAGCAACTCTTGTAGGCGCTTTCAAGAAAAATCCTTTGGTGCAATTAAATAATTTATTAACATTTGGAAATTGCTCTCTAATAAAGTCCGTAACTCTATGGAGAGCGTGAGCTGTGCATGTAATAAGCAGCATATTTTTGAAGATGTCTTCTTTAAGCAATTTTCCATCTTTAAGCATAT
>LR737402.1:451625-470469 GCA_902655005.2 Marronus borbonicus
AGGAGTTCTTATGTTGGGCTCATCTTTGCACGAAGCTACAAACGTTTTATACAGATTTAAGCCTTGGATGAATGAAAATAAACCTAACATAAATATTGACAAGTCGGTAACTATTATACGCTATTTACTAAACAACACATAAATATCGGCAACCTCCGCACCACACAAGTTTAATTTATTATATAGTAATATAATAAATAGTCCGGGACGGCCGTTTCGAGGACACGAATGGTCCTCATCATCAACCGGTGACCGAACGATGTGAGAAAAAACTTTTTCTAAAACTAAACATGCATGTACTATCCCTACTTCTTAGAACAGATATCCTTTACAAGTGCCTATTTCTACATCCTGCACGCCTTGAAGCTGCGACGTGCGAAAAATAACATGCATGAACTATCCCTTCTTCCGAGAAGAAATATTGTTTTACAAGTGCCTATTCTACCCTTTACGCGTCTTAAACTACGACATGCGGAAAGCACGGCCAGATGGACGGGAAGATCTCTTTTATAACCCAAAATATAAACAAGTGCCAGCCTACTGCAAAGGGTCAAAAAGGACAGAGTACGACAACGGTCCGTTTTCTCCGTTCATCAGATTTTTATAACTTTTTATGTAAGCCGTCTCGTACGCATCTAATTCTCGCGGCGACGTTACGTTTTTAATCAATTTTAAGTCTTCTAATTTAATACTATGCACGGTTTCATTTATATGTTGTGCTACACTCGACGCGTCCAATCTGCCGTAGCGATAATTTCTTATATGTTCTTTGAATCTAGTTTCTATCGCTCTTTTTGTTTGACCAATAGAGGCTTTATTACAGTCACTACATGGAATTTTATAAATACTCGACCTTTCTCCCATTTTCGGTTTATCTTTAGGATTACCGAGAAGATTTTTGAGTGTGTTGCGCGAACCGAAGCATACGTTCATATCTTGACTCTTTAAATTCTTACTCGCGCCTTTCGATATGCCGTGAAAGGGGAGTTTTACGAATTTCGTACTATTAGTTTCTACCTGGGTTAAGGTCGTGGAATTTCTTACGTAAAGCTTATGTTGGACTTTCTTAAGCATGCGATCGACCTCTATAGAAGAGCAACCGTTATAAATAGCTACGTTTTTTTATGAATTTAAGTTCTCTGTTAAATCTACTTCTACT
Organism: Marronus borbonicus; assembly: GCA_902655005.2. Taxonomy (NCBI): domain Eukaryota; kingdom Metazoa; phylum Arthropoda; class Insecta; order Coleoptera; family Scarabaeidae; genus Marronus; species Marronus borbonicus. The sequence goes on from LR737402.1 coordinate 452,785, forward strand.
TAGAGGGAATTTAACCAATCTATTAATTAAGAAGCTAATCGCGGCCATTTCGTGTTGTCCACAGTGGTTAGAATCGTTCATAATGTACCTATTCATGTTGGTTTCCTTTCTATAGATGTCAATTTCCAGTTTAATTGTTTTTATTTTTAATCACTAAACTATCTAGGATGGGAAGTTGATTGTTCACTTCTTCTTCTACTGTGAATTTAATGGTTTCCAATTTTGAGTTGAGGGTCGCGAGAAAATCCGGAATATTACTTTTCTTAGTATCACGTCGTAGCTTCAAGGCGTGCAGGAGGTAGAAATAGGCACTTGTAAAGAATATCTGTTCTAAGAAGTAGGGATAGTACGTGCATGTTTAGTTTTAGAAAAAGTTTTTTCTCACTTCATTCGGTCACCGGTTGATGATGAGAACCATTCGTGTCCTCGAAACGGCCGTCCCGGACTATTTATTATATTACTATATAATAAATTAAACTTGTGTGGTGCGGAGGGTGCCGATACTTATGTGTTGTTTACCATTCTACGCCACAGTCCTTACTATCATTATTTAATAAAACATTTAATTTTTCTTTTACTGAGTCCGTCAATATGTTGGACTTGCCGCTGGATTCCGCGTTGAAATGGATCTGCTATGCAATCACTTACCAATGTGCTGTTATGCAATAAAAACTGTAAAACAGCATGCGGCTTCGGATATAGTTCGTACATTGTATTTTGCTGTCATGGTCACTTGAGATTTGACACGATAGATTGGGATGGCAGCGCTGTTGCTACGGTTTATCCAGTTACAACAAAGAATTATTTCTGGTTCGGTTTATTATCTTATACTGACATTATTATAGATATGCAGCGTTGTCTTCAACATTTGGGACATATTTGAAAAAGTATTCTGCAAACAAACAAACATTCACTCGACACCGGATTTAAAGAAGAAAGACAAGATGAACCGAAAACAATTTTTTGTAAAGGATAATAATGCTTTAACAAGCTTCCAACTGGGGAAGGGTGGAGAATTCCAATAGCCATAGAATATCTCGTCGCATTCTTAATACTAAATAACATTAAGGGTGCTAAATCCACGAATATAAAAAAATTAACTTCCTTCTACATCTACCAAAATTGGTTTGGAACGTATTATGGACAATTTACTGGGATTATTGGGGAAATTTGCAGAGATAGTTATCGTTATGAGTTGCTAGGAAATAATTTATTTTGAATCCAACCTAACGCTTAACATCCAAACTGTACTTGCACAGTTGTCACCAGCTAACTTTACATTTCGAAGAACCCTGCTGGACCATTGCAAGACAGGAAATATGCACTGTATGCAATATGCAAGTGCCAGAAAGTCTCCCACGGGTCTTGTTTGCTTGCTCTACATGCAAAAGCCTAAGAAAAAGCATCTTCTAGAATAAGGATTGTTGGAATAAAAAAATCTATTTCTCACATCATCCTGTCGTACAGGCTACGATGGGGATCTGCGACTTTCTGAAACGTGTGTTCCGAATTTATTTTATGCGGTTTATGGTTTTACCAAACTCCAAGGCACGATTGTTGAGTGTTCCCTTTCGAATTCTTACAGCACAGCATGTTCGGCTTGAACGTCTATCTACGTCTTGCTGTATCGATTGAAAGTAACTGATTTATAATTCAATACTATTTCATTAAATAATTATTATAGGAATAATCAATGTTTGTGCTCCCCATAATTAACGCATAATACACTAGAATTTGCTAAAGTAAAGAAATCGATAGAAGGCAAGTAATTGTCTTCGATCTAATTATCTTCAATAATTTCAATGCATAATGGATCGTCTTTGTCGTCCTTGAAAAAGCAGTTTCATATTTTTCCTTCCAAGGCTTTGGACTACGTAAAGTTTTCTTTTTCTTGTTAAAAATATTGGATGACGTGTACCTGCTACAACGTAATGACTACAGAATTAAATCAGGTGCGGATTCGGAATCATTAAAGTTGCATAAGATCCTTGTAACAAATGCTTTGTATTATACTAAGTAATGCTACTGAATTATCGTTAATATTAAATTCCTTCTTTAGATATGCAAAGCTTTACTATGGCAGATCAGAAAATTTCTATTTAGAATAATCGTAATAATGACTTTTAAAACGTAGGAATTAGGTAAGTTAAGGTAGGTATTTAATGAAGGAATAATCAGCATATTATTTTTTGAGGATTTTTCGTCCATACACTTCTGCGTTATGTTGGGCGAACCATTGTTTGGTTAAATGCTATATGACACAAGACGCAAACCATTTCTTCTGTATAATTTTTCAAAACTGGACAACAAAATGTTCTGCAAAACGTCAAACTCTTCACTGAAGATAACCTTCCTCCAATCGACAAAAGTCCTATTTGCTTCTGATTTTGCTAGAAATAACTGGTTTCGTTTCTGAACTGCAGTTCATTTGTTTCAGTTCAGTTTCATGTATATATTTCCGACAACGCCCTTTCGATCTACCGGTATTTACCAATATTTCTCACTGAAAATTTTGCTATTCTTAATTTAGTGACAATTTGCTTTAATGCCTTAATGATTTCTCTTGAGAACATTGGCTCTATTTGTGTGAGTTAGAGACATCTCTAATCATTTTAAAATAATTTAGCGCTCTTGATCGTTTAGACATAAACAATAGATTACCAACTTCAATTTTGTTTTCTATGAGCACTTTTCGATTTTATAACCAATTTCGAAATATTCTATCTTTGAATCTTTGAAAATATCATTAATGGTTATTATTGTTAAAATGTCTTAATATAATTAGTAGTCTCGATATTAAGTATTATAGTAAAACTCAAAATTGGCACGTTCAACTCTTTTTCCTTGCCAAATGGCAACATGTCAAAATTGTCAAATTATATTAAAAAATGTAAAATCATAAACTCAATTAATATTCACGTTCCAACTATAACATTGTTGGAAAAGCCAAAACTACTGGTTCAAACTTGTAACAGATGTGCTAGATGTTGCAGATCTTTGAAAACTTGGCCTCCTAACAAAAGGGGAAAGATCTCGAACTCGGAATTTCAAAAAATTATGAAAATTTGGGAATATGTAGACCACATGTACTGCGCATTTTTTTTTTCTGACTGGATAAAATGGATTTTTGAAAATTGGAAATTTTTCATTCTGCCTATACGCATAACTCGTTAACGGTAAGAGGTAGAAAAAAAGTGTTAACACAAAAAATGTTTGTTTGAATGAGTTTTATTAAGCAGATAAGAAAAAAATTAAATATATCAATATTTTTATATACAGTGCCCACTCTCATCTCACAATTGACAAAACAGCAAAAAATAGAAATAAAGCAACTATCTTTTATTTATTTTGATTGGAATTGCTTCCCAAGTGGTTCTCATGGCTAATATCAATTCTTCTCTTATGTTAAAATGTTATAAGTTTTCTATAATATTCATGTCTGGGGAAAGGGCAGGCCATTCCACAACATCAATATTGTTATTGTTCATCCACGTGCTGATTATTCTTGCTGGCGCATTATCATGTTGGACTGTCCATTCTTCATCGGGAAACGCGAAGTCAATATTAGCGATTTGTCTCTGGAGCAACTCCAGGTACTTTTCTTCCTTCCAGAATTTTTAGTCCAACTGTTCCTCGACCCCAAACCATTACTTATCCAGCTCGGCTATGACGACGTGATAAAAGTCGTTCGGCCAGCTTTAAATGGTGAAAATAATATTGGAAGACATCAGGTTCACCCTAATTAAACTTTTTTTTCATCACTGAAAACAACTGTTTTCCACTCGATGATTGCGAGCAAATTCTAATCGGGCTTGCTTATGATGCTCCAGCAGACGGGGTTGCTTGCGCAATTTTTTTCTATTCAAGTGTGGATCTTTTGCACTATTAACGAAAGTTGAGGCAATTTCTTTCAGTTGCTCGAAGTCTGTACCATATGATCGGGTAATAAATTTATTTATTTTTCTTGAAACTATTTTGTAAGCTCTCTTAAAGTTCCAATTTTCTAAACTAATATCTGTGTTAGCCTGTAATGTCCATCGCTGGACGTCTAAATCATGAATAATGGGATCTGAATCAATACTATTTACAAATTCATCATATATCTTTAGCAACTTCTCTCGTCGTGTACCACCTGTGTTAAACTTTGCGAAACTTTTGCTGGACGGTATTCAACGCAAATCGTTTTTTCTCACTTTTCCAATACGTAACAGCGTTGGTCTTACAATTTAAAGTAAAAATATCTCCTTCTTCTGGTGTATTGAAGCCGAAGAAGAATTTCTTCATAAAAAACCTTCGACAATGCAAAACACGTCTTCGTGATCGTTTATCGAACAATATTTTTTCGAAAACTACTTCAAAATATTGTCAGAATTGGGAAAAAGGAGAGGAAAAAAAATCACATTTACGAAAAATATGAATCAACCAGATTTTGCCATTGCCTTTGTAAAGCTGCTACAAAGTAGAAAAATAGAATATTAAGTCATCCGCTCGTCATAATTATTATATCTGCTCTGTGTTTAAGAATTCAGTGAATATTTTAGAAATCAGCGTTAATAAATATTACGACTCAAGTACGAATGAAGTAGAAAGCGCGATGGGTTTTTTAAGCGGTGAAGAACATTTACCTCTTGAAGTATAGAGACCCGCAGAAAATGCGGTATCGCAATTTATTCCTCAAAAACCCGCAAAACAATATTAAACAGCCTCATATGGATATACCCTGAGCTTTCAAGAGCCGACTTTGCAAAGTATTTATTGCTGCCAATAATCTTTTAGCAAGGACAGAAAATCTTGCACCCACTAAAGTTTCTTAGAAACCTATATTGGTCATTTCAAATGAAACAACTTTACTACGCAGGTATGTCGTGAAAACGTATGATAAAGATGGTTACTATAAAAAATAAAGTTGGCAATAAACATAATGGGAGGTGTTATTAATGTTGTGAATGGTAAAATCCTTACGTAGCAAGTTGTGAAACCGTAAATGCAGAGACTTCTCTGACAGTTTTTGTAAACAGTGTAGAAAGTATATTCGGTACAGACAATAGTTACAAAGATCGTATTTTGTTACCGACGCAGCCGCGTATACGTAATCAAGGCTGGCAGTTTACAAAAAGATGTGCCTACACGTCGCCTTCACCGCTATTGGAGGCGAATTTCAAGCCGTTGTTGATAGAACACTATGTCCGGTTAAAATTTTTTCTTGAAAGCACCATTGCGGGTTGCAGTACATATCAAAAAATAGTTAGTTTCTTAATTAACTGATTAGTTAAATTCCCTTTAAGTAGAAGTAGATTTAACAAGGAACTTAAATTCATAAAAAACGTAGCTATTTATAACGGTTACTCTTCTATAGAGGTCGATCGCATGTTTAAGAGAGTCCAACATAGGCTTTACGTAAGAAATTCCACGAGCTTAACACCGGTAGAAACTAACAGTAAGAAATTCGTGAAACCCCCTTTTTTCCCCTAGATATGAACGTATGCTTAGGTTCGCATAATACAAAAACCTCGGTAATCCTAAAGATAAACCGAAAATGGAAGAAAGGTCGGGAATTTATAAAGTTGCATGTAGTGACTGTAATAAAGCCTATATTGGTCAAACGAAAAGAGCGATAGGCACCAGATTCAAAGAACATATAAGAAATTATCGCTACGGCAGATTGGACGCGTCGAGTGTAGCACAACATATAAATGAAATCGGGCATAGTATTAAATTAGAAAACTTAAAATTGATTAAAAACGTAACGCCGCCGCGAGAATTAGATGCGTACGAGACGGTTTACATAAAGAGTAATAAAAATCTGATGAACAGAGAAAACGGACCGTTGTCGTACTCTGTCCTTTTTGACCTTTTGCAGTAGGCTGCCACTTGTTTATATTTTGGGTTATAAAAGAGATCTCCTCGTCCATCTGGCCGTGTTTTTCGCATGTCGTAGTTTTAAGGCGGGCAGGGGGTAGAAATAGGCACTTGTCAAGAATATTTTTTTTCTAGGAAGTAGGGATAGTACATGCATGTTTAGTTTTAGAAGTTTCTCACATCATTCTCACATCACCGAAATTTCAAATTAGAAGAATCCATAAACATCCTATTTAATAATAATTAAAATCAAAATTCAATTGAATTTACATCTCCTTGCGCTTGTCCGATATACAAGCTGATGTCGCTAAATACATGTATACATCTACTACAACACATATTCTCTTACAATTACCTCCAATGTGGGCCTCGCTAACAATCTGGCAACATTGTAGAGTTATGCGCGTGCGCATATGAGTCGCACGAAATGGGTGCCGTAATCTACAGGATTACTGAATTTTTTGTCACGAGATTTAGAACTGCATGCACTTAACTAAGTTTAATTTATTTACGATTCATTTTCAAGTTTAGAACCTGCACACTGGTACACACGAGATTGAGCAAAACAAAATGCTGTTTAGAAAGTGCAACAGGTGTAAATGAAAAACATGAACTCAGGTCTACATTATTAACAAAGAAGCCGTCGACCTGGTTGATATGCTTACGTTACGTTCCGGTTGCAGAACAATAGGAATTTTAGTGGTGGTTCGTTGTTGGGTAGCCTATTAGGTTCCGATTCTAACAGTGAGAGATCGAGTCGACTCTTTTTTTTTGTAAAAGTTTAATAATTAAACCGCAATTGTGTTTGAAGTTGGGTTATTGTAACGACATTTGTACAATTAGAACATTTTAAGAACGGTTCTAAGTTGGCAACAACAAAATAGCTTACAACTAGTTACGTGTATCAATACACTTCGTACACATAACAGTTTTAAATTTCATAGGCAGATGGCGCAATATAAATATCAGAGCAATTGTTTTTCTAAATTAAATAAATTGATTATTACGATCGGTAGGTCCGGGGGTGTCCCATTTCGGCCGTTTAAATAACAAAGTAATAGGATACAATACCATTTTACGAGAATCAAATTGAACTAACCTCACACTTTGTTGTTACGCGAACTCCCTATGGTAACGCGTCATGCACTCAAATCTCCGTATTGGTTTGAGTAACTAAAACTAGAATTTACTTGCACAATAAAACACTTACATAGATTTGCTTGGATAAATAAAATAAAACACTCAAACACGTGTTTATTCAACGGCGATTTGAACTAAACAGAAAGATTGTAGTAGCGTCTCATTGCTCCTCTGTCACCCACGGCAATTGCCTGAAAATACGCGATCCCGCATGGCAGATTGGACGTTCTGTAATCCAAAAGTATAGACATTTCCCACAGGACTTCTTACTGGGTAAATTTAAATCCGTGAACTTAAAATTTAGAATGCAATAATGCTGCTTAAGAATCCAGTATTGGATTAACATTATGATTCACCTTTACGTGCACTAATGTGCATGTGCAACAGCGTGGAATGTAACCTGCTATTCTAGAGACTGCTTACGCGGCGGCTTTCATGGAAAAAACTACAACCTTGGAAAATACCGTTCACTTGAAATTGATCTCCATGGCTGCGAAGGCAGGTTATTAAAAAAACTTGAGATTGACAATTCACTTGTGATAAATGGCACGGCTATTATCTTTTCTTATTTTTCTAAGAACAAGGTCTCGAGATATCTAGAATAAATTGAGTATTTGACGAAAATGAACTAACAAGGGAAGATTCCAAAGTATCAATCACCGATCGGATTTAAAACTTGATAGATTTGTAGGACCCATCGCTTTGCTTTTCGGGAATGAAATCTTGAGATTTCGACTATTTTCAGATTTTCGCAATTTATACCGTTATTGTGACCAATGAAGCTCTCCGCCGCTATTCCCCAGCCCCTTGTGAAATGGGGGGACGCACAAGTAATCCTCTGAAACTACCATTTACGGTTATATTATACATACTTGCTTCCCCATTGGCCTTAACTATCCCGAAAAAAATTAAAAGTATCTCATTTTAAGATCCAAAACAATATCAATATGTTCTGAAAAAAATTGATTTAATTCTTCCAGCCCAATTGATCATAATTCGTGCCTTTTGTAATATAAAAATGATTAAAATTTTTTGTACATTAATATTTTATATTTAACGGGCATCAAATGTTAAGGTTTAGGATACTAGTTCGGTCAACAATTGAAATATTTACGAAATGGTTCGCGGATGTGTCTGCACCGAATAATGAGTGGGACGCTAACAATTGTTACTTGTCTCTTGGAGTTGCCACCAGCGTGCCAAATTGCAAACATACATGCTTGCCGATGGACTTACACATACCAACCGCTGGATGCATACATGGTTTCCGTGTACGAAAACCGTTTGTGAAACCGTTATCAATTCAAGTTTTAATCGATAATATCAATGCTGAAACTAAGGCAAATCATTTCATCCATCTAGTAAAATGCGCTTTTTCACATTCTGTTCCATTACTGGTGAGCCTGTTTTTATAAAATGCGCCCATTGACTTTGTTAACATAATACATAACGAGTGTGTATTGGTAACGATTTAGATCCAACATTTCGTTTGAACCTTTTCTATAAGTCGTCTCTTTTGGTTGTTGGATCCCATACCACAGAGGACAGAGGACAAAAACTTAGACGGCACGAATGTATTGAACAATAAAATAATTTAGTCAGGAGAACTCCTTTGTACTGTGTTTTATAAAACTAATAAGGCCAAATGGCCATAATATTAAAATAATTTAACCTTTCTAGCATTGAGTGCCATATATTGCTTCAAAGTTGTAAACTCATGATGAATTGCCCAGTGCGCCGTTCTTGTAGCATGTTTGCACAATTTGTGTTTGTTTCTGGCCATATTACAATATTTTGTGTTGGAAGGTAAGTAAAAAAATCTTTGTTGTATGTAAATGCTTCTATGAAAGTAGGCCTTCCATTAAAACCCTTGCTTCGAAAAAGTTCAAATATACCGCTAGTGCCGCACTAGTCATTTCCCATAAGAAATTGTGACTGATAGTAAGGCCTGGTTCCAAATAAGTGTTGTAGTAGATTTATATCAGTTTGCAGTTATGGCAAACAAAAATCATTGGCATTAGGCCCAATTGGACAGAGGATATGATGGAGGAAGCACTCCGGTTATTAAAATAAAGCCATGCCCAAGTATCGGTGTCAGAGCGTTGCGGTATTCCTCGTCGTAGACTCAGCCAAACGTAAAAAAGCTTTAAATTATAGAGCTATAGAAGTTAAAAGAGCAATGTTATGTATGGATAGTTCTGGACAAAAAAAAATCCACTTCAGTTAAAAAGTCGTGGCATTTGCCAAGTACCAGCTATTGAAGTCTGGATATGTTCTATTTGCAACAACGGCTACGTAGCCGATATGCGCAGTTGCTCTTTATGTGGCACCTGGATACACGAGGAATGTGCTGGACTCTCACTGTTCATGACACGGAAGATTCTGTTTGCCGTAGCTTTTTTATGTCATCCGGCCTTATCACCTGCTTCCACGATTGACTGGTGGCTTTATAATCTGCTTGGTTCGGTAATAAGGGCGGAAAGGAAGTTTTTGTTTTTTTTTTCTTTGTGAGTTTGTGTTGTTATTTAGAGTTGTTATATTTTTGTTATTATCAAACAAAAGCGTGGTAAGAGTTTAATACCTGCAAACTGTAGCAAAAGTTGACGTTTTGGTGATAAACAAATATTTTTTCTTAACTCGCCCTTATTACTTGACGGTACTTTATGTGGAAGATCTCTAATCGCGGTAATAACGACTTAGCAATTCTATAATCAAACCGAATTGGCTGATTTCTCCTAGAAAACGTAACGACAAACTGTTTTTCAATGTTTAAAGGTAAAGATTTTTTATTTACAAAACGATGGAATCAGCGATAGAATTAACTTCTTTGTAAGTCTTACAATCATCCGCAAATAGCAAACACTTTGAATTTTTAACAACAATTGCAATGTCATTCAGAAATATTGAAAAAAAAGAAGGGACCCAAATTACCTCCCTGAGGGACACCAGATGTAGCGAAAAATGCAGAGTATATACCTTCATAAGTAACCAATTGACGTCCATTATGTAAGTAAGAACTGATAAATTTTAATACACCATAGGAAAAACCTACATTCTTAAGTTTTATTAGGAGAATATCGTGATTCACTCGGTCGAAGGCAGTTACCACGGATCTTCTACAAAAGAAACCATGGTGTTCGACAGCAATTCTTGAACTAACTTGCGCAAAAACTTTGCTTTTTGCGCAAATTGGCCGATGATTGGATATTACATTTGTGCTTTAAAAACGCTGAAGTTATAAAACGGAGGTACATCATAGATACTTTTTTTTTTAAATAAGAAGCAAGACTACCAAAATATATTCGGATTATTTCGAATAGCTCAGCATCATTACAATAATTCCTATATTTATTTTCAATTGTAGTTCGATATTCGATTTTTTCTATTTTTACAGAAACTCTTTGCCCTTCTTCGTTCAACCCTCATTTCGTAAGGGGATGGGGAGTAGTGGCAAGGGGTCAAAGCGCTTGTTTGGTATATCTATACAAAGCGCATTTGGTGATATATAATTTAATTTTTTTTTTATTATGAATAACAACGTTGTAAATAGTGAAAATTTGAAAATCGTCAAAATTTCGAAATTCTAATTTCGGGGTTTTCCCGAATTGGATGAAGGATTTCATGAAATCTTCCCTAGTAAGTGGATCTAATGCTGACAAAAAAAATGGCGGTCATTTCGAATCGCTCAATATACGGAAGATACTACCTTAAATAGAACATTTCACAGTAACTCCGGCAAATAGAATACCAAGGCGAGCAGAATGATGAGCAAACTTTCGAGTAACGTTCTTTGAACTGGAAAGCAACCGTTAGCCTTGTACGACTTCCACGATGTAGACGGATTCTTGATTGAGCCAGAAGTTTCTCTCTGAGCGAACGAACTTGCGGTTTGTATGTACGTTCATGGTGATTGCCCGAACTGTTATTATACAGCATAAATATGGATTTGCGAAGCTGTATAAAGTCGTAATTGAAAGACTTCCTACGGTTTTTTTTTTTTTTTTTTTTCATTAGAGGGAAAACGCGTACAAATCCGTATGCAGTTTGACGTGAAAGCATTTGGAATATTTTGACGTGTTATAGTGATGGTGGAAATTCTTTTCTCTGGTCAAGTCACCTTTTTTCATTTTATATTTATCGATCATCAAGAGTTAAGATTAAATAATTTGAAGAAAAACAAATTTAGTTAGAATTCATATTTATCATAGGCGCAGAGTGGGCAAAATCACTCCTTTAGGTGGATAAAACTCAGATATCCCATTTGATTACTCTTATTTAATGCGAACCGAACGGTCTTTTCGGTCGACATTTTTGGACAAGTTTCCGTAAAGAAGCTACAACAGGGTCTCATGAAAACCAACAGATCGCTGTTTATTGGTTGAAATACAGAACTCTAAGTCCATATCAAGTCAAGATGAACAGTTGTTCAAAAGAACTTGAGGTTTTCGATTTTGTCGGAAACACCAGCTACGCTGTCTTTCAAAAGCCGTATTATGATGTTTTCTGTATCGGTGTTATGAGTGAGAGTAAGAATGTATCTTATCAAGCTTTTTCGGAGGAAATTTATGCGTTCTTCATAAAATTGCCTCCGTTTAACTGGAACCACCGAATCTGAAAAAAACACTCGCATAAAATCCTTGGAACTATTTGAAACTAGAAGAGCAGGAAATATTGTTTGAATACTATCTTTCGCACACATTGGCAACAAGTTATTGCTTCGGTTCCCAAAGCAGAGCTGTTGGTGATAGGAAAATGGGTAACTTTATTTAATGAGAATTTGTTGAACTTATTCTTTATAATTGACGTAATACATACCGAGAAACGCTTACATAATAAATATTAACACCCCGGACATCTACTGTCGTTTCCTTGAGTCTTGTTTGAAGGAGCGAAAAACTATTTTTACAAATATGCTTACACTGACTTTTTTCCTACTAACTCAATGATTGTTCCTGTACCTTAGTTTTCAAACAAGACACGATTAACAACATCCGTTCGTTGTGCTGACGAATTCATTAAAGCTTCAATTATACTCGCTTTTCTGTTTTCATTCCCTGTTCGCAAACCTTGTAAAAACGCACGCCGAATTTGTTGTAAACCTTTAGTTTGTAGTAAACGAGCGGACTTCCGTCTTGTTGTTTTTTCACTTTTGACGATCTTTTTGTAGTGTGCCGGTTTCTACAGCACCTTGTGATTGTTGTAATGGTGCAAGGAAGTCGCCATTTAACCATTCAGCATTTTTACTTAGGAATCGGTCTTTCAACCTACAATCGTAAGACCATCTTTGTTGTACAGCGAAATGAGCCAAAATTCAACCCAGTGGCAAATAGAGCTAATATTGGTAGAAAAGTCTATCTGAATTTCAATTTTTTCATAATTTACAGTTCCTTTATATTTTAAACATTAAAAAAAAAAAAAACTATAAATTAAAATAATTTATGCTTTATGATTCTATTTGAGAAATGCATAAGAATACGTAGAAAGAAATATTATGTAATCGGCTTTAATATTTTTTGTGTTAGCCCTGTCCAAACTTTGCGGACGATGATCAACGATCTATAACTTTGAGGCCAATTTACCAACACTCTCATAACAGCGTTTACTTTAATAAGCCCTGGAAACTTACCAGGTGTGTCGGTAATTCTTTTCCGGTTTTTTCGCTAAAGAAAACACGTTACTTAGAATGGATAGTTAAAATTTATTTATTCAAAGTATTGACCATTTGATTCTATACATTTTGTCCATCTCTCAGGCAATTTATGAATGCCATTCCAAAAGAACAGTTCCTCCTTTGAGCTAAACCATTCATCGAGCCATTTTTTAACTTCTTCGAAATCGGCGAAGTGCTGCTCTGCAAGCGCGTGCCCCATCGATGCGAAAAGGTGGTAGTCGGATGGAGCCAGGTCTGGAGAGTACGGCGGGTGCGATAAAACTTCCCATCCAAGTGATTTCAACATTTCTTTGACTGGTTTTGCTGTATGAGACGGCGCGTTGTCATGTTGCAAAATCACTTTATCATGTCTTTCAGCGTATTGTGGACGTTTTTCGATCAATGCACAGTTCAAATTGATCATTTGTTGTCGGTAGCGATCACTATTAACTGTTTCTCCCGGTTTCAACAGTTCATAATATACGACACCAATCTGGTCCCACCAGACACAGAGCATGGTCTTGCGACCAAAGCGATTTGGCCTTGCAGTCGATGGGCCAGCTTCGCCAGGTGATAACCATGATTTTTTTCGCTTGGGATTTTCGAAATAAATCCATTTTTCATCACCCGTTACTATTCGATGCAGAAATGACTTCCTTTCATACCTTTGAAGCAGAATTTCACTAACGATTTTTCGATTTTCCATTTGTCTGTCATTCAATTCATGTGGCACCCATCTCCCCATCTTTTGGATCTTTCCCATAGCTTGTAATCGTTCACAAATTGCTACTCGGCCCACATTCAACTTTTCTGCTAATTGTTTTTGAGTTTGTGTTGAGTCTTCATCCAATAGCTCCTGCAATTCCGCGTCTTCAAACGTTTTCGGCCTACCAGGACGTTCTTTATCTTGAACGTTGAAATCACCACATTTGAATTGTCGAAACCACGTTTCACATGTTCTTATGGTTGGAGCATGCTCACCGTAAGTCTCTACTAGCAAACGATGACTTTCAGCGGCTTTTTTCTTTTGATGAAACAAGAAAAGTAATGCGTGCCGCAAATGCACGTTTTCAGGCACAAAACTCGACATTCTCAAAAAATTATAAATCTATAACGCTGTTATTTTGGCGGAACGTAACTTGTGTAGTTTTAAGGTTAATGTCAGTAGAATAAAATTACATATGTATCAAATCATAACATTTCATACTTATGGCCAGTGACATCTGCCGGAAAAACCGGAAAGGAATTACCGACACACCTGGTAAAATACATTCATTTTAGTGAAACGACAAATATTGGGTAAAAATAACTACTTTCAGAAAAGTAGTTTTTGACCAGGAGAACACGGTGTCCTTTCACCATGCGCCGGAGTATCTTTAGAAGTAGATGGTTGTCGTAATACGGGAAGGATAGTTCGGCTACTTTACCCATAACACATACAGCGAATGCAGGGTCCTACTGAACCTGACTTCCGACCATGAATGCTGTTTTGTAACTGGTTTCTATAACAATGAATCGATTCGAATTTCCAATGCGTCGTGCTTTTTATGGATGATTGTAGTCAAGACACCAACCAACTATTATTGGCGAATATTTAATAGGACCAATATCTTTACCAGATAGATTACCATAAATGGGTCAGCTTACAGGAATTTCTTAGCAAATAGGGGGTATTTAAATAATAATTTTCCGAGTCGTTGGAATGGGAGAGGTAGGCCAGTTGTGCGTTCCCCGCGTTCTGAAGACTCCAACACATTAGATCCTTTTTTATGGGGTCACCTAAAAAATCTTGTTTACTGTAAGCTGATTCTTTAATTTGCTTACAAAGGTTCTAAGCTTCTTAGTAAAATAAGCGTAATATACACGACTAGTTTGTTTTCCGGAAATTATTTTTTCTTTATTATTATCTGTGAATTCGCAAAAGTTCTGAAAAAAAGATGCATTTTAATATTGAGCAATCTTTGTAACGTCTAGTATCGTTGGGTGATAGCAGTATGAAGACTCAAGCAATGACTCATTCTATTGACGGAACTCTCCCCCGGGCTATTATTGCACTGCCGATGCCGGGGTCTTTTCAGCAGTCTAATAGTCTTGTTGATTATCGAAAAGCAATATTAGGATTAGTGTTGGGGCTGCGCTCAAGAATAATGCAATAGACTACAATTAGTTCTGCGTTAATAGGGCTTCTTTTTTCTTGAAAAAAAAAAATTACAAAATACTTCAATGGTTAGGATTCAGCTAACAGAAGATGAACAATAGATCCTGTTAACTGTAAAATATAATTAGCATCATTGACTTTCTCTTAGCATGCACGGTTTGCTTGACCTAGTGACATACAAACATACTTTATGATTGTGTTCTTGTAGCCATTCTCTATATACGTAGCGTTAATTTTTTGCAGTTTCCCATATATCGGGTATACGATACGGTAATTGTTTCTTGTTTCATCGCTTGTTTTTTTGGGATATTTCGGGATACAAAAATTGCAAAACAGATTAACGATACATAAAAGTACCTGCGGGTACACTGTTGTTTTTCTTTTATTTCCATTGAAGTTTCTGCTTATGTTGGTTTTACCACAAAAATTCTAGGAACTGCTCGATCATGTGGATCCGCGCAAAGTACGACAAAATGATCGCATCCGTTTCTATTCTCGAAAAAAAAAAATACCAATACAAGTGGCAATATCAATTAATCTGCTCAAAAGGCAGAGATAAAGGAGGCTTCTGTAATATTGTTGTATAATGAAAACTGTTTAAGTAAGGGATTATCTGCGTATTTCTATTCACTTTTTTTGTGAGTATTTATTTTTTAGTTTGGTTATTAAAGAGGAGGGCTTTGCAAAATGTGCCAGGTTTTCATCTTTATTTTAAGTAAAAGTATAAGAATTTTATCCAAAGTTTCTGGAAGGACATTGTTGCTACGAAGCTACGTTGTACATACAATTTAATTAATTGATTTTAGAATGATAGTTAATAAGGTGCCCAAGTAGCAAAGATCTGTAAGAAATTGCTGTATATAACCTGTAAAGGCTCTACAAAGATGTTTAGAGCTTCATTTTCTCTTCTTCTCTAAAAGGTTTATATTGCCCGTAAATATCCATCGAATAACTATTTTCAATGGATACTTACGAAATGGTTACAAAATTAATGCCTTCGTTGTGCAAAAGTTTGCGACAATAATGTCCACACCCCACTGCAATATAAATGGTTCTTTTCCGGGCTATACCTTGGCAATATTTTTTTTTGGCAAAGTCTAAGATTTTAGTGCGTAACTTACTCGCGTCATCAATTTTTTATTTGGGAATTTGTTTTGTTCAGTAACACCATATCATTCAATTTATCTCATCAGCTTTAGGTGATATCGCAGTATAAAATTTCTGAATACATTCTTCTATTAAGAGATCGATTGTTGATGTTGTCCATGAACTATTAACGAGGCGGGCAATCAAGATAACAAACATCATCCAAACTCATCACAGCGACTCAACTAAGAACCTTTCCTTTTTAGATAATATTCCATCATCGCATGCAATTCCATTTGATCTTCTCTCTCGCTCCTTTTGTGTATATATGTCCTTCACGCTTCTACGTAACATGGAACACAAAGAAGAATTACTGCCTATAACAAGATCCCTGCTGGGGAATGAGTAGACGTTGAGCTGGCGTGTTAGAGAGAGTACGATGCTTTGAGTGGAGCGGTTGCCATGGTGATGCACCCGGCCATGTTAAGACCGTCTCGATCCAATTTCTCCTCTAGACTAGGCGAGCAAGTTTTGCGCTGTTGTTGGATGGAATATTTTATACTTGCTGCTGGTAAGATTCTGTCATTTTGCGTTTGGAAATATATTCAATTGATGGGCCACATTATGTAGTGGTTTTAGTACTGATGGGTAGGGAAAGAGTTTCGGTTTGAATTTGGTAATTACTAGGAAATGCAGATGAATGAATTTGAGCACCTCTTCGATAGGACCCGTTCAAGTATTTGAAAACACCGTTCAGACCCGAAATGTAAATATGGAACGCGTGTGCTCGACGCTAAAGCCAAGGTCGAGGTCTGTCCGATTTTGCACTAACAAGGCGAAATGCTTACGATTTGAATTTTGTAATCACGTTTACTGTTCAAGTACAAGAAATAGTACAAAAGGAAACATGTACGTACGCATCTCAAAATCTTTATATGCTTGGAGACCGTTTCGCAGCTGTTGTAGTTTTAAACACATGCTTCGCAAGCGGTAGGATTCATGGTTTCCCGGTATTTTGTATAACTTTATGACTGGTTTGCGTCTAATCGTTTCTAAGAACTACGGTCAGTTAGGACTTCTACGAAGGAAAGTACGACAGCTTTCTAATAATTAAAAACTCAGAATGTTTCGAAGTTGAATTTCCTGCCGGATCACCGTTTTCTCGTCATAAGTCAAATATTATCAGTATTCAGTTGCTGTTATTTTATTTGTTGCTTACATTGCTTTATTTACCGTTTGAAAGACTTTGGCTTTTTTTTTTGTCTTTGATTGAGGACGGCAAGTCTTGAAGATGGTTTACTCTCTAAAAACACCTGGCGCCTTTTGATGGTGATTTTCGGTCCTTACATCGAGATTCACTGGCTTCTTGAAAACAAACATAACCAAGGATTGTTCTCACTATTCTCCGCAACTCATTTTTATATATATACTGTGTGTCTGTAAAAGTTGGCAACAAATTGGAAACTTTTTTATTATACGTTTCTCAAAAAATTTTATTCTTGATAAAAGTTGCTGCATGAACCCAAACATACGGTAAACATAGCAGATCCGCTCTGAGGTTAACAATAACAGTGCTAACAGCGCTTCTTTGGAAACCCCTCAAGAGTAAACTACCCTTATTCTGAAAGATACGCAGAAATTTTATTAGGAAAATTTGTTTGTGATGTAGAGATATAGTCAAATACAAAATTTCGGTCAAGCACGCTCAATTATATTTCGTCATTTTTCGTTTTTTTTTTTTTTAACTAGATGCAAATTGTTGATTAAATTGCTATATGATAACACTTGTACT
>LR737402.1:482318-498506 GCA_902655005.2 Marronus borbonicus
GTGTGTTGGTGCCAATAAATGCTTCAAAAATTCAATCGCGGTGCTTCTGCCAACGTATACAAAACAACAATTCACTGTTTGGGTGTTCTAAAGTGAACCAAAACCAACAAAAGTTGTTCATTCACGAAGCGCTTCAGAAAAAAATGATTGTTTTTTTCTTCCGTAAAACTGGGTTTGTTGGCACCGTTGTTCTTGAGGATCGAAAAATAGTAAACGCTGATCGATATACAACAATTTGTTTGCCTCAAGTCTTCGATGATTTCACAAAAAACAAGAGACATCGGCGCATCATCCTTCACCTCGACAACGCCAGCTCTCACACAGCACATCGGCCAACCGATTATTTAAAGGAGAATAACATTAAATTAATGACTCATTGTCCGTATTCGCCTGACTTATCACCTAATGACTTCTTCTTGTTTCGTTTTGTCAAAAACAAATTCCGCGGGGAGCACTTTTCGACACCGGAAGAGGCCGTTGAACCATTTAAAAGGCGTGTTAATGAAATATTCACTTCAGATTGGAATAAATATTTCGACAACTGGTTTCTTTAAATGCAAAGTGCTTAAATCTTAAAGGCGAATATTTTGAGAAACAATACAGTGTTTTTTTCCGGAAATTTTTGGGGTTCCCCTAGACTTTTTGAAAAAAAATAATTTTACGGACGAGGGTGAATGTGGGGGGTTCCATTAATTTTCGAGGCGTTGGCGTTTTTTAGATAATTGACGGCGAATTTAATTCTCAACATTTTCGAAAATACAATACTTCCTTCTGCAACACATTCTTATGAAATCAATGGTACGTAGGTATTAAATCAAAACCGGTTGTTAACCGGTATAATGCTATAAATTTTTTACTCTGTTGGACAACGTTTGGTCGTTCTTAACTATTCGGAAATCTAAAGTTACAACCAGGGGCGGATGCGTTTTTGCCACTGATAACAGTAATCAGGATTTAATAGGTAGAAAAATTCTCGATTTACGAATAATATTCATTATACGATGAAAAATCTCCGCGCTTTACATGAAACTCGATATCAAGAACGTTTTGGCTGCAATGTTTGATGTGGTATTATCTGCAAAAGAATACTTGGACCTATTAATCTTTAATGAGAATTTAACAAGTGAACACTATTTGAATTTGCATCAAGTAAACATCTTCCAGACCACCGGTCGGAAACCTTTTTTACTTTGCGCTCCATAAAGTACCGCAGAAAAGTCACGCGGCCCATGGTCAACAAGCTTGTGTTCAAAAAGTTGTACCAGGTCGACAAGTAAACGAACAATCAGTTTTTAAAGACGGGAAATATGACGTGGTCGCAACGAATTTTTGTATTGAAAAATTATACCCTACTGGCCCCTTTTCTTGTCAATCATCTCTAATTCCCCTTGACCTAATCGCAAACATGTGGTTTTAACAGGATAGGGCATCAGCTCGGAGACGCTGGTTGACGGCGTCTCAGGTGATTGATTTTTAATTGCAGATAGAAAAATCAGATCAAATCTTGTCAGACCGAAATCAAACCTATAGGAAAAATCCTATTGGTAATTGAAATGTTGGATTTGGGAGGCAGAAATCTCTTACAATTGGTAATTTAGGAAAATAAGTTTTTTTTTGAAATCTCATTTGTAGTCCTACATATGATTCTCGAAATATTCTCTCCACTCTGAATGTCGTTTTCGAAGGCTTCAACAGCTTCTTGGGGTGACAAAAATCGCTGTTCACGAATTTTTTGTTTGACCCACGGGGACAAAAAGAAGTTGTTGGGCGATAAATCAGGTGAATTAATTCCATGATTTTCTTCTTCAAGTAATCAATTGTTTAACGCGCTGAGGGAGAGCTGGCATTAGTGTGGGTTCGAGTGCTGCCGGAGTCGATGATAGATTTTCTGGTAGATCCGGTACGATCTCCATCCATCATTTTTAAAGGTTGTGGAATAATTAACCGATCCTTAACTATCCTTATGGCAAGTGCTAATAACCAAACCTCTGTGGTTACAACAAGCTTATTTTTAACAGTTCTGGTATATGTTTGAAAAAATTAACAACATTCTTAAGTTTTCCAAGGATCTAATAATTTTTGTAGCGCAGAAAACGAGATTTCATTTTTATGCCATTATTGATTCTCCCAAGAAATGTTCAAACGTGTCAAGCTCATTTCAACACCGCTTTCAATTAATTGATGCAAATGGTCGGTTTAAGTGAAGAGCAATACATGTATAACCATAAGTTTAATTTATATTTTTCCCCCTGGATGGCAACGATAATAGTTTTCACATTTCGAGGTTATGTTATCTGTCAGAAGTATATAAATAAATATTATGACGTCATAGACGTATTGGCGATTATAATTTTAATTATTTTGTCGATATAATTGAATAATTTTTTTTGAATTAAATTTTATTCGCTGCATATTTCATATTACGTAACCCGGAATAGTGGATCAAAGAATAACGATAAAAAATAATAATTATTACTATTTTATGGAAATAAACATAATTTTTTTTTTCTTATAAGAAAAAGAATTTAAATTGAATTTCTTGCATTAAATCGGACGTGATACTGATATTAATTTATTTAATAACATAAATGGGGGCCTAATTTAAAAAATATTAAATAATGTCAAAATTGCGTTCCACATAAGAAAAAAATAACAATGGAAACGCTACGAAAAAATACGATAATTATAAAATTATAATTGGTTAAAAAAAAATAGTTTTAAAATAAAAAAAATATTTGAAAATATCAGAATGCCGCAATTTGCATTTAAGTACTTAATTACGTAGTTTTTTGTATAACACAACACGAAACCAACGTCAAAATACGAATTAAAAACTAAAACGTGGTTAAAGTGAGAATTTTACCTTTTATAAAATATACTTTACCTATATTGTGTCCAAAGTTTCACTCAAATCTGGATTATGTAGTCAAACAGATTTTATTTCACTAATTGTGAGAAATACTTATAAAATAATATAAATTCTTTAAGTAACAAAAATAAAATTTTAAACTTTACAAAGTATCCAAACTTCCCCCATAATTAATCCAATTAAAAAGTTTTGAAGCGCGGGAAGAAAATAACACGAAAGAAAAGACGAGAGAATCCAAAAACACCGGCTGCGATGCACCTCACAGCTATCCGTGACGTAACGCCGATCAAAAACGCGCATACAACATCCGAATCAGATGTAGCGGCCGTACCGGTGAATTTTTCAGATCTTCTAACCCGCTAAACGCACAATCGTACATGTACGCAACACGACAATAACAAAAACAACACCCGAAGAGACGGAGGCACAGATCACACTGCTTACCTGGACACCGGTGCAAAGAAGTACACACATACGCAGCTGGTATCCGTTCGCAAGACGTTCGTCAAACATGTAGATTAATTCGTCTTTATTTAAGCACAATCGGCACAGCATAGAAACAAAACGCGATGGTGACATCTTATTTCGAGTCTAACACTTTGCGGTTAACATTTTTTTTTCAATTCGTACATTCACGAGTTTACCGAAGACAGCAAAAAAAAAGAATCGCTACTTCCGCGTAAAAAATCGGCGCGACTTTTACGAGGTTCCGGCGTATATTTCCAATGTGTACAGCACCGGCTAACATAGTCAACTGTACCAGCGAAATTTCAACAAAACAAAATGGTCGTGTGTTTCTTCGCCAATGGCGGCCGTCACGTTCCGTCACGTGACACGGCGGAGCGGGATGCGGAGGGTCCCGAAGGCGATAAGAGTCTATCTCTCTCTCCTTCTCTTTGGCGATGGCTATGCGGGCTACACGCAAAGCTTCGGTCGATGTTCGGGTAGAGAGAGGCTCAGTTCGGGTGATCCGCATAGGAATAGCTTGTGCATGGCCAACTCTCTCACGCTTGGCCTTCATCCCAAAACAAAAAAAAAGCGCACGAAGCCGGCCGAACGGCGACGATGCACGAGATTCGTCCCTCTCCTCATCACGGCCAGCAACGTTTATTTATTCAGTTCAACGTTTGGACATATGTCATCTAATTAACGGGGATTTCAAGGCGCATGCGCGCAGCCTATCGCTCATTTATTCACTCCGGTCATACGTGACGTGAATTAATTACTCCGACTCCATCGCCCAGTCCCGATCAGCCCCTGCTTTCCCCGCTTCCCCCCTTTCTCTAACAATGTCCCGCAGCATTCCTTCTCTATGACCCCTTTTTTGCCTTCGCGGAATTCTTTCGTACGTGTCAGTAAACTTTATGATCACAGGATCAGCACCTTTCCTTTTTTCTATCATTTATCACGCGCCTATCTGTTTACATAACTCAAAAGCTTGGATCTCTATAATCACTAGCGATATTTGCCGAGTAAACAAGTTTATATTGGATAATAAATCAGGTTGGGAAGGCGAGTTCATGCTAATTAAACATGAATTGCTTGCTCTCCTTCTCCACATTCTACGACCAAGCCATCAGTCGAAGTACATACGCGCCGTTGACCTACATTTTGCACGTAGATGGATAGCTGGATATATATTTACTGATCCCACATTAATTCAGTGTTGGAATAAATGAGTTTGATCAACGCATGCATATGCACGCCACGTAATATGACCAATTTAAGCTTGCGTCACTAGCGTATCGGAGTAAAAAAAAATAGTAACAATCATTTTATGATTGCTTATCGATTACGGAATTATGACCTTCGCCTTTCAAATTTGTGATCCTTCATCTTTATAATTAGCTTGCGAATTGTAGCGATAAGGATGTACACGCTGACAATGCAGTCAAATCTATAAAATGTACCCGCAGATTTCGCAGTTTATTCGTACGTTACACATTTTTCACTTAAGTTTTAGAATTATTAAACGGTAATAATAACATTTGCAGTTAATAAAATTAGCGCATTAGGCAACGTAGTTTCAGCAGAATCCTGTAATGTAAATTATTATACTTTTGACAGCTATTTGCAGAGCAGTGCATTACGACGCATGCGCAGGGCCACTAATCTTCGCGATTTGTCCGGAGATCTTGGCCAAAACCAAATGTTATTATTAAGTCACCTTGTTGATTTCGAAAAACGAAGGTTTCTAGGTATGGGTATGGGTAAGGTGGATTAGCTTCGTTGCATTTTTAAGGTTTTTAGATTTTTTTTTCGAAAATTCAATAAAATTGTTCTACAATAGCCTCTAAAAGAGAATCAAGAGGGGTCTCCTGTAAATTTCCCTTTATTAAAGTTACCTCAAGATATCAAAAACTGAGCTTAACACCTGTTAGCTTTTGTACAAAAATATGCCCATTTTTATAATCATATCATGCTTTGGCTCCGCTTTTCTCTAATTTAAAATTTTACATTAATGTTCCTTGTTTGCAACTTTTTCGTTGAAACTATGAATGTTGAGGAGGTTATTCGATTTCTTAAGTTTTTGAGGTTAATTGATCCGTACTAGCATTGTTACTTGTTTTCTTGGACTCTAGCCATCAAAAGAATTTAAATTTAAGGGTAATTACATTATAAAGGGGAGAATTCTTTTAATATTGGTTTATTAAGAAATTTTCAATTTTTTTTTTAATATGTTTAATAATGTTATTTTTTATCATTTAGGTAAACTAAGTTGGCAATATTATACAAGTGCATTGCCACAAATTCCAAGAAGATTGAGTCTTTTAGTGCATCAGTCTTTTGGGGTGTAAAGGTATTAGTTAACAGGAACCGTTGCTCCTTTCCAATAAACGACAGTAGATATTTTGTGTGGTGTAATATTATTTTTTACATTAAAATAAAAAAATTATAAACATTCTAATCAATATATTGAATTTAGATTAAAAATGCAACATATATATTTAATTCCGTTGTTTTCCTATTAGTTTACTTGATAAATTTCAAACTAATTTTGTTTGAAACTATATGACCACACAAGACTTAAGACAAAATTTGTTACATTTTACTAAAAATGTCAATGTTAATAAGAATATTAATCTTTATTAATCCTAACACATAGCAGTGTTTGCATGCATCAAAGACCAGAAAACATGTTTACGGCAAACATGTGCTTAAGTAAATGTAAGTAGCTACATCTGCAAAATTATAAATAGGGATTCTTGAAATAATAACGTAGGCTTCCACGGCCAGGGTCAGTTGAAACTAAAAGTGTTCCGGGTTCGTACCGTACATATCGTCCGGTATCATCCGGGTCCGTACAATCATATGAGGCTTCTTCAGGAGAGGGAAAGGTGGTAGGCAACAGTGCTAACGGAAACTCAACGTGGAAATCGAAACTAACCGAGGACGAAGCAGTTGATCATAGTAACTCAGCGTGTAAACCATGCCAGTGGCGAAAACCAACTGCGGCGGTACGAGGGGAGTAGCACGCTTTTATGCCGGCGGTGGGCGTCAGCTTGTCGCTGATTGGTTGGACGGTTAGACGAGGATTAATCGTGGCTTCTATATGTCTGCGAGGGGGTAAACCTTAGTCCTTACTTACATTCTTAGGATGTCTAAGGATCTCTATGGATTTCCGAATTTTTCGATTGTAATAGTGGGTGATAAAGTAAGTGAAGTCCCACTGAATAAGGAATTCTTCGATGTAGTAAAATGCCTTATGACTTATGAATTGGATATTTGGGCAAAATACGTGTTTATAGAACAGGAATAACCCCCATAAAGATAGCCTAAGTACGTCTTAGTTTCAAGTTGACATTCTAGATCTGTTAACTTTTTGATTTTTTTTTTAATAACAGATTGCCAGAATTTATTAAATTTTATAATTGTATTTGTAACTGTTGATATTTTATATTTTCTTATTATTGTTAACAAATTATTGTGTTGTTGATATATTTTTTAAAAAATAATATTAAAAGCACAATTATTATATTTTGGCGGCCAATGTGATGGAAACGTGTGAGCAAATAATTGTGCTAATTTGCTAATCCTAATTTTGAAACGTTTAAAACTACTTAAATCAAAGATATCTGGCTTAGAAGCAACCGCTCCGAAAATGAACAATTAAAGCCAAAATGTTGCATATAAAAATAAAACTTGAACTCAGAATAAAATTAAGCGAAACTCAAAACAAAAGCTGTGTAATATTTATTATTGTTATATTGCTGTTATAAGCTAGAACAAAAACTTCAACAAAAAAAAAGCACAACCAAAGTGTCGATGAAAATATTATAATATATGTGATGATATCGAGGACTGTGGAGTAGTCTGGCAAATAACACAAAAGTATCGGCACACTCCGCACCACACAAGTTTAATTAATTAATCCGGGACGGCCGTTTCGAGGATACGTCGATTCTCATTTTCAATCGACACCGAATGATGTGAAAAAGTTCTATCCCTACTCTGGAGAAAAAAAATATTTACAAGTACCTGCTTTTGTCGCCCACACCCCCTAAAACTAAGACATGCGAAAAATAAGGCTCGAAGGACGTATCTTCACAACACCTGCCCCGAATTAATGAATTAATTAAACTTGTGTGGTGTGAAGCTTAAACATCAGACAATATTTAAGGCTAGAGAACGCATATGCGTAATACAGCTTCGACAGCGACAAGTTTTATGATGCTTCTAAAAGCGTAGGCCTGGGAACAAAGCTCATTTGACAACATTTCGAGATGATCTTTCCAGGAGAGCCCTCAGTTCAGAATTCAACCAGCGAACATCGCTTTAGACGAGCAGGTAAGAACGGCGGCGTTAATTATAGCGTCCGTCTCATAATTTAAAAGTATTTTCCGTAGTTGTTTGTAAATTTGTAGCTGGTTCAATTAGGAGCCGTGTCAGTAAACAGAATTGTATTGTTTTCAATGGTAGTGGGTGTTGATTAATTGATGTAAAATTAAAATAAGGATGGCTCTCTCCTTTTCTTCCATTCCATGGCTATTTTTGGCGCCCATACTTTGGTATATTTTGATAAATATTTATAGTTTATTCCAAAAGCAACTTATGTTCAAGATGTGCTTAATTTATTCAAACCGAGGATAATTTCTTCTAATAGGTGGTACATTACGAGTTCTGTAGAGTGATCCTTAACTAATCCACTTTGACAATAGCTTAAGATTCGCTTGGTTGCAAAATTTGTAATCCTCATCGTAGCTCACAGTAGAAGTATTATTTATATTTAAAGTATTTATTGTTTGAATGCTTTCGTTGGGGTTAGTTAGAAGCAACGAAGATGTTGAATAACTTAATTTATTTTGTCGCTTCTGTTGAAAATGCTTTGACAATGGTCGTCAGTTACATGAATAAAGTAATCATTAATCCTAGAAGGCATTCGTTTTCCTATTTTTGGTATAGATTAAGAGTAAAAGATTGTTGCATGGCCTTTTCTCTTTGGATATGAGTATTAAAATTTCCACGTTCCTTTTGTCCGATTTTTGGATTCTCTTTGAATTACTCTTTTATTCACCATTCCCTCATATAAATTGCCTTTTAACTCCCGCAAAGACTTGTAAAGCTATTCCTCTTTAAGTGGTTACAATGTACAATCTTCTGTGCATATTCGTTAATGGACGTTACCATTGTTTAGCGCTCGTATCCATCATCTACATCATCTGTCTCTAGAACTTGTTGCTAATTTTCTTTTACAAATTTAGCTCTAATCGATTCAAGCGCATACTCTTTCATCTGTTCTCATGGCTCCTTTTCCTGTTTCAGCATTCTTGTGGACGGACTTATAGCTTTAAGTAAGTTATAGCTTCTTGATATATCGCTTAATCTGCCAGAGTTTCTTGTATTACTTTCTTATCTATGCTAAAATCATCACTAAACAATATTTACTATTTATTTGTTGTAATATTGCTTCCTCAATGTCTCCAAGGGGGGACATTTACAATTATAACTTTTAATTTCGTTGGTGTAACAGCACTACGTTCAGTAGTGAATTCAATCTTTTTTTTGTTTCAGATCAGAAGGTCTTGCAAATTTGCGAACAGCCTACTCCAAGATGCAATATGCACCACCTTTTCTAAAAGTTCCAGCGAAGCTTTTTCCGACCAATGTTCACTTACAGAAATAACGTTAATGCGTTTGTTATCTAACAAGAATAGCTAATTCATGTATTTTGTTTCTAATACTCCTAAAAATTTGGTGAATTAAATTACCTTATTTTTTATTTAGCTGTAGAAGCTTGAAAGATAAACAATTGAGAGGATGAGAACTTTTGATAGCATAAATAATAACCGAAATTTGTAAATATAATAAGCGCGATATCGCGACCGCAAATAAAGATAGTGTTATTGGCTCTGTGGATGGTATAGCACTATCAATGGAAGTTGAGGCGCTCTATAGACGATTCTGGAGATAAAAGTGAATTTATTTTGCCATTAGAGTTGTTAACGAGAACATTCCTCAACATACATCGATATTCTGCGTTGGAATACATATATTTAAAAAACCGTCACATAAATTCTTAACTTGGCCAAAATTGCAAAAGGTTCTTGCTCTAAATGGAGCCGGGCCAATATCTAATTTTAACCGCTCTGGATGTTTTTGTAGAAACTCAAGGCAATGGCAAAATCGCCGAGTCGAACGGGAGCTGTACGAATTACTTTCCTAGAAATTACTTATCGCGCGGGCATGTTAGTTTTGTAACTTATTTCGAACCAATAATAGCAACTCTAGCAGAGTAACGCACGCTATCTTTACGAAAATGAATTCTCTGATGATGAGATTCATTCTGCCAAAAAACAACTGAATTGATATAGTTACCCGAAGGTGTGGTTGTTTATTGGAAGTTGATGCTTAAAGTTTTGTATTGAAATCCTAAAAATTTATTGCACTTTAAACAATTGATCAGTAGAAATAGGCTAGCTATAAATAGAACAATGGGGGAAAACCCGTTATTACTGTTAGTAAAAGCAAACTCAATGGGATCGGGTCTATTTTCCAAGCAGCTGCTCTTAAACCAAGATGTCTAGGTGCAGTTACGAGGGGAACCCAAAGACTTTCCGGAATTGATCATTAGATCGCGCATGCCGTATGCTTCAACCTGATTGACTTCAACTTTGACATTTAGTGTGATAAACACCATTGATAGAAAAACAGTCGTCTGCATAGTTTAGTATTAATAGCATTTCACAGAAATTAATTTAGTGAAAAATTTTACGATTTTAAAAGTGGCTTAACTCAACAACAATGCATCGACCGACTTCATTCTACCTTTGGTGATGAAGGACCATTCAAAACCAGTCTATGACTGGTTCGCGTGGACGTACTGGTACCATAAACTGCTGTTGTTTTGGCAAACATCAATGCTATGCGAGAAATGATTGAAGCGGATCGACATCCTTGAGCATTAGTAAAAGGAATAAACTATTTTACATGAGCGAAGCTCAAAAAGTGGCTGGTGTGAGTTGGTGCAAAAATTCAATCGCAGTATTCCTGTCAACGTGTACAGTATCGTAACAGGTGACGAACTAGAAACAAAACAATCCACTGTTAGGTTGGTTAAAAGTGAACCTAAACCAACAAAAGTCGTTCGTTCACGAAGGACTTCAAAGAAATGATTGCTCCTTTCTTCCGTAAAACTGGGCCAGTTGCTACCGTTCCTCTTGAGGATCGAAAAACAGTAAACGTTGATCGGTATACAACAATTTGGTTGCCTCAAGTTTTCGATGAAATCAAGAAAAACAGCAGATATTGCGCGCCATCCTTAAAAATTAAAGACAGGTCGTACACAGCAGCGGAAGGGAGCTATTAGGTGTTGAATTTTAAAAAATGGTTAATGAAGGGAAAATTTTCAAGCACGCATACCATATTTACCGTCTTTGAAAACTTAAAATTCGTTTACTTATCGACCTGGTAAAAGATTTTGCACATAAGTTTACTATGGGTCGCCTGATTTTTCAGCCATAGTTAATGGATCGCAAGATAAAGAAGGATGGCAACCGCTGGTATACAGCACAGATACATAACTAGTCCTGTCGAAGAAACAGAGAACACATTAAACCAGTCAATTCGCACAAAAAATCCTTAATTAATATAGATCCTCATAAGGAATCAGAACATGAAAATGAAACGAGTTGACAGGAGAAGAGGACCAAAACGAGGAAAACAAGCATGCAACATGAGTAGAAAATTCAACAGGAGGTAAATTAGCTGAAGTAGTTAGACCTAAAAGAACGCATAAAATGTAATGATTATGTATTAATATAAGTTCACGTTTTATTATATAATTGCATAGCACTTGAAGAAAGGGAAGGCGTGGTGAAACACGCACACAGGAACAAGGCCGGAGAATAGAGTTTGAGCTTACTTGAATACTTTCGTGTTTCTGATATGTGATTAAATTTAAAAAGTGCAGCAAGACCAATGTTTTATTGAGTTCTTGAAAGAACAACTGGTGGATACGTAATACAGTGGCAACACCTGCAGCGAGGGCATTTTCAGCGGCTTCTGCGGCAATTGTGGAAGAAGAGCATCTGCGTCGACTGTAACTGCGCAAAGGAAAGAGAAGCGGTGGGAGAAAGCTGACTAGACTATACATAGTGTTAAAAAAAGATTACTAGAAAAGATTCTTACACCATTGCATTGTTCATTCTGTTTGCGTATATACATAAATATTATTTTTACATTCGTTAATAAATGCTTTAGCAATAGTACTTTTTAATTCGTTTGCATCAGTGTTAATAACCACATTAGCGACAGTGAATCAAATCAGTTACATTAGCGCACATCTGGTTTGGCAAATAAACGAATGTTGCTTATTTATATGATTATGCTAAATAAATAAACATGTGACAGTAAGTAACATCGACACAGATTATTTTAACATTATCACTGGCTTAGATCGATCATCACTCCACTGTGTGCATATATGGCACGATTAGCCACAGGACGGCATGATCGGTCGCGTGATCCATAATTAAGAAAACTAATTAATCAATAAAAAAAATACATTTGAAACTATTCTTGATAATCGTCTTACTTCTTGCAGTAGAAATATAGGTAGGTGTTGTATGCTGCGTCTTCAAATTTGTGGCATGTCCAAGTGAATATACATTCCCCGACAAAAACTTAGACGCGGTAAGATGTTTTACGGGTTTTAAGGGTTACAACATTTCCTTGCGAAACTAGCAAGATATCTAATTAAGTTTTTATTCGTAAAAGTAAAATAAACTTAAAAATATCTCCTCCAGTAATATATGAACTAAATAATAAATTATTACTCCGATGTTTAAACAATTTCTGCGACAAAAATTTAGACGCTCTGTTGCAAATGTAAAACAAAAATCAACAAATGAATGATCAGTAATGCGTAGATCCTCCATTGTTCTTAATCACTTCCAATAGTCTGTTATTAATAGATTTATATAAATTTAATCCATAATTTTGAGGGATATTTTGCCATTCAGTCACTATTGAAGTTTTCAGTTCCTGTACCGTGAAATTTGACGGCCTCCGCCATAAACGCGACGTGCCAATTCACCCCACATGTTTTCAATAATGTTTAAGTCTGGTGACCGTACCGGTCACTGTAAAGTTTTAATCTTTTTCTCTTTAAACCATTCAGTAATGGTTTTTGCTTTATGAATTGGCGCGTTATCTTGTTGAAAACCAAAATTCCGCCCGGGCCGGTTTCCAAAATGTAGAAGATTGTCACGCAATAAGTCTTTATACGTCACAGATGTCATTGCGTTCGTGCAAAACACTATCCCACTTTTATCGCGAAATCCAATCGCTGCCCATATCATCACAGATCCACCCCCTAATTTTGGTCTGGTCATTTTCACTTTTGGTTCCTTTCTCAGATCATGATAATAATGCGAGTACCCATCCGGTCCGTCCAAATTAAAACGTTTCTCATCGGAAAATATAACTTTTTCCCATTGTTTCTTCCAGGATACGTATTCTTCAGCAAATCTCAACCTCGCTTGTTTGTGTTTCGCCGAAAGTGGCGGTTTTCTCAACATTTTCTTCCGTGATATTACCGGTGGCGCCTTTAAAATCCTTTGAACATTACGCACGTGCGTTTGTACCCCCGCCTGTTTTGCAATAACTCTCGCCGACGCAGAAGAATTGGATGCACACCGCAATATCATGCGTTTATCCCGCTCACTTATAGCTTTCGGTCGCCCCTGGCCTTTTGGTTTGCCGTAATTTTCTGAATCTTTTAGGACATTTCTAACGCAACGATCGCTTCTTCGTAACCGACGAGCAATTTCCTTCTTACTAACACCATCCTGGTGCCAGGCTAGAACTTTACCCCTTTCTATCAAGGATAATTGCTTTTTTCTACCCATATTGCAAACACTTTATAAAATATAATTTCTCGCGGTGAAACGTGTACACTTTACCAGCACAACCGCTGCATATAAAGAGAAGTATCAAATTAAAACATTTTCGCTTATGTTAATGTAATGAATGCACAGGGTCTAAATTTTCGTCGCATTTAAAATTCCTATTTTAATCTGGGAAAATCTCAATTACCCCTCGTAAAGCAATAAATACCCAGAAATATCTATAAATGGACTATTTACATAACAAGTATTAATAACCGTCATTTACATTTTATATAATGTCTATAAACTTTGTTTCGTAAATAGAAACGATACCGCGTCTATGTTTTTGTCGGGTAGTGTAATCACCTCAAAATTAGGGCTGAGGGTGGAGGTCATGCTCATTAAGCCTCTACGGCTTCATTTGGATAGCCTATTGAAAACCCTAAACATCTATATGTATCGATCCATCTAATAGGAAATAATTTACGGGAAACCCTCCAAAACTATTCTTCAGGAAAAACCAGTGTTTTACATGGTCCTACAGATCTACAAACCACTAATGTTTCATTAAATTCTGTTGCGGGTTCCTTATAAATCAAAAGACTTTTTTTGGTTTAATATTACACGAAAATAAGGAAGCAACAAAATCGGTAGGTGTGGTTTTCGTAAATGTAAATATTGCTTGCTTGTAGAGTAAATTTGTATCCACATCGGCTTCTGTTATATTGTAAACAGACCTCAATGATAATGATTGCGGAATGGAACGGATGAAGGATTGCGGTATCAACAGTGTGTCCTGATATAAACAAACAATCTAATTGTATTGTTGATAATGGTATTAAAATATAAACTGAAACTGAACTGACGAAATTCAGCAAACATGGTGATGTTAAAAATAGGATGAATAAATTTTGTATTATACACTCAAAAGGAGATAATACACAGAGATAATGAAAACGATTTTTGATAAGCTTTATTGCAATTTCAATAGCTTTTGATATTAGATACTTACTGTCTGCAGTATATGGATATAATAACGTTTTATACATGTACATTGTAATATAGTATATAGCCCTTCAGCCTTAGATGTTGAGGCAGGAGAATTGTGAGCAGTGCTGTATTTTTAATATATGTTGTTATGTTCTGCTTTATTTTAATGTTTTAATATATTCTTGCTTTCTTTTAAAGAATTTAGGTTTAAATAAATGTATTGGCATCTCTGGTAATAAATAAAGCTTCTGTGCATGCTTCAAATTCATTAGAAAGTGTACATTAGAATTTCCATTGTGGAAAAAATTATGCAACAACACTAAAGCATAGATAGATTCCGTACCACACAAGTTTAATTAATCAATTCGGAAAAGCTGTTTCGAGGAGACGTGGATCCTCATTATGAGAAGAAAGCTCCAATTCTAACATACCTACTCTCGAAAAAAATATTATTTCCAAGTATCTCCTTTTGGCATGCGAAAAATACGGAAGGAAGGTGTATGTCCTTCTAATGTAAATAGCTTCGTAAGCGTATAATTCCCGCGGCGAAGTTACATTCTTCATGAATTTCAAGTTTTCTAATTTAATATTATGTTGGTTTCTTTTATGTGTTTTGCTACACTTGACGATTCTATTCTACCGTATCTATAGTGACTAATGTGCTCACTAAAGTTGGTGCCTATTGCTATTTCCATTTGATCAATATAAGCTTTGTCACAGTCACTACATGTAATTTTTAAAATTAAAAAATTCCTGACCTTTCCTTTACGTTCATATCTTGACCCCTAGAAACTTTACTAACACCTTTCGATATGCTGCGTAACGGGAGTTTCACAAATCTCCTACCGCGAGTTTCTGCCGGGATTAAGGTGGTGGAATTTGTCTCATAATGCATATCTTCCTAAGAATGCGATCGACATCTGCGCCATACACGTTTTTTCAAATTTTTTGATTAACAAGATCGCTATTATTTATATATATATTATATAATATTAATATATTATATGTATTAATATTATTTACGTTATTTACAAAACCTAGTGGACAGGCTATCTATTTTGATGGGTAAGTTTTTGTATTCGTTTACTAGCCGTTTGGACAATGGGTACATTAGTGAGTCTATGCCCGAAATAGTCTCATAGATTTGCCCGGTTTGAAGATTTTTAGTAGGCAGTACTTTTTTGGAATGTTTTGGTTTGTGATTGACAGTTTTAACTTAAGATCCGTGTTAATAAATTGTGGGTTGAACGCGGTTGAATTAATCTGGTTTGTCCGAAATGATTATTCTGTTTCTCTTTATTTGTTTTCAAAGAAAAACAATTTTTATTTTTGAGGCCTTTGATAGTCTTCAGCTCGCCTGAGTTATTTCTTAAACTTCTCTAAACATTGTACTCCACAGTCCTTGTTATCATTGCTACATGGAATTGTTGGTCATCTTGATATTATCAATGTCGTGAATGCAATTTATAGGATTGTTATGGTTTTATTTATCTCTTGGTGTGATACATATTGGTCTAATCTGTTCATTAGTTAAAGGTTAGCGGTCTGTAAGTTAAAGAAATGAGCACCCATATATCTAACTTGCACGTAAATGGAATATTTTTAGCTTATTGTAGATTTTAATTAGATAACCAGTAGTCCATTGTTATTGTAAATTTTTTGAGATTAACATCTGCAGCAATCGATAAGTAAGGATTATATTAATTTTAATTTATGTACATGCTGTCAACTTATCTGTAATGGAAAATCTGGCGTCAACATTAGCATATCTTATCTAATCATCAAATCCATAGGTCACTATCTGTGGGATCTTGGAAGTCGCTATAAAATATTGCATGCGTTCGAATAATTGCTTTGGCCTGTTTATTGGTTTTGAGAAATTACGAAATTTCAACATTGGTCAAATTGGAAAAATATAGGAATTCCTCTCGCTCCAAGTAATCCAATTGAATCGTCATCAAGCTTGTCTATTGCGACTTCCAATTGCCCCCTTTTTAATAG